>JANQDE010000020.1:969105-1332564 GCA_037157785.1 Cephalotes varians
GTGTGTGTGTGTGTGTGTGGTATATATATCATACACATGTCCAGCGGTGGCACAAGAACTTTTAGTCAGGTAAAGCGGCTAGTGGGTGAGGGAATTTTGCTTTCCAGGAAAAACGCTTATGGCTTACAGTTAATGTTAGGCTTATTAAATTAGAAATCGCCTGTCTTATAACTCTACGGCAGAGTTGGAATTATTTTCTCTAGTTGAAACTAGTGATCCTTTAGTTTATCATTCGTACCTTATCATTCATAGTTCATTAACACATTCGTACATATAGAATCTTTTTTTTTTTTAACGAGAGAAATCCCGCTTTATTTTGTCCTTTCCATTTTTTTTCTTTCATGCTGTTGGAGTCGCTTTTGAATGAAATTTTGAGGTATACGATAGTCTCTTGCACATGCCCCGTGGAATGAGATCATGTTGTTTTTGTGGCGTGAGCCGACAGTTAATATGTTTAGCTTCACGCGCCGTTGCCATGTCTCTTCTTAGCCACACGTAGGCCACAACGCATACGAACGCGCGGAGAGACCCGCGAGGCAATGACGCAAGCCGTACGCTCGCATATACTTCGATGAACGAGCGCGTGAGCAAGATAGACTGATAAAAAGAAGCGAACGAGGTCTCGTAAATTTCCACGATTCGCGCCACCGGCAGAAACCAAGGATGCCGACGAATCCTCTCGCAGTTCTCTGAAGAGGCACCCTATTCTATTTCCAAGAATCACGGCGGCTATTCTTGTGTCCGCTCATCACGATGAGGCCTGCTTTTGAACATGTCCGCTGTGCAGCAAGAAGGCACCTGCCTTCTTGCGCAGATCGGCCTTCATGTTATATAGGCACGACTCATCGCTCAAGTATTCCACTACCTGCGTGAAACAGAGATCTTCCTGTCGATTTACTACGTGGTAATTGATAATAATATCAATTGCATCGCAATTGTTAGACATTCTATCAAATGATTTTTTATGAAATTTTTTATTTGTTTATATTGCTGTGGTCAGCTGAAGTGTGATCGCATGTAACTTCCTTACATGCTATTTTTTACATTTTTTTATCTATCTATTCCACACGTCCTATCTTTCGCATTCTACTGAGTAAATGAAAGTATTTGCTGAGAATAATATCAGCGACAAGCATCATAAGGAAAACATCGAAGCAGCAGCAGACCGGCAGTCGCCTAGTGCAGCACGACGGCTGGCACGGCTCGTCGGATTTGTCCTTGGGGCCAAAGGTAGGCGCAGCACGAAGACAGAGGACGTGGCAACACAGCAGGCGCCCCCTCTTTTGTCCGTCGGCCGGTCTTGCCAGACAGGGTGTCGCCAGCTCGGTCGGCCTGGTCGTCCGGGTTAGCGCGAGGGACGAGGAAAGGGAGAGCATGACAGAGGAGGAAGGGAGAGTTTATATATATGTATACATGTCTGTGTGCGATAGAGCAGCACCAAGAGGGAAGAGACGCGCCATGGGGGGAATCGTTCGAACAGTGGATGTAGGAGAAACGAGACGAGGGACGAATGCAACTCGCAACTCACAGCCCGTAAGAGATCGTTGTGTGCGTATTATAGGATCGGTCATGGACCTACATTCACGCAGGCCAGGCATGTTTGAAAACTCGCGTTCTTCTGGAATGTGGCCTGCGGAGCCCCCTTCGGCAACCTCTCCCTTTTCTCCTCATTCGCCGACCCTGCAAGTCTCTTAACACAGTGGACGTTGCTCGGACGCCTACCTACATCTTCTCCTTACTCCGCCGTCCTTCCATGATCCCCGTTTACTCGTCGCGGCCACCAGTTTGGCGCCCCAAATAGTCGCGTAACCAAAGACGTGCCTCTGGCCTGGCTTGATCGCGCCAGACTTCTCGGCGCCCAAATAATGTACATCGACCATTTCTGTCTCTCTTCTTCTTTCGCACTCGCTCACGCGGCTGTTATAGCCTTCGCTTTCCGTGCTTCCACGTATTTATGCACGAGCACGGTTGGCGGGAAGGTTCTATAGGAATGATAAAGAACAATAAGAAGAAAAAGATAGATGTCCTGATATATGATACTTTGCCTTCAATCTAATATTCGTATGGCTATACTTTTCTTATTCAAACAATGAGAATTAATTGAACATAAGTGTGAAATAAGCGAAAAAAAGAAAGATGTAAGTTATATTATAAGTTTGATTTGCAGCGAAAATCACATTAGATGATTTTTCAACTTTTCCATTTGACTTATAGATGAAAGGACTTGTTGGCAAAAACGAGATAGGCGGTCTCCTACAAACGCTCAACTTCGTGTGGGCGATAGATTAAATCTAATCTAGGAATCGTGTTAAGTTTTGGTAAAGTTGGCTATCGTTCAAAAATTTATGTTATTCTACCCTGTATTGATCGCAGTTGCCAGAATTTGTTTCGCGCATTTAGATTTTCATTACTTTCCACGTTAAATTCTATTTCTAATATACGTGGTTAATTCCTCTTATTTCGTAATCTGTCAGTTGTCCATATTATTTGTTCGAAGTATGAAACAGGTCGCAAAGCAGACAGACTGCGTTTCTAATTTAATGATTGATATCTGGCACTGGCTCTGTTGCGTTTTCGTCATACGAAAAGCCGCATATTACGCATATTACGCTTTATATTTATAGTTTTATAAATATTTGCGTTTTGAATTGGCATGTAACTCCAAGAGTACAGTCGCTTGATAACAGCGAATTGGTTGCACAAAGAATTCGTGAACTATGACACATTGCGAATGTAAGTGCGATAAGCGATGGCCATTGGGGAACAACTGTATACACGCATACTCATCTTTCATCCAGAATAAAGAAGCACTTATTGAAATCATAATCGTGCAGTTTATAAACTTATTTATGCGCATACTAACTGGGAGAACAATACACATACAGTTGCGTTAATACATGCGTGCATACATGCAGCGTACATTACGTGTCGTGTATGCGTGCCAGCGTCGAATCTAATCATATAGCAGGAACGGATTGACTAAATGTATATTTTTTGAAACATAAAGTAGATTTAGATTTTCATTTAAATGGAGAAAGCATTAGAATAGAATATTAAAAAACTAGCATAGTAATAATAGTTATTTGTCAATTTTTTACGATTAAAAAGCATTCGAATTTTTTATAATCTACATTATATTTGCACAATATGTATTTATATTCGCTCTTTAATAAAAAATAATCGCTTTTCGAGAAGCATCGGATGAGTGAATTTATCTAATTCATAAAGTAACTATCCCTGATTACGCAATGCGTATGTTAAACGTTGCGCGTCGGATTCGAGTTAGCCTGCGTGTTGAATATATCAGTGTAGAAATATATCTCCTCCGTAGGCGGTTGTGCGATGGCGCCTACTCGTGCGCATACCTACCTACCTGTAGCCCCCAAACGGCTAACCTCAGGCGGAATCGTTCTCCGCAATGGCTCACAAAACTCTCGTTTCACCGAGAGTTTCCTCCGTGCGTCACAAGAGAGATACGCTCGTCTCTACGTATCCATTTGTCGCGCGCGGCCGGTAGCCACCGCAAAAACAAATTGAGAAGCGAACGATCGAATCAGCGAGAAAATCTGACGAGCGAACCGATGAACGGACGCACGGGTGGAAAAGATAAATGCATGGATGCACGGACGGAAGAACGGATAAACGATCAGTCGATGCAATCGCGGAAGAAATTCCGCAAACGATGAGAAGAAACCTTATCACGCGAGTGTGGACATTCAACACCAACACAAACGCACACACGGTGAGAGCCGCGATGCAACATCGATGATCGTTTTTTTTACAACGAACTTGACACATACACACGCATGCACATGCACTAACCTTTATCTTATCATTGGTGAAGGCTCGAGGATCGAGGTTGACTGGTTGTTTGCTATAGTATCAAGACTCGACGATTCAATGCGCGTTGACCAATGCTCTCGCTCTCTCTCTCTCCCTCTTAGTCTTCTACCGAGAAAGTAGAATTCTTCAAGGGTGAAACACATCACCCCACAATTTCGATCGCGAGCGATTCGCGACAGCGCGAAACGCGTTGGAAATCCGCTCGAACGGCGATGTACCTTATCGACCGAGCAATTAAAAAAATGATACGCGTGGTAAAAAGATACTGTTTTATCCGTGGGACGCGTTATCAATGCCTTTAAAATAGATTGATCGATCGATACTTTCGCAAAATAGCCGTTACATTATAAAAGCCTGAACAGCGTGAATAGAAAAAAATTTCATAATGGTGAAATAATATCGTCAATAAGCAAAAAATAAAATTATGAAATTGTATAATTTTTTTTGTTTATGCGCGAAATCTGTAATCATATGAAAGACGAACATTATTGAGTTTGGAAAATTATTTATAGAAACTCGCGTTTCTCGAGCGTTATTTAAACAAATGCAATGTTGTTCTATCTTTAAGTATGTCAAACGGTATCGATCTATAATTACTCATCGCAATAATAAACGTACACACGTGCACCGTCAATATATGTTTCTATATTCAGATCGATTAGTCACTAGTTCGTGATGATTGTTGGCGCACGACCAGGCCGATGATTTATTTACATGGAAGAAGTTGTAAAATACCAGTTACTTGATCAATTTGGATCTTTAACGCATTAATTTCTAAACGAGTGATCCGTATTTTCTGTAGTTTTTTATAAATAACATTTTATAAAATAAATTTTATTTTATGTTTTATTCGCCATATAAATCAGAAAGTCAATTTGACGATCCTGCAGGCACTATAACATTTCCGGCATGCAGCTACGAATAAATGAAGACAAAAAAGAAAAAAGATTCTGTCAAAACTGATCTGAGTTTAATTACTGAAACATTCGCGTATATAAATAGGATACAAATATATGTGATTGTTGCGTATTGATGCGTATGTGTATTCATTTCTGAATGCTACTGCACAGTCCGACTTAATAATATATATATAAATATATACATTTTGTAAATTGTTTTGTATATCAAAGAGTCACGTAAGCTTTTCTAAATAAATAAACATTTTAATGCAACATAAACTTCATAAGGATTTCAATAATTTTAATAACAATTTAATTCAATTATTTTTTCTTTATTAGTTAATTAAGACGTATCTTGTGAATTTAAGAAAATTTTCATGTAATCTCATTACTAATAAAGCCTTAATTCTCTACTCTCATTTTTTTTATTTAAAATTTTTCAATTTCGTCTGTGACTCTTTTAGAACAAGCACCTTAACCGGAAGTCTTAATTTACTCCACCCAATTGCTGTTTATGAATTACGTAATATCTCTAGAGTAGGAAAAACCCACCCGTAATACCAAATTGATCGCCATATTTCAAATGGATATTATTATACGTTTATAAATTACTTAATAATTAACTAGAAAGAAGTAAAACAGTTGTAAAATTTATTTTTATAGAGTGAATATTTTGAATCGAATACTTTTACTCTTACGAATGTTACTGTGTTTCTCTCGTCTCAACATTTAGGCCATAAATTAACCAAATACAATATACTGAAGTATTTACATATTTATTTTACATATTTATTTTTAAAATGAATAAAAATTTTATTTTCAAAATAGATATTTGCATATTCATTATGACAGTATTTGAATAAACAAGAAGAGTGTTCAACCAGATATTTATAATTGAGTGGAGTTGATAAACTGGGAGAAAATATTCATTGTCCTTATCCAGAATTATCCCACTGACAGTACATTGTACCTCGAGTATTTTTTGTTTTAACACTCTGAACGCGCACGACTAAAATTTCAAGGGCCCTCGAGCTTCAGAAACACGCAGAAGACTATCTACACTTCAGTAACCGAATGCTCGAGTGCTTCTCTTTTCTCATCAGTTTCAATATCAGTACGAGTTTCACGAGTAGAGGTACTCTTGCTTATAAGTCTCGAAAGAACTTTAGCGGCTTCTCACAAGAGGTTCATACTTTAAGACACTTCTTTTGACTCAACTAATTCCAATGCCAATTAATCGCTATAATATTGATGTTCTTGGATGATTGGGAATAAAACTTGTGCATGCAAAGTTGTCTTTATTTCTTTGTAAAATTCCTCCTTCTCTTTTAGTAAAAAGTATGAATCGCTTCAAGAAAAATCCGCTAAATTCGAGAAAATATTTTCTCGGCCATTCTCTTTTTTTCCCTCCTTTCATTTATGTTTACATGCTTAATCGCTATCTTAATGCTACTTGTATCATTAAAAACGTTAGTGAAGCGTGAACCTTTAAATAAGTCGCTAGTCTTGATGCGGGTTACAAATCGATTTCTATTAACTTAAAAATCAGGACTGCATCAATCATTCAAGCAGTACCGAAAATTTCACTTCGAGCAACACGAAAAATAAATTTGTCGCTCGCTCCTGTTCTCCTTGCAACCCGATCAGAAGTAGCTATGAGAGGACACAGTTAGCTGTTTCTAAGAATATTCTTAAATAAAATCTACTGATTGCATTTTCAAGATGGTCTTAGTCGCGAGTGAGCGCCACAAAATATATCATATGTGTACGTATGCGTGTGTCTGTATGTATGTGTGCGGAAGAATCGGTCGCCAACTTTTCAACAAACATCTTCAAAGGCTGACAAGCGCAACCTATCATTCAAATTTCAATCACAGTCGCTGATATAGCATTGTGCTTTCTTCATACGCAAAAATAATTCGCGTCAGCAAAATTCAATTGCGATTATTATTGCAACAGTATTTTGGCCACATTTTGGTGGCCAAAAAATAAGTAGCTTGTTAAGTACACGCATCCATATAAAGTAGCTGTATATATTAAAACCTGGCAGTCATTTAGTATATTTAGCATTTAACGAAAATGTAATATTGCACTGTTAGAATTTACGTATTTATTATATAATCTATGACCGTCTTAAAATATGTTACTTTCATAAAAGTTATGATATTTATGAACTGTTTCTTGCTAAATATTACTTCAGCTGAGAAGAGTCGAATCATCTTGTTCGAAACCTCAAGTTCGCATAAGTGTTTGCATTTCAATATATAGTACAAAAGATTCATCACGTATGAATCGTACTTTATCACGTCAGTCAAAGTAATTTTTAATATTTATGTAGAATTATTTTCGCGTATTTTCTGACAACTTTTAAATAATTCTTTCAAAAATCGGTTTACACTAAGCATTAGTGTTACCGATAATATCAGTATTTATTCGAACATCATATAATTGATTTCTATCGTCATCAATATGTTGCACAGAATACTAAATGAATTAAGGGCAGTTTAGATGCGCATTATGATTATATCTCTTTTGGATGATGATCTTTTATCTTTCGTCTTTTTATGCGTGCGCTTTATCCATTGCAAATATAATGAAAATGAACATACAATAAGAATGAAAGGGCGAAGTATGAATCCTTTGATAACTTACGACATGAGTATGTGTATGCGTGTGAATGTATGTGTGAACTCTCGCACTCTTCGTTATTGTTTTTCCCATTTACTTTTGCAAATGCGCTCTGCAAACGAATCTTTCTCGTCCTTTAAGGCATCATTTTGCGAGGTGTCAGCCACTTCTTCATATAGTAACAGAAGATCGTGGAGATGTAGATGAGCACCAGAAGAGCACAAGTCACTCCGAGCGCCAGCACCGAGGTTTTCGTTGGACATGGTTCCACGATAGTCACTGTTTTGTCTGGAAATAAAATATCGTGTTCAATTTGCGGCGAGTCAAAAACATTTTTTTCAAATTTTAGATGCAATTCTTCCTTCTTACCTGCTTCGTTAAAATCTATGCTGGCATCGCTCTTCAAAAAATCGGATTGCTTCTCATCGCCAAAGTCGAGCACTAGGATCTCTTGAGACAGAGTCATATCTTCGGCTTTCTCCTCCGTCGAATTCACAATACTTCTTCTGCGTCTCTTACCCCATGATTCCACGGATTCACGTCCCCACTCGCAAACAGCCTGAAATGAAAGAAATTGTTACAGATTTTCTTTTTCTATACTGAGAGAAGTGAGAAAACTAATTAATTACCGGTTCGCAAGGTCCCAGACAGTACTTCACGTTACACTGGAAGATCACGCCGTAAGATTCAGTGAACCTAAAGGCTTCGTATACAGATTGCAAAGCGTTACCATCGGGAGTGAAACTGGGGAAGATAGAAGGATCGACGGGACATCTAAAAATTTAAATTTTTAAAATTTTAAATTTTTTAAATTTTTCTGAGCATAATTGGGAACGTTAAACAAAATAAAATCGACCAAACCCTTCGTCATCAATAATTTGAAACGTGCTTTTCGAGTCCTTTGCCATAGCTACGCAACTGCGAGCAAAAATACCGTAAGGAGCTGCAAAATATTAATTCTTGTGAATTATCACAAATCAATCATATTATTATTGAAGTAATTGATATTTCTTCTTTTATGAAAAAACTTAATTTGATAGAAGTGAACTTACTGTCTTCCGGGATTTCGATTCTAAATGTCAATTTGTCACCAATGCGTACAGTTTCAACTTCTCGCGATCGGCTATCGAGGATGCGAATCCTCGGTGGAGGCGCTTCCGGCGCACTAGTGATACTAATCATTTCCGGATCTCTGATCGGCATCATGCCGAATGTAATATTTTTCGAGGACATATCGTATGTACATTTAACTTTGTAGATTTTGTCGGCTTTTGTCATTACCACGGAATGATGTTGCAGTACTACCGTGTTCGAATATATTCCAGTCTGAAAACCGTCACGCTGCCATGGTGAAAAGAAAGTACAAACAGAGATTATGTACTCAAAGAGAGAGAGRGATGTGCGTTATCGTAAAATCTTTAATCTCGATTTTATAAAAAAATATATAGATGTGTGAGAAAAAAGTTTTTAAAGTTTGCGTGATACATAACTGTGCAGTGTTAGTCAACGATCAAATAAATGTGACAGATTAAGATATAAGAATATGTGATAAAGTGTAATTCAGTAGTGCTAATTGCTTAATTTAATTACTCTTAAACATGCATATTTCGAAGACACCAATAAAATTATTGTAATTGCAAAGCCGTAACATTTGTCATGTACAAGTACTTAATAAAATAATAATCTCCAAAAATAACTAAAAAACTCTCAAAAATGCAATTACAATACTTTTCAATATTACTATCATCATTTTATATATTACTTACCACACTCTGAGTGTTACAATCTTGTCCGCTCATCGTGAGATCGAGCCTAAAGAGATCGCTATTAATAACATCAATATTGCAAGTCTCAGATCGTCCGAGAGCGTAAATACGCCCATTGAAAGGCTTATTTGTACGAACTTGAACGGCAATACGCGTGTCTTTGCAGTCAACCGATACTGTAATATTAATCGTTAAGATAATTTACATTTTATATAGTATTACATTGTTAGAGTATTAATTCAATACCATCGTAGCAAGTTCCGGTCTTGTCGCAATTAATGTCGTTTCGAGTGAGATTGTTTATCGTAGAATCTTCCGTAGTATCGAAAACGACCGGTAATGGGTCCGATACTGTACCCTCTAAAATAACAACATGTATATGTGATTAATATATCACGTATATACATTAAAAACGTTTTTAATCAGTTTTTATCCCTTACTTTCGCAGAAATTCTCGAAGTAGGTGCCAACTCGTTCTCCATTATCGATCAAAGGCCTCTCCGCGTTAAGATACGTCGAAGGTCCATCCGGGAGAGTCCAGTGATCCAAATGAAAGAGTTGACAATTATAAGCCGATCCTTGTGGCGCACCGCGGTAAAGGAAGGATCTGCAAAGAAACTCGTTCTCGATTTCGCAGGCTAATCGGCAAGCGGACTCGCTTTGAACCTGCAACTCTTTATCGGTGTAATAGTGCAGGCCCGCGTATTGTGCAACCTTATCGTCCGCCACGCCGATTCTGGGCATTTGGAAGATTCTTTGAGCCTTACAAGCCTCTTTTCCTGTTAATGCCCGATTAAATAAACAATTTTTATTTTTTTTTTTCGAAAATATCTAGAATTATTTTTTTCCAACATTCACGACCGTTTACCTTTCAAACATAAATTTTCGAAGTAATCCACTCCTTGTGCATCCACGAATTGAACGTATTGACCCGTCGTTCGACGATCTGAATCGCTCAGATGACATTGGAGCGTCACGTAATTATACTCAACGGAACGACAAGTAAAGCGGTGCTCGTTTAAGCAAGCCGCGAGACAAGCTTCCTTTGTGGACGTGTAAATTAATGCATTGTCCAATCCGCGAATCATCTTGTTCGGGATGCGCTCAAAAGCCCACGGTCGCAAACAAACGTTCTCTAAAATAATATATACCTATAGAGATAATTTTATTTTTCTTTTGCATTATGCATACATTCTCATAATACGATTTGCGCCGTCTGATCGCAGATTTTACGCATTCATAACTATACAAATGTTTTAACTGATGTATTGATATTTTTACGATTTAATAATAGATAACATTCAAATTAAAAAGCATTTTTTTCAATCTTCTCCTTAAAGACGAAAACTAAAGAGAAAACTAAATCCGAAATCTCCGATAAAAGCCAGAAAAATCACGGTCCTAATCTAAATAAATTTATAGTTTATATTTGATTAAAAAATCCTAAAAGCAGGTAAAAGATTAAATTAACTAAAAATAACATTGTCGATTTTCTCTTTAACTTCTTGTTTTTTTTCTTTGAAATATTTATCGAACTTTCCGGAGTATGTCGTAATGAAAAACGGGAATTGTCAAGTTCACCGTTGAAGATTTTATGAAAAATCATAAGATGTTGGCATGTGACTTGGCACTGCAGTTTGATGTCGACGATGACGCACGTAACTGCGCTTTTTGGCACACGAGTCCGAAATGTATTTCGACCGAGTCTGTTCGACGTTCCAATTACTTTTGTTCCGCCTTCAAACTCGGCGCTAGAATTGCCGCCGATGGCGGAAGTAATACCAACGAACCGCTGCGACGCGTGACTATTTCACGGATGAATCACCGTCGGCTGTATAAATTCTTGGTCGTGGCCGTTGACAAATCGCTCGCTTCTGAATGAAGATTTGTCAGATTCATAAGGTGACCATTATTTCATTAATCAGTTATATGAAATATTTACTGACATTCTAAATCTTTAATTTTAAAGGACTATAATTTTTATCAAAAATGAAAATTGTAACTTCGTTATTTTATAATTTATGTGATGCTGATCAAAAATTAACATCGCCACATCCATAAATAAACCGTTTGACATTTACAGACAGTCAAAGTTCAAATCCTAAATATCTGGTTAAATATTACTTCTTATGTAGATCATCCCAAAAACGTGAGAATGAAGATTTTTTTTTCTTAAAATGTGTTTCTATTTAAAAAAAATTAAACCATTAAAAATAGTATTTTTTCAATGGGAACATGTTTTAATTCAAACTCGATTCTATTCTTTCTTTCCAAGACTTGTGCAGAATCCTTTGTCAATGTGTTTTACGATCGGGGACAGAACACGAGAACTAACCGACGAATAAAATTTCTACCTTCTGTGAAGAAAATTGAAGAAAAGTAAAGCTTATATAAAATTCGCACAATTTGTGATCAGTGAAATAAAACCGTTCTTTCTCGAAATTTTCGTTCATCTTGTTTACAAGTTAAAATAGATAGTGAACGATTTTACGACGAACAACTAAGTGTCTCACGACGTGGAACTTGCCAAGAAAATCGCCCTACTCATTAAATGGACAAGACGCAATTTCTTGAGACGTAAGAAATTTTCCTCCGGAAATTCGAGCTGGGGAATCCTCCATGTGTTAAAATATTAAATAAATATGGATTTCGCAGAAACGGCAAGTTTCTTTAAAATCCTTCTGTTAGTGTTCCAACTTGATAAAATGTTTCCGTAAATAAAAAAACGAACTGCGGCATACTTCTAAAGACATTAAACAGGCTTAAGCTAATACTAAAACCTTCTTTGAAACCCTAGGAATTTTCAAGACTTCTGCAGGTAGCTAAGTTTGTAACAGCCTTTCTGTTTAAATGCGTCCGGCATAGTTCCACAGATACTAGTACATTACTTGTACAAACGGTCGATTCTATGAGCTGGCGAAGAAAATCTACTGAAAAGTAAAAGTTATTTTGCGCGAATACGAGGGTCGAAAAATGGACAAAAGACCGACTACCTGACCACCTATGAGAAACATCTTGTGCACTTTTCCTTGAAGGAAAAAATTGCTTAAATATCAAAATTTTCAAACCTGATGTTATAATGTTTGCTGTGATAATTATACTATAATAATTGCTGTAATATAAAGTTATATGCTTTAGAGAGTAAAATTAATTTTAAAAAATATTATTTCCTATAAAAGATGTTTCTTAATTTGGACATTTATCAGTATATATTGATATATCAGTATATATTATATTACATCATATTTTCTCTCTTATTATGCAAATATTAATAAATAGTTTTTAATTCATAAGTAATAAGAAATTTTACAATTTGATTAATTCCCACTGTTTTTTTAAATATATTATAAATAATATAATAATATTTCCTGTATTTTTTTATAGACGCGTCCGACTGAAATGTATCTTTATTTGTAAAGATATACGACGTTTATAGTATTTCCAAGTAAATCGAATCATTTTTAAGTCTTCTCACTAGCTGCACTTAACTTGTATTGTTTGTTTGAACGACCCTTTTTTACGTTCGACGAAATGCCATCAGTTAGCATTTGCTTTGTGAAAGCGGCTACGCCGGCAAACCCGCCCGCTTTGAGTTGAAAACTCAGATTATCGTATTTCACGGTCTATTCTTTGCATTATTTTGTCGCGCACATAAATATCGTAACGATCTTTTCCATCGTAAAAATTTCAGTCTTTTATTTTTTTCATTTGTCATTTTTCTTTCTCCGTTTACTATGCTTTCATCCGCCGCTTCCTAGGTACCGAATCACACTAATAAACATTAACAAAAGCAGTATGTTTCTTAATCTAGGAAACATTCAAGTATTAGACGCGAAACAAATGTAAGTGTCAAATGCTTAGCAGATACGCCAGTTCTCACCGGATCTTATCTGCAATTTCGTCATATAGTACATATTGGCGGCCCTTTGAGTTTGCGCGGCCGGATTTGTGGCGGTCGTTTCGTTCTGTAGCTGGCAGAGAGTATCCTGCATCGGCGCCAAGGGATTTACAACGAACGAGAACGCGGCAGCTTGACATTCCGCCTCCTCCCTGCACCATCCTTGGCACTCGTACAGCGACAGATTCCTCACGCTGTAATAGGTAGTGCCGCGGTAATCGTAGTCGGTAAGCTTCTCGAACGCCGTCCTGGCTGAAACGTGGAAGCAATTTTGTCTCCACAGACTGTATCTTCAGCAACTTCCATTATATGAACAATCGGAAGGTTCTTATAGAATTTTATTTAACATGAATTCCCCTATCAGAACGTAATGACGAAAGCCTCGACTAATTTTAGAAAAAACTTACCCAACGCAGCATTGCCGCTCGCCAACAACGTCATGAATATTAAGCTCGTGACCGTGGCCGCTACCGTTCCGATTGCAAACGAGCCCATCTACAATGAGAATGAGGAAACCTCAAAAGCCATAATTAGAATTAGCCTAACCGAGTATTGTTCCTTGAGTTGGCGCGAAGCTAAATTCTATGGCATCCCACGAGAAATAATTTTTGCGCACCACATATGCCAAATAATTTAAATAATAATACGCACAAATATATATAGAATGGCAAAGAGTCGAAAAGACAATTTCGCCGATATATATGCAATTTGCTATTCTGCCGAGTGTATTTTTGTAATTTGCTCGCACGCTAGGGAACATACGAGTGCCGTAACTTCTCACACATGCACGATGCGGGACCGCGTTTTACTCGCGTGTCATGAGATCTTTTCCTACTTTTCTCCCTACTTTTCTCCTACTTTTCTTGCTGTTTTTTTTTTTATTCCATTCCTTTCCCGGATCTGATTACGCAGGAAACGCCCTTCTCGCTGTTCTCGTCAATGTCGCGCGTCTTGATGGGACAGGTTCCATTCCTGATTCGCGAGATCGGCTTTTCGTTCATGCGCTCTCTTTGGTATCTAATATTTTAATTTATCTCGCGATAATAACAGCACATAAGAAATAATTCGTGAGCATGAGCATTGAAAATAGAACGTACGTCTTTCCTTATTTCATAATCAATCTTTCCTTCGCCCGTAGCGAACATGTCACGCTAATGCAAGTAATTTCTGAACTCGGTTGATTTCCTTATCACTTAATTTCTTCGTGCGAAGGATGCACGAAGTTAATTTCGTAAGAAACAAGAACCTAATGTCTGCAAAATCGCAAAATGTTCTACATATCGATACTTTTCATTCGTCTACTTGTCTAATATGCTTCGAGTGAGAGAGATAATAAAATTCCGTGGACCTCTTTTTAGCGTTGAATATATTCCGCAGATGCTCCAAGAACCTGAGCAAATCATTATTACATAAATCTAAAGCGCGCAGCTATAATTCACTCGATTCACAACGAGACGAGCTTTGCTGACCAACTTTCTTCCCGCTCATGCACGTCTGATTTACCAGCCTACATTACAATAATGCGATAACAAGGATGCAGATATGATCATCGTACTCGAACAGCTCGAGATCAGCCACATAGTTTCGTGAAGTTCGAGGTCATCGAGTATAATAGAGCTCCATTGGAAATCGCCAGAGGGAAGGAGAGCCACATCGTGGCCTGTACCGAGGCCAAAGGTTCATCCTCCCCTCTATCTGCGGCCTCGTGGTCCTTCCTCGTGATCTCGCACCCACAAGATGCACGTCGTGGCAAAGTAGCGCACTAACAACAAGGAATGCGCTTAGGCGCGCTCAGTAGGCAGGTTGATGCACTGTTACGAAGATTAATGCGACTGCCAAGGTGAAAGAAATGCGTTCGTGCGTGCGTGCGTACGTGTGCGCGCGGAAGAAGCGCGAATTTCTTCTACGTTTTGCACGAGGTCACGAGTTACTTGAGAAACTCGAATTTCCGGGATTTTGCGGTGTCTTTATATCCGCAAATGAGACAAACAATATAGAGGACTTAAAGATTTATTGAAATTAAAATTTTAGTTATATATTTTGAAATTCGCAAGTCCTAAAACGAAACTCACGCGACTACGAAATTGAACAGCTTAGACAAGGACTTCTCGTTCTCTCTATCTACGATCATAACATATTCTCATGTTCCAATTCGCGTCGATTTAAACCAAGCGGCGATCAAGATATGCAATATGATAGCACGAACGACCTTAATGATCTCACGGTGCATGTCGTGTCATAAGCGCGGGAAAAAATTATTCCGTATACGCAATGTCCCTGACCTTTACGTCACAACCGGTCTCGTCTTGCGCGAGACCTGGTCGATGGGTTCGCAGGTGATGTTCCGCAGACGCTCAAGGCACATTTGCCACATGAGATCGACACTTCCGGTAATCGTCGATGCGCCCGTGCGAACCGCACGCCTACCGGACTTGACGAGTCACTTTTTTTTCAGAAACGCATTCCCCAATAGCGAAGGATTTGATTACTTCTCGCCACGATACCGCCAATGAGAGTAATTATGGTATGTATATACATGATTAAGTACCAATTATAGAAAATTTTTAAGATGATCCAGCAAGCGAGAGAAGGAAATGGAACTTTTATAAGTTTGACGATCGTATCGTAGTTACGCTTACTTTTGATATCGTAAAACGGCACGTATGAATTTAAACGAGAAGTCGAATGGAGAAAATTTTCCAACATACGTAATGTCTAAAAAGGCTTGACAAACAATTAATTTTATATTAATGATTATTATGGTCCGTTCAGCATTTAGAAATCTTCGTAAACGATTAATTATCGAGTCACGATCACCATCTTTGGATAATGCAACATCGTGGGGGTCTACTACATAATTATGACAGACTCTCAAGAGTCCAGTGAAAATTCAATTATGCCATCATGAGTTAAGTTGTTTTTTTCGAGAATGAATCGAGTGTTCATGGGATCGTTTATGATTCTTATAAATCCATTCAGTATACATTAAAGAGATATATTGCAAAATGCTAAACTATTCTACTATTTTATTTAATTTGATCTTACTGCTCCTTTCAAAAAAATAATAAAATCATTTACTTTGTATATAAATCCGTTTTCTCATGAACGAGGAAACGTCGTTTGCAATGTAAACTGTCTAGAAGTATGATTGTAATCGTTGTGTTATGCATCAGAAGATGTGTCTGAATGCACCCTTCGGCTACTGAACATGCAGATTTATGCCCTTTACGACCTCAATGCCATTCAAATTAATAGCTTCAAAGGGAATCTCATAGAATATTAGAGAGAATACTTATTCTTATTATTTTCTATATTTGTAGAAGATCGCAATAGAACGAAACTCGACCATCAAATATCCATGTTTCAGTATTTCATAGAATAGTTCCTCATACGTGCGTGTACGAAATCTGATAATAATTGCTCGACAAAGAAACATTGTGAATGAAGTACAATTATCTCGATTAAGGCACCAACCGAATGTAAATCGACGTTCCGACCTACGTGGTCATCTAAGTGGAACTGATTAGACAGTAGAGAAAATTGTTTACTCGCTGTTGCATCCCCGGCGTTGGCAAAAGAGAAAGGGGAAAAGTTTTAAAACTAGGATTGTTATTTCTATTAAAAGTACATACATCACTCACGTTGCGCTCACGTATACGGTCGTTCGTTTTATATCTTTCTCTCCCGAATGATGCTGCGATAGGGCGAGAGCCACGTTCCGAGAAGAAGAATTATTTGTTCGTTTAGGATCGCTTCACACCTTCTCGGCACGAAACATTTCCCGTCACGATACTACATCCGTTTTCGTGATGAATCGGACTGCTCACGACTGGAATTTACATGAAAGCAAAAAACATACTTTTGTATGAGCGCATGATGCACGAGAAATAAAGCTCGCCTCGAAAAATAGCAATACACGAGGTAACAAGGTGCGATATACAGTGTCTGTGAATAATTATATAACTTGTCTAGTAATATATATATATCTTGAAATTATCCTGTAAGATACGTGTTATTCCATTTCAAAGTAGAGAAGCATGGGAGATTAGAATCGAAAATAAATCGAAAGAAAACTTAATTTTTTAGGAATTGATTTCTCTTCTCACATATATTTTAGTTCCCGAGTTGTTGAATATTTTCGCGCAACACCGCGATGAACTCGATGAACTATGTACTATCTTCACGACGTAGACCGGTAGCACTAGTGTGGATTCATAAATAATGAGTTCGCAAGAACGCGAGAATAGGAGGAAGGAAGTAGAAAAAAAGAAGCGATAGAAAAAAAGAAGCGAGACGAAAATTAGTGTAAAAGACGGATTCATAAACAAGACATGTAAATCATAAAGGCATTTAAACTTTTCGCTGAAAGCAGCTGGAATCTTCAGAAAAATTTTTGCTGATGCTCAATTTCTTTTTCAATATTTTATCCGTCATATAGACTGTGAAATTGATACGGAATATAATTGATACTCGCTTCTTTCTTCCGTAAAAAAGAACCGTAAAAAATAAATTTACATCTCAATAGCACAAGAAATTTCTTAAACAAATTCTTTATAATTGATTGAAAGTCATGTTGTTTTAGATAGATGTAAAAGAGTATGTCGCGTTGTGTGTGTTACTATGATTCTAGGTAGCGCAGGACTTGTCACGACGTACCGTGAGAATGCGTGATGGGCGCAGAAACCCGAAGATCCATTGCCTTTCAACGATCAAGGCGAATGATAACTTGAGAACGGTCGCTCGATCGATCGATCGATCCGACGGACCGTACATTGGAACGCACATCGATCTCGATAAATCTTCCAAGTAATTAGCAGCTAGATCGTCGTTGGTGTACTATGCAGAAGACGGGCGAAGACAGACGAACCGAAGACGGAAGCAAAGTAAAGAAAAATATGATTATGCTGCTATGCTCTCCTGTGGCGGAAGGCTTCGTCCTGGTGCAACGACCTGCGCGGCGCGTAGGAGCCCTTTCCCTCTTTGCGCTATCACAGCGCAGGAATAATAATCAAGGAGGCGAGAGAGAAGGCCGATCTTTCGAGTTCTCATCTCAAGCTATCCAGGATATTCCAAGGTAGATGCCATAAATGTATTATTCCGGCTTACCCCATAATAGCGAATATTAAAACGATATATCGTCGTTGTAACGAGTTCTATAAATCAATGTCTGAAATAACACTTTTGCCGAAGCGATTCTCGTTCTTTTGTGAATTACGTGAAAAATTAAGAGACACGGTTGTGTCTCCCGTCACGTGCAATAGCGAGGTACGTTAAGTAAGAGAAGTGGGAAATGTTATCTTGTGAAGGTGGTTGACTCTTGAAAGTATGAAGAGATCATCCTGTTGATACTTAAGAGGATAGAAGCAAATTTTTACAGCCGTGTATTCTGCTAGAAGCCACGTTATCATGGAAAATTCTGACATTTAACGATGGGAAGAAATGTTCAAGTGAAGACCGAAGATAGACGCGTACAGAAATCTACGGCTGTACTTTAAGGTTTCATATCAGGAAGCGGTAATCATATGAAGCTCATAAACGGCCTTTCAACCCGCATCTTCATCTTCGTCTTCATTTTCCGCGGAGATTATTCGAGGTTTTATCATGTGCAAAACGGCAAAGTTCTTGAATGCATTGGAGAAACGTTAACGAGATAAATTGCGTTTCGAAGAATCTCGTATATCGTTCTTGCGCGCAAGCGAGTCTTTAACAGTTTTCGGGTTTCCTCAACTAGTATCCTGACATAAATACAATTATGAAGCGATTGTACAGATTTCTTAAAATGAAAACTTCAACATCGTTGATTTCACTTGAGAACTTCCATTCGTTCTTCTTACAAGTAGAGTGAAAAAGAAGAGAGAAGATATGATGACCTTCAAGTCATGCCCGTAGCCTTCGAATCTCTCTCTCAACATTTCTTACTTCTCCACCGACATTTCACATTAGGAGCATTTCATGATTGACGATCTTGCACATTATTCAAATGAGATTGGCTTCATCCTTCGTAGCAAGCAAGTCGACGCCATCATGATGCATCGACAATGGTAATATCACGTTTAAGACGAATTAATTACTGAAGAAGGCGCGAAAAAGGCAATGGTCAAGAAGGATGTCCACGTTTATTTCAAATTGAGGGTTTCGCGTAGCTGAAGAAGTTCCGCCGAGCAGATAATTTCATTATCTCGCATCAGACATAGCCTCGGATTTCTTTCTCGACGAAATTAATCTCATGGCAAATTACAGTCAAATTGAGAGAGAAAGAGAGAGAAAAAGAGAGAACGATGAAGCATGGATATGTCTCGCGTTTAAAAGTGATGGTTTGCACGTAAATCGAAATAAGTAAACGTCGATTCGCATGAGACACCGATACAAGGATAATATCTGCGGCGAGATAATAGAAAGACACGAAAGAGAAAGATTACTTTCCTGTGGTCACGATTCGGATTGCGCGTGTAAATCATTCTTGTCCTAAGGACAACGATTACGCTCGCGGACTACCGAGAAAATGCAAGTCGGATTTTACAAAAAAGATATACAGTTGTATCTTAATTTGAACACGTTAAACTATTGGCTGCAAGATAAACTTAACGACATAAAAAACATGTAGAAATAGCAGATTAAAAAATACGTGGTATAATCATAGTAATAATATTTTAAAATAATTTAAATAAAGGTAATACAAGATTATAAAAAAATAACTGTAAGTAAATAATAAAGTTATCTTTCTTTCATGATTGCCTAGAATAGTAAAGCGAATTCCACACGAAGGATCGATAAACGCTCGAGCTATTAGACATCTTGTCAGCATCAGGTCGGGATAAAATTAAATCTACAGCAAGCTCTCCGATGTATTTAGAAATAAAATCGAGCGATTGAATTTCAGGAAGTACTTATCAATTTCATCAGTTTGATGTTAGCTTGGTGGATATGCATGAATTATCGTGCACTCTCGATAACAGTATTTAACGGAAAGAGGAAAATAAAATAGAAAAGAGGATGGGAAGAGAAGCAGAAGAAAACTAGCGGGGATGGGAAAAAGAGCACGAGGAGTCCTTCCGCAAGTCCTTCCTTAAGGCCGTGCTTATCTTCTCTGTAAAACAAAGTAGCTCGCGGCTATTCCTCGCTCCATTTGCACGATAATCTTAATTTCCGTAGAGCAAGGGAAGGAAGCAGTTGTGCCGCAATGATGGAACGATAACGCAATCCTGAACCCTTCGAAAACTGGATCTCGCGCGAGAAAAATACGTCGCAAGTCTTTTCGTGAGGATCTTCGCAACTTTCCTCGTCATCAATGCCATCGAGCAGGAGAGTAGGAACGCCAACCATTAATAGAAAAACTTGTAGCTGCATCGCGCGAACATAATGAATTTGGTTAATTAACCAGTTTCGCGGAAGGAATGTTCCGTTACATCGCTTTCCGGTTTATGAGAAAAGAATTTGTCATGAACTTGTCTTACAAGCTACACGGAAACGGCGACCTTGAAGATATCATGCTAACGTGAAAAGTAGAAGCCGATGAGAAAATCCTCACGTGGAGACCGGATTGATAAGCGGCGACCGTTACCTTTATCTCTATTTTACGATGAAGGATCGCATAATAGTTACTTTACGAGGATTTCGAGAAAAACGGCCTTGAAGTAACAGTCATTTCTCGGTAAAAAACTTGACAAATCTATCGACAACTTAATGATTCTGCTAATAATTTTAAAAATTGATTGATAACTGATCGCATAAATTGATGTCAAATGCATTTTTTTTTTTAATATGAAATAAACCAATGTTCACACTTCAAGACATAAAATAGGATATGTTATAAATAAATTTTATATAATTTTAACGTGGTTTTGATGTCTTTTTTTAAATAATTAATAAATACACAAAAGAAAGTATCATACTAATAGAATCTTATATACTGAGAGAGTAACCCAATAATCAGCTGACTGTTGACTAGTCTGCAGCAGTTTTTTCTCTGTACTCACATAAGCGCCGATTTAATTGCCCAAATCTGAAAAGAGCAGTGAATATTAAAAGAGCGCGAACAAATTTACATCTCGAGGACAAGACTGATAATTAATCGCAATGACGATCACCGCGATGCCGTTACTCCGTTATAATGAGATAAAGTGCGAAACTTGAGGACAGCGCTACTGAAGGATGCCAGGAACGGTGTGCGTCCTCACGTTTACAGTTAAGTCGCTATCGTAGCGGATCGTTTAATCTTACCATGGCGTTTCCCTGTGCCATGAAGAGTCGCAAGAAATTTATCCTGAAGAAGAGATGAGAATAATGTAGAAATACAGAACTAAGGTGGCACCGTGTCGACCGTTACCGTTGCCGACATACGCCAATGATCTAACGTAACTTACGGACGTGAGTCGCATCTTTAAAGCGCCTCGGAATCACATTCGTTGATGAACGAAAGTGGATGTAGTATCATGTATACATGTGTAACTCTTAAGAAAAATTCTTGAAAAATGCGATAAAGTACGAGAAACATATATGTATATTCAAAAATACATATGTATATCCAATATATTATTTATATTTTTTGAACAAAATGTACGATTATTTCACCCTTTATTTCTACGCGAGAATAAAATCATCGAAAATTTAATTTCCAAAACGATGAAGAAGAAAAAAAGAAATCATCTAGTAATTTTAAATTCAATGAACTTCTAACCTACTTAAGTAAATCGCGACTCGGCACTATCTTCTTGTGTCGTATAAATTTAATTACTGGAAACACCGGTTTGCAAACTACCGACATGACAACTGTCGGCAAACGATACACGCTACCTAGAGCGCGATAGCCGATCCTGACATCACCGAGGACATTACGCGGTCATACATGCAAGATCTCAAATAGCTACGGACATTTTGTCCCCTCATCGCGCGCTGCACAGCCGGCGTGTTCCGTGATTTTTTCGCCCAGCATCCTAAGCTAATCTCCCTCGTACTGTCTTTTCTCTCTCTTTCCTTTTCTTTCCCTCTCTTCATCATGCTCATTCGGCTCCTCCAATTGGTCGATGCAAATGGAACGACCGGGAATAGGAGCTCGGAGCAAAACCAGCGAAGCAGGACGGCGAGACAAAACGATCTTCAGGAGAGACTCGCTGTACCGTTCAAGGACACAATCCACCTCGAAAGCAGACTCCGTGACAAGCGATAAAAGAAACGGTAGGAAGAGGAGAAGAAAGAAAGAAAAAGAAGAAGAAGAAGTCTATGACTAGAAGGAGAGAAATATTCGCAAATCCTGGTACGCGTCCATGGTTACATAAAACCGCTTGTTCGCAGAATTTTTCTTGATTAACCGCGGCGGATGTTGCCACCGGAGAAGCTTAGGGTCTACCGATCCTAGAACAGAATGTTCTCGACGACCGCTGAGAATGAAGAGAAAAGAACAAAAAGGAGGGTCGTTTCTCTATCGTCTCTTGGGATCGCGGTGTAGATGCGATAAATTAATGCTCTTGGAGGGCGGTTTCGCCGACGGCAACACTTAGGATAATCTCTATCCCGTGTCCCTCGGGTCGAGTGCGCTCTCTTTGAAAAAAAAACGCGGTTTTGCGATTTCGAAACGCTATTACACTCGCGTATTGCAGAAGGTTAGGGATAATGAATATCTACGCAAACCTTTTTCATCACAGAAAATCAGTAGTTTCACTTAATTTGCGTTAATCGTCTCACAAAAAGCTTCTTCTAGCCACTGCAACTATTAATTTAAATTACTCGCCGAAGGGGTAGGTTTCTATCTTCCCTTTTTTCAAAATTAATACTCGACTGTATCTTTTCTTTAAACTTATGTTGGACTGCGGTAATGTCAGCCGACAGCGTATTGAGCGCAACGGATGAGCCTTTCTGAGATGCATCGCTTTCCTTGACGCAAACGACCGGCGCTTGGTCCAAGGTTCAATGAACCGGTCGATAAATTACGCATCTACGATTCTCCCCACTTCACAGACGTTAGTCTTTCATACTTGGTAATTACGGATTCGCCGAGCGACTAATGGCTATTTAGAACGGACCAGGTATGATTTAGTGTCCCGCTCGAGATATCTTGCCCTACCCGCGGCGTAGTGCACTTTTCGTAAAGCATTCGCGCCTGTGCATCGCAATTTGCATTGTGAGAAAACGCGTAACAGGCTCCGAGCTAATAGATTCGTAGTACTTAGAGAGGGGAAAGCAACCGAGTTCATTCGACGCAATCCTGTCTAGTTAGATATTTTTCTATCACGCCGCGCCCGCTGGCGACCGTGCGTTAAGTAATAAATTATCCGAGGATTACGCGATGAATCTAATTATGAGTGGTGCAATTGCGATTGCGATTTACGCTGGACGTCTAGGCCGGACGTTCGACCCGCGTGTACGTAATTTGCATGTTAATGGAACGAATAATAATCACGTGTGCTCGAAGCGAGCGCATTGATATTGCGGAGTCTTGCTCATAGGAGGAGTCTTGCTCATAGGAGGAGTTTTGCTCACGCCTACGTAGTTCGCAATTATGGGCTTGATTTGAAAAAGCGACTTGAAAAAGTTCAAACCGCGCGTACGATTTGTTAATTTCGACACGGAATATTTATAAAAATGTCTCATAGACGGTTTTGCGATCATTTAAAATGCAAGTCAATGTCATGGCGGGTGGAGAAACTTTCACTGTACTTTAAGATAATCTTGATTATCTCGCTTATGTAATGCAATAACCGCGGAAACAATGGCGTTCGCGTCTCAGTATGCGAATCATCCATTAGAGTTGCTACATAAGAGCTCAGGATGTTCCCGCGCATGGATGAGACCCTGACCTTCAACGTTTGAGCTCTGACGAGTGGACTCGTCTCCGAGGAGGGAAACGAACTGTCGGAATAGAAAAAGAAATAACACGGCGGGTGTAATCGGGACGCACGATATGCGAGCCGCCCGCGGTGAGCGAAACGAACCGTCATACGCTGCTCAACCACAGCACGTAATGAGAAATGATCTCGAGTTAATAAGTTATTCGATTGACGAACGCGCGCGCGAGGCTAGTTACCGAGTCGATGTGACGTATAGACGTAACGAAATCAACTGGTGTTTGCAACCGTCGAGACGCGAATGCAGATGGACGGCGAGTGTCGTTCCAGGGAGATAAGTAGCGTGTTCGTGCGCCACAAAAGAAACTGTGGCGCATATACGTGACGCGGCCACTTGAAATGCGCAAGCGTGAACGACCTTGAACTGAGCTGTTCGCCAATGCTCATCTGTGACCGATTTTAACTGATTCGTTACTACTAGTAGCTGGCGAAAGTAACGATTGCGTTTTTACGGCATCCCGCAAAGTCGGTGGTCCGTGATTACTCGTGGGATAATTAGACGCGCTTTTTGCTTCACTATTTTAATTCGATGTGCGAGATAGTTAAAAATGAAGGCAAAATTGCGAAACATGCATGTACATATTCGTTTCGTACCAATCGCAATAAAACTGCACAATGCTGTCTAATGCAATTTCTGAATAAAACCTCGTTAAAGTAAGATATATATTTTTTAATTTTTTAGCGAAGCAATATGTACTTGTTTAGTTAAAAAGAAATTATCATAATCACGTACTGCGTTTTATTTAGCATTTTCCGTCTATCGCTGATGTATCAAAACAATCGTGATATACAGTCAACGAACCTGTAATCAACGCAATTCAATTCGCGTAAAAAGCACGAACGTCTTACACGAATGTAACGTAAAGATAATGATGTAAAATGAACCCAGGGAGTTAAGGATTACACGGTCGATCAACACATCGAGGAAGCTCTGCGCAAGCAAGTCGGTTATATCATTCAGCCAGAGGCGTTGAATAATACATTGTAGCTTCGAATCAATTTGCAACCTATGGGCTGGCCTTCATTTCTTATTTGATTGATTTTGATCTTGAATTTTATGACCGCGGCGTTACCATCTCACGGAATTGAATTGACTAAGCGTATCCGCAATACCTTGTATCAGCGACGAAATTATAGATGAGCTGGTGAGAAATCGACGTGGCAAGGCTGGAAAAGTCTTTTTTGAATAAGTTTTCCATATAGAGAAAAGAGAGAGAGAGAGAGAGAGAGAAAGAGAGGATATTGCGCCTTCCTGTGCGATTCGCCTTGCCATCGGCATTGCTATCCTTCAGAATTGCACTCATCGCACTCGCCTTGTCGTCATTGCGCCGGATGCACCAGCTGCATCAACAAGAGCTGTACACTGTGTAATCAGTCTGTAGGCGCACTTCCCGATTCGTTGCAACTAATAGCCTCTGGTGCGACGATGTTGTCAGAAATATCGTCAGGAAATAGAGATAGAAAGATAGATAGATAGAAAAAAAAGAGAGAGAAATAATAGTAAATAATAATAGTTATATAAATAAATTTAGGATTAAATTCAAGCTTAAGTAAAACTTTCGAAGACTTAATAAAATTTCTGTCTTTTTTCCTCCACTTTTTTTCACGCAATTTTTAGGTAACAAACAAAAATAACAAAAAATTTTCACAAAAAAAAAAAAAGAATGGAATTCTAGTTATAATAAAGCTATTCAACCTATAATCCGCAAGTACTGGATTATTTTATCGCTCATCTCAAAACTAAAGGTTTACAACAATAGTAAATTTCTTTCTGACCGATAATGTTGGCCGTGATTTAAATTATTTAAAGGTTTACAGTTTTAATTAATACATAAATAAGGCAATGTAGACGAAAACGCAGATGTTCACTCTCAGATGATCTTTGTAACGATTCGATCAATGAATTCTTTATGTTGTATCTTCTTTTTCTTTCTTTTAGTAATGTATTGAAATTTTTTAATTTCAAATTACTATCATATTATTCCAATTATCCAATTACATTAATATTGGAACGCTATTCTAATTATCTTAATGGGCAATTCCCTTGTCAGAGCTAATAACCGCCTGCAGTAAATTAAAGTAGATCCGTGTACTTTCGTGAGAACGGCGCCTGCTACCTACCTCTTACCCATAGCAACTATGCCGGATGCTCTTACGGTACGTATATCTCACACACAGTGTATAAACGTTACACCGTCAGAAGGAACGTATATCGCGAAAAAAGGTGGATTAAAAGCAATCTAGGGCCATATATTTCCCAAGATGGATGCGGACGAACGCGGCACAGTATATGCTCGCAATAGCATGCAATCAATCCGCGAGATGACTGCGTACTTCTTACCAGCTTTGCACGACTAACGACATACCTAAGTAACGCTTTCTTAGGTAGCGGTTCACGGGCGTGAACTGCATTTCATCGAGAGCGATGCTCCTATTTTTCTGTCATATTGCAACACTCGATAATTGGCTTAACGCCACTTGCGTTCTCTATGAATAATTACTTATGAATAATCGCCAGTCATGTGAATTGCCTTCAGACATCTCATGCAAAGGTGATCTCCTTTCTTAAAGGAATGAATGAAGACTGCATGGAAGATATAAATTACTGGCCCTTATTTACAGGCCTCAAAGCAAAAAGACCGCGAGACGTCCCAGTGCGAAATCATAACGGTATGTAAAGGGCCGAAAGCCGGTTGATCTAAACGCTCCTTCTTATGACGATTAGGTGTTCACCAAACAATTAATCAACGACTTCCAGTCGCGGTTACGACTGTGAATTTTCGAACGTCAGATTTCGCCTCAACTCACGAAGCAAAAGTACCGTTACGCAAGAGATAGCCGCGAAAAGGAGGAGGAAAAACGGTAGACCCACGCGCAAGTGCATCTCTTTCTCCTTCGGATCGTTTTTTTTCTTTATTTTTTTGCTCTCTCCTCTCTCTCTCTCTCTCTCCTTCTCTTTCTCTTCCTCCTCTTTCTCTCATTTTCCTCCTCCTACGCTTTGTCCGCCCACTTGGTGGTTACGGAGAACGGTTCCCGAGGAGACTTCTCACAATCACAACTTTCTGCGGCTTTCGACAAAAAAATTTTGATTCCGGAATCATCGCCTAGATACGAGCTTCGTGACTGTAACTTGTAGCATAAAATGTCTCTTTTTTCGTCCCGTAGCAAATTGTCAGATTATATTAATTTGCATTCCGAGACGGAATACTGCATATCGAGGCGCCTGTTAAAATCGCGATGCTCGTTTTTACGTGAATTAGTAATGACGTATGATGCCGTTAAAGGAATATTTTTATTTTGTAAAACATACAGCACGTTGACTCAGAAAATAACACTTACGTGCATGAAAAATTGTTTCGTTCGAGGTATTAATATTTAACATATCATTAATATTTATAATTTAAATTTTTTTTGAAAGAAAAACTTAAGAGGAATAAATAATCGTCCTCATTTTATTTCAAATTTTATTGCAAATATCGTGAAATGTTATAACGTACTGAAAACAAATATCCGTTTGTGCGTGTATAAATCTGGGAAGCAATACGACGAAATCTGTCAGAAGTTATCAAAAGATTATCTCTTGTTGGTTCCGGTGAATATAACCTGGACGTAAAATAACTTGATTAATGAATCGTTCTGCGATGAGAATTCTGGTGCGACTGACGTGCCGTCACGCGCAAGTATATCGTGACTCGTGAAGGTAGCTATTACGTCGCTATGCTTATTTAATCGCAGACGTGCTTGGTGGCTCAGAGCAGACATTGATACGGGACGATCGAATCGGTCTGCCATTCCTCTCGATCAATTCTCGCAATCATGCCTCGTAATAAATAAAATATAAAATTAAATCCTTTGATTTTCATATAAAATTCTTTCTTTGTTCAATTTATTAATAGAAAAAAAATAAGAACGCAGAATCGAGAGTACATGCTCAGATTTAACGGGATTAGGTAATTTTTTTGTAGAATCTACCACATGCAACTTACCTACAGCATTTACGGTCGTTTCGTGCACCGCGCTATCGGCGCTTTTATGGTCAACGCTTGTTATGGAATTCATGCGTGAACTCGATAACATGCGATGGTAGAACGCAACGAATGTAACTATTGAGGAAGTTCTTGTCGATTTGAAATTATCATTATCTCAAGTGCAATTGAAGAGTCAAGTATAACAGTTGATACAACTTCAAGAATTGAGAGACTCTATGTTCTAAAGAAGAAACTATAATATTTATTTTATGCTTCTATTTTTCTATGAACCTTTATAATTTTTCTTTCGTAGAAAATATAAAAATCAATATTTTTACCATTTTGCCATTATTTATAATTTCGTTAAACTTTCTCGATTAGATAATCTCTCCCGAAAGCTACTATATCACCAGCAGCTTTGAATACTTGAAATATTATTTCGTGACTTCGAATATTTAAGTAATCAAATATAGACAATAATTGAAATAATATTTAATTTTACACAGCGACGAGCAGTTGTCGTGCATTAATTATAATCTATATTTATTAATAATTCGCAAATTTTAATTTTGGAATTTAGTAACAAAAAAATTTGCGTCGTGTGTAAAACATGTGCCTACGGACAACAGAAATAATTTACCGACAAAACGCATTAGAAAAATATTTTCGAAACACGCGGCACGCAACGGCTTATGTTCTACAAATTCAATCGTCCTTAAATTATACCCTTCGATGTCGGGGGTCCATCGTTCCTCGTAGCTAATGAAAATAAGAATTATAAGTAATAAGGGAGAGAAGATAAAGAGGCTGAAGCCGACGGACGGACGGTACAAGCAAGAGGCGAAGAAAAAAAAATTAAAAAATACCTAAACCTTCGGGAGGCCCGCGGCAAAGATTCTGTGCCGACCAATAAGACAATAAATCACACAAGAGAATCCTGCAAATTTTTATAGATAAATTTTATATAATAACATAATATAATCACGCAGATTTTTGAAAAATGAACAATTAAAAAATACATATTCTTATTGAATTATCGTCGATACGGAATTATCAGAGAAACAATGGATTCTGAAAGTGCAATTCTCTTAGAGAAAACTTCAACCGCTGGATATTAACGTTGGCATCGGGGCATCGTTGTCGTTAAAGTCGTGTTAAACTTAGCACCGATTGTTCGCTTTCCGCAGTTACGACTTACTGTTGCCTACATATACATTGTGCGGAATCTAGATCGCCGATTCTCACCGCCCGCCTGCTGCGTTAAATCGCTGATCTCGGTATAAAACATTGCGGAAATAACGGTCTTGCACGTAAACATAAAGTACGAAGTGCTCCTGGCGATACTCAGTACTGAACGATCTGCATTTCTCTATCTACATTGACAGTGCGCTCATCAATATTTATTATTATAAATATTATTGTAAATATTATTATTGTAATATTTAATACAGAATTATTTAATACAGACAAACAATCAGTTCAATAAACTTTGGGAAACCTCATAATTGCTTTCTCTTAAAATGTTAAAACCAAAACGTGTCAATTTTCGCGGAGAAAAGTTCGTATTTCATTAATCTTTTTCTTATATAGACGTAACATAAATTGATATTTGACATTTGTTAAATAAAACCAAAAGGTGCGCGTAAACTATACAAATAAATATACAAATAAACAAATGATGAAAATCAGTGCCGGTTAATTAATTTATTAAAAGTTGAAGTTGCAATGTAGTACTCAGCGAGCTTCCACTTGTATGCAATCTCAATCGGCGTTCACGTGTAACGCAAAATCACGCATGTTTAGTTCGTATCCACTTCTCACCGCCAATTTCGCGTCAGATTATCACGTATCAGAGAGAAAAACCTGAGAGAGACCGCGCCCATATTATTTATATTTCCACGTTCCAGCGCCCTGGAATCCAGACCAGGAAGCTTTTGCGAAACGTCCAGGAAGTCGGCAACGCCTCGAGTGGATCGCCGTTAAAGCGACTTCTGTTAGCTAAACCTGGTCATCCACTCGATGCCGTAAAACGACAGAGTATTTTCCAACATCATGATCATTGAATGTCATTGACCGGTCATATCAGTAAATTCGAGTATCACCGTTCGACCGCCCCACTCGCCGATATCTTTCAATCTTTCCATTCATTGGACAACCCGCGATTTGAATTAATCGCTTAATGATGTCGTTCGTGCACTATGTAAATAACTCTGATCTAGCTTGACCATGTACATGAATAAGTAGCTCGCATGTGTCGTAAATATCATTTTTTTAAATCGTAACATCCTTCTAAAAAATAACTGGTCGTAATGATTACGGGGGATTAAGAATGATTAATCGATCCAGATCCCGCATTATTGATAAAAATCTGCAATTTATTTATTACCGATAATTGTTATCAATATGCTAACTATATTGCGCGTAAATTCGCTCATCAATTCTAAATCAAGCGATAATAATGTTATTCTCCAATTAGCATTTTTTTGCGGATCTTGCAGAGTTCCGTTTCACCGGGAAATCTAATGCGATATGTAGCGATGCGTAACAATCCTTCTAAAGGAGCATGAAGAACAAGGTCGTTCAAGTACTGAAGGCAACCAGTGAAGATGGATCATGTGGAGTAGGAAGCGCCATGGTCATGTAAAACATATCTCACAATAATCGCAAAATCGCTTTTCGAGGCTTTTATGGCGGATTGAGGAAGCGATAAAATCCTTATAAGCCATTATTATGCTCGTTACGATGCGCCGATTCGTCATTAACCGTATTCTTGCTCGATTTAGGGATAATAATTAAAATCTATACGTGAATATCGCAAATTACAGTAATCTTACGTTCTATTCAATACGTTTCGCAGATCTAGGTTTCACGGAAATTCTATGTCATCCGGTTGCATTTCTCTCTCTCTCTCTCTCTCTTTCTTTTTCTCTTTCTCTCTCTTCTTTCGACATCTCGCAATTTCGCGCGTTGCACTAAATTGGCATCCAGCTGTGATGATATCATTTAGGAATAAGGACTACCAACTCGCGTGTGCGAGATTACTAGAAATGGTCCCCCGTCCTGTCTTTCCGACAGCTGGAATAACGAGACTCGCAAACGTTCCCATTAAAATCGTGACTAGTGATTATTCTGCTTCTTCGACGAGAGACTAAAATGGGCGCCTGCTTGTCATATCGATGATGATGTTAATTGGAATGGATTGAAACGAGCGATTTTTATCTTCGATTCTCGTCCAGAAAGCACTTCACGCATAAACCGATTGACTTAAAAAAACGTGTCAATTCGATTAAATTACTCGCGAAATGTTTTTTGCGTGCCACCGTGCCACTGTGCACCGTTCGACGCGTTCATGCGCTTAATCTTTGAATTTTTTATCATGGAATGAGCAATTTAATTGAAAGTGATGGCTGAATGCAGTCAGTACCATCGTAAAGCACAAATCTCTGCAGAATTTCATTCGTCAGCTGTCCATTATAACGCGCCTGAGCGATGTGGAATTACGCTAACTCCCGCGGAAATGAACAGAGATTGCGATTGCGACTATAACGGTGTGCGTGCAGGCTTAATATCTCGGAGTTTTCAACTGATATGCATTAAGAGCACATACGGGATTAAGAGCAAACGGTTATCGTAATGGACGCATATTTTAATCGGAGCTGAAACCTGTTTTGGATGCTCGTTAGACGTAATGTCCCGTTAAATGCGATGGTAATTGCTGTTTGTCATATACTCATTATCTAGTGTCTACATTCGACATCCATCTCAATCCGAGTAAAGTACAGTTTCCGGCAAAAAGATCGAACAACGCACCAGAGTAGCACCTCCGATTCGGAAAGTAAAACGCGAATCGACGAGCCGTGGACCTCCAACGGTGACGACTGACTGGAGAGTGTAACGGTCTTCGAATACACATAACAGCGAGAATCGAAGACGAGCGGTTACCGTTGCGCGATCTACAAACTCGAGGGCTCGGCAGACATCTCCATGTACCACGTCGTGGCGAAGTCGTGTGCCGCTGTTTGCTTTCCATCGGCTGTTCTCGTTCCTTTGTCTATCCGCCTTCGTTACGCGCATCGTGACCGCACACGACTGATGATCTGAATATAGCTCGTACGACTGCTCATCACGAGAAGTACAGTAAAGCTCCATTCGTCGGAATAATAGAGACACGCCGGGTCAAATAACAGAATTCCTATCATAAAAGATCATGCGCAATTTGAGATGAATACTCGTTATTAATTAGGTTACGTGGAAATAAAGACATTTTCAATAGAGTCCACAAAATAAAAACCAAAATAATTCATATGTATTATTGTATATTGGTTCAACCATTGTATATTGGTTGATGTAACAACCGTTTCACGAATTACAACCTGCAAGGTATTGCACATAAAACACACACGTGACATGCTTGCAAACGTTTATACAACTCAATATTCCTCTTCGAATAACTCTTTCATTACGCCGAACCGCGCAATGTCTGGATTCAACGGACGATACACGCGTACGTATAGCCCGCAACTCCCGCAAGTTAGGAGAGGAGTATAAGTCGAGCCTTGCAAAGACCGCCTCCGAGTGGATTCGGGGATATTTTCTCTGTTCATCGAACGCGAATACCGTTGGCCGTGCCACAAATTCCGGGAAAGGGATATTTCTCACTCAGATCCTCCATGATGCAACGTATTATCTCGCGTGGCATCGCCCCTACGCGATAACGCTACTTAACGAGGATCCTAAAGCCGTTAACTCGCACGACGTGTCGAAAATAAATGGCGGCATCCTCTCAAGAAGATGCGGCTTTTACATTCTTCTGGTTGCGCAAGTTCGTCTTGGAACTCTAAGAGAAAGTCCGAATTACCGTTTAGCGGTTTACACTGCAATTTGACCACGGATTGTAAATTGCGCTCTTATCTAACATTACTCCCGTTATTCCCGGTCTTTGTCTGACTTAAATGATCGCACAAATACCGATTAACACTGCTATGATTATCGGCGTGGATCAAGTAGCGTATCAAGTAGCAAGCATCATGAAGCATGTCGCAGCAAAGGCCTGATATAAATAGACATTTTAAATTAAACTACCTGCTGTGATCGGAGAAAATAAAACACCGATGAGACACTATTTCATAAAACAGACATGACTCGGATGTTTGATGAGGTCGAAGCAATTTTCTAATCTTAAGTTCGCATGTTAAAAGATTTATTTATACAGAAGATTTATTTATACGAGATATTTATAAGAGATAATGAACAAAAAATCCTCGCGTGAATTTTTATATAACGGTATCAAATTTCGAAAACGTATTCTAAGAATTTAATGAAGCTATTATTATATTATAATTTATTATATTTGCAACGTCGATGTGCATAATTATCTAATATTATCTCCATCTAAGAAACTTTTTTCTTTTCAATTAAGATTTATAAATAAAAAATGAGTTTTAACTTTCATTCCTACTCCATGTATATTAAATATATAAATGGGTCTACTTTTTATTCCTATTCTTGATCTTACTATTTTTAAATTAAGTTGTGTATCTTATTTTTTTCTACTTTTCTTTTAAATATAATTATTTACTTTTATTATCATTCACAAAAACGAGATGCGCGGAAAAAAAAGATTAGTTCCAGCAGCAAGAATCTGTGTGTAAATATATGTAATTTACAACTGAAATTTAGTTCCTCATACAGATTTTTGCTAATTCAACTAATCTTTTTCTATTTTCTCTTTCCGTGTATATAATGCGTGCGTAAACGCGAGTAATAATGTTATATAATGCGTAAATGTGTTGTGTAAATATTACAGAGTATTGAACTTGGATTCGTACTAAGTTAAGCTCAAATAACTATGGATCAGAAATTCTTGCGGAAACATTCAAGATACTTATGCAAAATAACTATTGCAATCCATTTGTGAATTCTTTTGGAACACCGGTTGCGCTTCTGCAAAATTGTTCGAATATCGGCGATCGGAGTGACGAGACGCTGGATCTATATTTGCGGTCGATCTGAGACCATCGTTCAAACGGATCATCTTTGTCGCCGACCACCGAGTCTCGGTTATAATCTATTCACCCAGCTGTTCTCCATCTTCCGCGTTCATTATTCTCGCCAAGAGAGGAATGTCAAGTACGCCGCGCATCCGGCATCTCAAGATATCAATGAGATACAGTGGAATTCCTCGAATTTTTTTGGATCGCGACGGATGAGCTAAATCGTGACGACGGTGACGAGGGCTGAGCGATTCTGTCGAGCAAACGACTCGCGTGATTCGAGATAAAAAAAAGATTCTGTGGACCCGCTATGCTGCAAGGCGGATGTGTGTGTGTGTGTGTGTGTGTGTCTGAAGGAGGGGAGGAGGCAGTCATTCGGTTGAAAATTCCTCAAGAAATTGCCGTCTAACTAGGTCAAAGGCATATAAATAACACCGATCTTTGCACGGTGTGTAACATCGCATCAGCAAGCGGATCATTCTACTTTTCCGGTGCCATCGAACCGATCACATACCGATTAGATATTTTCATTACATCGTCCTGTAGTCAGCTCACGTAACGTGATTCGCGCTTATAGTTGCTAGAATTGATTATTCGACAAGATATAAGCGTAAACTTATCACAAATCATAATTTCAGATATCAGGATTCGCAACGAGGCTTATTGATAATTTATAACTTTTCTATAGCGGCTGTCAGTCGGATTAATAACGTTTCCGGATATGTTTTAAATGTCCTCCATTTATTTCCCATATAACATCTCTGTACTCTCAAGAATGCGAGTTGTCAATCTGATACAACGCTGTCTCCTTTATTTGTAGCCCTCAAAAATCAGTCGACCCGAACATCTATTTGGAACGAGAAATTCCTTTCGCGCTGTCGCATGACCGTCCCGCGTTTCGCGTCCCGATGATATATCTTCATCGCGTCGATGACCCCCTTTCACGCCGTGTCTTGTTCCCTCGTACCGTTAATCGATCAATTTGCAAAGCGCACGTTTCGATCGGCACCTCTTGCCTTGTGCCGTGTAGCCAGGCACGTTGCCGGCTTTCCAGATTGCACGACTTGATCCTGCGCGGCGTACGGGGCCCACTGATTATTACGTGTCCGCCTAATAGCTTCGAGCGAGCGAGGGTTCGATATTGATGACCCACTAGCACGGTTTATTATCCGCTACGAAGCGCAGCGGCGATTAGTTCCTTTAGCGAGTCGACCAAATGACGTTTCCACCAGCTGTGTGGTGTACCATATGCATCTTTCGCGCGCGCGTATACGTATGTATGTATATGTGTATGTATGATTTGTGTTTACTTGTGTGAAGTAAGCATTTTACAGATTGGTGGAGCGATAGAGCATCGTAACACCGGAGATATGGACAATGGACACGAAGGAGTTTTAAGAGTTACGCGTAAAATAATTCGTTTCAGGAATAATATGAATAGCGAAGAAATAGCCGAATGAATTAATCAGATAAATTAGCATTCGCATTTACTTGCGAGATTCCGCAAATATCTTGACAACTCGCAGAAAGTCGACATCGGCCAGGATTCTCGTGCGTATCCATTTCCGTTTTCAGCATTAATGCGCGAATTGCATTTTGCGCACACATCAAACAACGCAACGTAGCACACAAAGCAACCACGCACATTATGTATTTTAAATGCGCGAGCAATTAGTATTTAAGCGAAAAGTGCATCGGGAAAGAAACACCAGAGATAAGACGAAATTATTACAGTCCGAGTTATATGTAACTCTACAAAATATATACGTAAGAGTCCGCACGCAACGCGCGCGTTGCGTTGCGTCGAGTATCGCCAGGAAGCGACTCTGAAACGTGCTAGGCGCTTTAATAATGAACGACGAATTGTCGCCGTTCTCCACAGGTTCATTCGCCCTTTACGCACCGCCTTACGCGCGTTCACGCGTACGGGAGCCTTGACCCGGCGTGCCTCGAATGAAACGCTCATATGTCGGTTCACGATCTGGGATTATACGCGTTATTGTTAGCGGATGGGAATTCACTTGCGAATTCATTTGCAAGCGCACCGACCGTTATGCCATTCTTTAGAAAAACCCGGCGAGCTGGACCTCGCAATGCATCATCCCGGACAGGTGACATATTTATCTCCGTCGGAGGACGCAAACGAGCATTTAAGCCGATTAAGATTAACGGTGTTAAGATTAGCGATTGTCTCGAATATCAATGATTGTCTCCAAGATGATTGAATTTTTATATAAAGTAGAAGTAGATAGAGCAAATTACATTGCAGATCCGTTCAATTTCATATGCTGATGTAGATCGCGGTAGAGTTATAATCTGTGGAATTCTAATTATGTTCTCTTCGCGAGAAAAATATTCTATTATATTCCGTGCCGATAAAAATAATACACATATTGAGATTATCGCACTGAATTAAATTCAATCATCGATCCATATACTTTTGTCGAAATTACTCGTCCGATCGTTACTGTTGAAATTACTAAACATATGGCAATCATTCCTAATACTTTATTATTCTCGATACGTTTCATGTGTCACTACGAGGAGTTAATTTCAAGCTACGTTCGGTCTATGTGATATTTCCTGCAGAGCCAGATGGACGAGCACCTGCATAGAAACAGGTAGTCAACCGAGATACAACCTGTTCGAACACCCCGTGGTAACTTCTGGGTGCTTCTTTTTACGGTTATTGGTCCCATTCCTCTACTTACTTCAAGCATGTAAGAGTGACCGGTGTGACGAGAGTACGTGTGAGAAAGCGATCCTCTCGTCTTTGTGAATCAAAAATACAAAACACGCCACGCCCAAGAATCTCAAAATTCCGCCGCGAATAAAGAAGCGTGTACCTATAATTTCCTTAATAAGACAGGATATCTCTTCTTCAAGATGTAACAAGAAGTATAAACGGCGATTTCCTTCCGTCGAGCAAAGTCGTCTTTTTGAGCGAGTTTGGAATCGCCGCGATCACGCTATAGGTGGAGCACGGCTTTGATTTTTTTTCCAATTCAAGGAGAAGATCATGCGAATTCACACACGGCGTATTCAATACGTATCAGTCCGTTTACGAGAATAGTGGCTGGAGATGGAAGGAGCGTACGAGCTAAACGGAGTCTTGGTCAGGGCCGTTGGCAGTTCGGGGTCAACGGCCAGGCGGCGCCTGCAAGATCCTCCATCGTTCGAGCGCAAGATAGTGGGGCAGGTCGCGCTTGCAACGTCAAGGAAAAAGGAAAACGAAGTGAAGGAGGAGAACGAAAAACACATTCAGACTCGAATGTGCATCGCACGAGAAACCGTTTTTATGGCCCTTAGATACCGCGATGTTTTAGCAGCTCAAAAAAATCCTTTCGCAAAATCCTTTTTGACGAGATAAATGATTTGCGAATAGACTTTAAGCACAGCTAAGCAAAGCCTCAAAATTAATCTCGCGCGATGTAGCTGCGTCATAATCAATTTGCATTTGCATCCCGATGCAGAAATTTTTAGATTATTATTATCGCATTTATGTGCATTTCCGTGTATTTCATTTATGAATATTATTTCTAATGCTATTTTATATTTAAAAACTGATATGTAAACTCGCAACAAATGTCTCAGAAAATTCATAATATCGCGTACATCTCTCTTTCATTTAATTTGTTACTGCCGTTTCATAATCGACATCTTTCAATTTTAATCACAAGAATAATATTTCCTCTTCCGATCGATATTATCTTACAAAAATGCAACTTCGTTAAACGAACGATAATAAAATTAAAAAATTTATAAGCATCAAAGTGCGAAGAAATGCACGGATTAAAGAATCTCGTCTCTTTTACTTAGACCCAACGTCATGAATCTTGCTGCGGCGATAAAACAAAAACCGATCCTGGTTGGCAGTCTGATTGAAACGACGTCGATGACGATGACAAAGAGAAGCGAGTCACGCCGCGGTGATTTTGCACCTGGGGAAGTACTTTGTCCAGATCCTCCCTTTCCTCGTTTAAGTTGTCTATTGTCGCGATCTCGTGTACGCTAATGGAATTTTGATATCGAGTGCTCCACGTGAAGGTAGGGCAATTCTAAGAAACCAAGATACCGTGCCAATGATCGAGCAGCGCATCGTTCAAGCACACATTACGCGAAGGTCGTTCGGTGCAACAAGACGGAATTGCAGGGAATCATTCGGGGCAGTCGGCCAATAAAACCGAGCATTATACGACGATCGCGCGCAAATGGGGTTTTCTAAAGACATACGATCGTGGAGTAAATGTAATAAGCAGAGTAAATTGAGGTGTACTAATAAGCGTATGATAGCAAAAAAAACGGAAAAAAGAATATGAAAGATGACTAAGATGTAAGTACCAATAAAATGATTGCGAAATATCATAAAAAGGAACAGAGTATGAAACGATATATTAATAATCAAGATGAATTAGATATATATAATAATAAAAATATCGTTACATTTCAGAAGAATAAAAAAGAACTGACAATGAGAGAGAAAAAGAGAGAGAGAGAGAGAGAGAGATATATTGATTTATGTATATTGTATAATAGACAGGAATAAATTAGCAAGTACAATTAGAAGTTGATCTGTTATCATCGCTCATTTTTAATTTCGTGAGTGATATTTTGCGTTGAACAGTTGAGCATCGTCGAATTTTATGGTGATTGAAGTTGAAGTACTAGACTTTAAATTATATAAGAAAAACATGCAAAAAGAGACTCATTAATAGACTAATAATTATCAGCATAATAATAGCAGTTTTTAAATAAATTTGCAAAGTAATTTGCAAAGTATTTAACGATAATCTGATAACAAAGCATGAGAAGTGTAACAATCAAAATTACTAACAAGACTCGTTGGAAAATGTGTCTAACATTTTCATCTCCTTCGAGATTTAATCAAAACCATGCAAGTTGCAATATATTACGCGTGGATAATTAAAACGCATTTCATAAATAATTAAAGCATATTTCATAAGTAATTGCTGCTACATAAAGCTACATAATGAGAGTAAATTTATAATTATGCTTAAGTTCGCATATGATTCTTGTATATATTGATTATCGTATATAACTTTAATCTAAAATTGTTTCATAAAATTGATTCTTCTGTTAATTATCTATCATAAACTCATTACTATATAACAATATTTTGTGTACGCGCGCGCGCGCGCGCGCGCGCGCGCGCGCGTGTGTGTGTGTGTGTGTGTGTGTGTGTGTGTGTGTGTGTGTGTATATATGAGACATTAAAAAACTGTACTAGCAATAAATGATTCATAAATTTTGTGGAAAAATCTCTCTAACGTAAAGAATATCGGAAGACGTTACACTTCTCTGGCGTTGAACTCTCCGGATCGAGAATTACTTCGTCGCTGAAAGCTACAGGTAGCGATAAAATTTTCACGGCACAATTGTTCAGCAAATAAATAAGTAGAATCCGAACAGATTTTCATTTACTGTTACAATCCAGTTATGATATCTGAATAAGAACAATTTATTTACATTTTACTTTCACAATCACGAATCTAAAATTTATTTTAAGTAATGTTTTGAATGTCTTGATGTTTTTTTAAATTTTGTACTCTACTTAAAAAATATAATATTATCGATTTTGCAAACAAGTGTCTAACTTCTAACTCACAAGTTAGATAAGGGGGTCGATGGACTGACGATTCACTAACGAGCAATCAGAGGTACCAGCATGAATATTTGCGACGTAAAACAAATATACGAAATTGCTTATCTCGAAAATATGCTCGTTTTTTTAAAACGATGCTTATTTCTCGCTGAGCTATGCACGCATTTTACAGACATTGTACAATTAGTCATTAAATTGTAAAGTTTAAAAAATTATTGAAACATATTGAATAAATCACAGATGAACCTCAATGTAGACATGATCGTATTGCAGCATCAAAGTCTCTGTTATAGGCGTCCATTTTCTCGCGTTCAACTAAGAATAATCTCTTCGACCTTGAAGGGCTATTCCATTCGCGGCATCGAGCTCTCTCCCATTCGTTACGCGAGTGCAGGGTTAATCCATGAACGCGTGAAGCAAATCAACGTCGTGAACGAGACTAAGAATCGACTGACGCGTATGCGTCACACGCCGCTTAAGAGAAATGAGTTTCGTTTTCGCGCCCTCAGTTACAGTCTCCGCACACTCGTCTCGTATTTTAAAAAATCTTACTTGTTTATGTAGTCATGTATGTAACAATAATTCTTTGAAGCGTTGCGATCAACATACAACCATATCTTGTAGACGCCTACATGGGATACTAATAAAAATTAGTATGTTTCTTTTCTCCAAGATACAAGTATAAAATCGAAGAACATGATAAGCGTTAAAAGTTAAAAGAGATTTCAACATTACGTTATTATTAAGATATACGAGCCTCGCGATGCATCCCGACGAAATATAAGAGGATTAATCACCTCATCCTTGAAAGACACGAGACTCTGGAGGCGTATCTTATGTGCTTTTGTAACGTTCGCGTGTTATTACCACGCGGTTGCTCAACTACGGCCCTGACTTTGAACCGAGCTCTCACCGTGGGAATGGCGGCCGCAAGAAGTGCCGGTGATCGACGAGGAACTTATATTTTACATAGATAAGATTTATATTCTTATCATTATTCAAATTTACTTCTGATATATTTAAAAATTCTATTTTCATTGAACGTAAATTATACGTATCATATTTCCACCTCCTTTTTTTGGAGCACTGTGAAAATAAAATCCTCACTGTTACGGGATATACGCCAGTACGCCGCATCGTGCAATTCGAGGTCGATCGACTCGACGAACGTTCACCTAAGACACCGCCGAGCAGGGCCTTCGCCGTAAACTTCTACACGTTATCCACGCGCGATCACTTCTCGATATCTCGCGGGATCGGGATACCGCAAAATCGTTAAGCGATCTTCTATCCGCAGGCATCTCGCATCTAACGAACCCGTTTGGTCGTTGACACTTTTCATCACGTCGAGGTACCCTGCCGGCCATGCCTTCCGTGCGAGAACAAACAACACTTTTCGCACCAGTGTTAGCACCAGAATCCCACATACCTTAGCCGGCTGTCCACTGATACCGCGATCCCAGATCCTAAGTTTCACCCCGGTCTCTAATCACTCAATAGTTCTAATCACTGGTACTGATTTTTTTCTCAAACTTTGTCAAGCCCAGTCTCTGTCTCTCGAGCGAGGGTGGCGGAGATATCGACGTAATCGATGGTGATCTCTCCGCCAAGATTTTTCGACACCGGGCCGATCACACGCGACTTAAACACTTGACGTCCGATCGCTTTCTCAACATAAGAAAAAAAAAGACGCTCCTGTTGGCTGGACTGTCGGCACGGCTCTGTCTTCGAGGCAGCGCATCCGCCTGACTTTATAAACCGAGTGGGACGAGTGGTGGTCGCGACTGCTTGCCGGCTATAACTGGAGAACGATTGGAGAACGCCGCTTAAAGGCGTCCGCGGATTGGTTCGCAGATCTAGCGGTACCGAGACTCCATCCTGGGGGATCGACTGCCTTCGCGGAGAGCTGCGATGTTTCCATGCATCTCTCTTCCTACGGCCCGGCTAGTTACCCGCTGTAATTAGGGAACAGTGACATTTTACCGTTTTTCCCTCTCTTTCTATCCTGCTCCGTATCTAAGGTCTCTTCGATTGTATTATCAGTCAATTGATACGCGAAGAAAGAAAAATCTGACGCGCGTCGTTGCGCGTCGAGCATATGGATTAAGTATAATGACAGTGGAAGTGTGACACAAACAAAAAGAAATCGACTTTAAATTATAATGCCGACGAACTGTTCTTAAGATTTTTTTTAGTTAATAACGAAAAATAAAATAAAAAAATCTTTAACAAACCCGAGGATTATTTCGTCCCTGTTTTGCATTTAATTTAAAAAAATAGCAATTAAAAACGCATTGCAATGGCTACAAAAGACAAATTTCAGAAAATTTGAATGATATCGTGAATGATATATAGTCATAATTATGTTAATATCGTTTTATTGTTCGTTAACGTGACGTTCAACTTCAACGAATAACTTACATTGTGCATTACTTCCGATCGCGACACGTGATGTACAAGAAATAATTCGCATTAATGTAAATCCGACGCTAAATAAATGTGCCCGGTAGGCCACCATCGGTGCCGCAAGTGTATAATTTCAGGCTAAAAGCTAAAGAGCGACACAGAGTTCACGACAGCACGGAGTGCAACTAACAATTTTTGCGAGGTATCACGAGAGAAGAGATACCTCGTAACTTTGGCATCCTTGCGGCACCGTAAACGTAATGGCAGTCGCGAACCGTCAGCCGTGAAACAGTTATCCACGAACTTGAGCGGTGCGAAGGAGTCAATAGATTCTGACGCGATGGAATGTCAGTAACCGGCCGAAATAACGATCCTTTTTCTTCGAGTCTCGGGGTCGACGTAATTTTCGCTAACAAACTTTTCGAACTCTAGGCTATATGGCATCCCGGTCTATCTGGGAAATATATAATCTCTGAAGAAATTGTCTTGAAATTTATTTCAAGTTTGACAATTCTTTTATGATCTATACGTAATCTACTGTACGTGAAATATATACTTATACTCACATAAAACATGTTATTAGAATTTTAAAATATAATATATAATTTATATAATTTATTTTAGAATATAATATATAATTTGTTCACGTAAAACGTCGTAATTTATTTTTAGAAAAAAAAGATAATCGTGTTATATATTTACATATCGAGATTCAGCTCGTCCTTCATTAACTGTCTCGCTTATGCCACTGTCCGATTAATAGCAGGACGATTTGAATTTATGAGCTGTCGTTAAGCGTATCTGATTCACCAGAACGCCCCATTTCGATCGTTATATATACGAACCGATCGTTAACCGGATATTTATATCGCTGCAAGAGTTGCAAACATTATGAGCAATATCAATAATACAAGGAGTCGATTTTTACGAACAAAAGAAAGCATCGCATCGTATCGCTTCGCTGCGCCTCGCGACCGTTCAAATGGACTCACTGTTAAAAGCGGTCGATTTCATGCTCGAAATAACTGTGAAGACTGGTACCAATCGAGAAAGCGCTCGCCGCTAAAATACTATCATAAAATTTTATCATATGTTATTGCTCAATGTTGCGATTAAGATTAAACCCGAGGAAATTTAATTGAAATTAAAAGCTTATTAGCTTTTACGATGATGCAATCGTCGGATCTTAGAATGCACGTAAAAGATTCGAATTCTCTATAGTCTCTAGAATGAAGTAGCCTCGTTACATTTCAATGAAGATAACGCTCATGTATAGACATGCTCATATGTATACATATCGGATAATTTTTAACATTAACTAATATACATCAATTAATTATGACAAATAATTAAATTATGTGTTAAGTGTTTGACGAAGCTAAATATACAATATATATAGTCTCGCTTATTATTATATTGCGAAGTGCTTTAAGGATATCGTTAAGAGTCTCAAAGAGCAAGAAAATGAGAGAAACTTGTAAACAATATTGCAGACTTATTGCTCAGAATTCTTTTTTTCTAAGAAAAACTCGAGCAAATTAAAGATTTCTCACTTTAATATTAGTCGTTATACACACGCAAGTCGTTATACACATCGTTACTGACTCGCGCGGGAATTGTCAAAGGAAAATTTCCGAGGGAAACACGAGTTCATCTATGTTCCATGGGAGGTCGGCCATATTCACCGAAACAGCATTCTAATTGTCTAAGCAGGACAGAAGACTAATGATGCGGATTTAAGAAAAGATCTCATGCACATGAAACAGGTGAATATCAATTCACTTTTATTCCCCGCGAAAAAATATCGCGGGCACAGGATGAATAAAAGCAACGTGATGAAATCTCCATTATAGATCTATGTGAAGTTGATCATAAAAAGAAATATAAACGCGCTACTTCCGCGAAAAAGAAGTGAATAGCACTTTCATCAAGAACAAATCGGGTTACGACAATGATGAAGAGCACGTAGCCAAGATTTAACCGAGGGTTACCGCTAACCTTGGATAGCTATCATCGTTGATTATTCAACGCGGCTCTCTGTCCTGCGCATCGTCACTGAGTTCTTCGTTTGTCCTCTCCTTTTAACTTAGAAGGTCCTGTCTCTTCTCTCTTTTGTTCTATCTTGACTCTTTTCTTTTTAGCCTAGTATATAATAGTAGACGCTGTGCTGACTGTGTAACCATTAGAGGCAGGATCCCTTTACGGCTGATCCTTTCCTAGTAGTGATTTCGTATTATTCCCTTTCTCTTCTTCTCAGGTATTCGTACTCGGTTTTCTTCGCTAACGAGTCTGCGGTGATTCTCAACAAAGATCATATCCGAGACGAAATGTCATACTTAAATGTCGGGAAAGAATATTGCCAAAAGTAATTTGTACAAATAATAAAATCATATTATGTTTAGAAATTGGCTTTAATAAACTTTTATCAATAAATTAATTAGAAAATTTAATTTAACATAGAACAAATAAACTTGATAAAAATTAATAAAACTTTTTGATAAATCGTCATTTTGATGGAACAGCTAAACAATTATGCGACCTAGGACGAGTTACATAATTGCGAGCATCGACCTTAGAGAGAACCGTATAGCATACGAACAACCGAAATCAGCGAGATTGGCCAGCCTAAGTGCCTAACTGTAGAATTTTATGCTCGATGATCTAACGTGCACATTAGTGGCAATGTCCATATAGTACTATGCAAATGGGCGTTCCTATAAATCAACTTAGGTGTCTAACTGTAGAGTTTTATGGTTTGCTAGTCCCGCTCTAAAGTGCATACGGCTGTTTCCGCGTTCAGATGTGCAGGCTGCATATTCGCTTTTGTTTTTTAACATTTAAGCAATGTAAATTCCGATGTGGATCATCTCGTGCAAGCTATTTGTCTGAGTCTTTTGATTGCGATAATAATTGTATAAGCGATTTCACTATCCTGACGCCTTTTGAAGGCAAGCATGCCTATCTCTTCTACTACAATTTTCACGAACCGCGATCATAAAACTTCCGCGCGGTTTTAACTACACGTACGGTCAGACAATGCTGAAGAAGAGCGTGGAATCACGACGGAACTATGGGATGCAATAAACTACGACTACCGCTTACGCCGTAAATATTACAACGGTACAAAGAAGATGTATAACACTGTTGTTAACAATATAATGAATGCATAGCTTGTCATAGGGGCGTTTGACTCGAATGGGTAAGAAACTACAATCGCTAGAGCGTAGCTGAAATTACCCTTTTATAAAATCAGCGAAAGCAATTCTTGAATTTGTGGCTTCCTATATTTACAATCGTGTAAGATCCGTGTCAAAAGTAGAATGAGGGTTGTGGGTTAAATATTATTCTAAAGGAAATACTACGAGAATTTTCTTTTGTGTAAATTATCGTAGCAAGTATTGCTCTCTTTCATATAGACACTTAAAATAATTTTATTCCTTGATACTCATGCGATAGCGTGTAAAATTCTTTGACCAATGTGATAAACTATATTAACTATATTAATAGCTCATTGTATAAATGCATCCTTATATGGTCGTGTACAGATACACAGACGCGTTTATCTGCACGCGACCATTATATCCTGCGCGAAAGTGTTACGCGCATTTACTTCGGCGAAAGGGATCAGGCGGCCGTGTTACGTCTTTCTCAGCATCGTTTTCTCATGAGGTGCTATCGTGCGAAGTTATTCCGACGATGATCGGCAGACTGAAGTGTCTAACTGTGGCGTTTGGGTACTTTATGAGCTTGCTGCGCACGCGGTCATATGCGTGGGCGTGGAAAATGCAGTTGATCAGGCGTATAGGGGGTCATGAAAAGAGCGGGCAGCGCAGGGGTTATTGCGGGGTCAACTGCCTAACTATGGTGCTCCTCGAGATTTTATAATCGTTAGTCTGCTGCGTCGCGATCTTCCCTCGAAAAATTCCCTTACGTTTCTCGAGAGTGATAGAAAGGCCGTTGCGTTCGTATCTTTCTTGCACGTGCATTCATTTTAAAAACGAAACATTGTTTAGGCATTGTTAACGTTAAAAGATATTAAAGACGCGCTCTTCTCGTCACGGCACACCGAATCGTTAGACGTTATGGCAAAAACTGTAACACTTGCAAAGCGTCACCTTGAGCGGGTGCAGCATAGCGCGAGTGCAACAGCCGATCCCGCCACGCTCGTTAAGATCGGACGTTACACCATTGTTGTAGAACCCCGGCTACACATTTGATTCGCTCGATCGTTCGTTACGCGGCCGACGTACAACGTCGAGGAAGCGAGTGTCAGAAGAAATGGCGAGACCTTTCAGTCACGGTTCTCTGATCCGCAAGACGCTTTAATCTTCAAATACTCACGCACTGAGGAGCGGAATTCACTCGTAATATTTTAGTTACACAAATATGATCTCAAATTATTATAGCGTCTATTTATCTGTCTCTTATTGCCCTTATCCTTTTAGTGTTATTTCCTATTATCAATGGTGTAGTTTAACGATATTAATGAAATGACATAAATCAAATTTAAACTAGATATCATTAAGTATTCAAATTAGATATTAGTAGCTTATAAAAAAATTAAACTAAATAATATAAATTTAATTTGAATAATAATCCAGCGCATTTGATTTATTTCTAACTATAATTTAAAAAAAACTTGTGAAAAAAGATTCTTGATGTTCATCTTAAGCATCTACGATTAATAAGAGAAAATCAAGCTAACAAAACTTATCACAGTTTACTGAAAAAGAACAATCTAATTTAATAAGACGTTTCTAACTTGATAAGGAGTCCATCGAATACCTTCATTTAAATACCTTCTATGTTTTCCTGTCTTAATATCTATGATAGAATAGATGAATGGACTGATGATATCATTGGGAGTTATGGCTGATTAACTGAAGTGCCTGGCGATGCAATAAAGTCGCCCGGCCTTGGAATAGGTTTAACTAATACTATTTATCGTGCAATGGATTCACGTTTGGAATTATTAGAGAGCATCTCTAGATCATATACATCATCAACAACGTTGTTGTTGCCCGCGGGAACGAAGACATGGAAACGCAATGTAATTAAATTTACGCTTATCCACGTTTTGACTGATTGCATTCGCGGGGAAGTCTCTTAATTTGCATATGCAAACTTTTGTGTTACGCAAACGAAATTATATCGTCGATTATAGATATGCGCGGCGACGAAAACGCGAGATTATATCGAGTTCATGTTGCATTGACATTGGTCATTCGGGAATTCGAATTGGTGACGAAACGAGGACGTGCGATAAAATGTGGAACAGGAAAAGGAATGTGGCTGTAAGAAACCCCGGAAGTATTACGTGAACCAGATGCTTTTGGCATAATCAAATAATCGAATACACCATCGCGATCCAATAACAATCAATCACCGTTAAACCATACCCTGCCAAGTCTGAATTCTCACGCTCGCGCACCTAGCACATAAATGAGAAGGATAGAGTTAGGATAGAACGCTGCGTTTTTTCGTGAACGAGAAGCCGCGAATAATCGAAAGGAGTGACGATGGCGTCCTATCGCAGCGAGGATACTTTTTGTCCAGTCAAGACAATTCGTTCCGCGCCGCGAATCGCACTTCATACCTGTCGTTCCAGGACGCCCGGAAAAAGAATGCCGTCTCTCCGTATAAATGGCACGAGCGATTAGTCTGCAAAGCGAACTAACTTGCTCGATCGACCTTCTTTGTAAATATGAAATTGGAATGAAATTGTCGACAGACAAGTACGGCGTTTTCGGAACGGACCACCATATCGGTTTCATGATTTGATTCGCTCGATGTGTCCCGATACCGTTAGAAACTAGGGGCACCTCACGAAATCGTAGACACGAAAGGTCTCTGCAACGGGAATCTCCCGGTAACGAGTGTGGGATCTCAGTTAGGTAAAGGAAGTCACTAAAAAAAAAGATAGAATTCGCTGTTGCTTATATATATAATTCTGTGTAATATATGATATTACACAGATAGCTGTTTTTGCAACTTTGTTCCGCATTTATTGTCACTTGCAATCTACTAAAGAGTGAAGCTCTACATATAGGCACTAAAACCAATAACTATGTACAGTTACTACCGATAAAGATTAGAAGATTGTAGATTAAAGACGGAATCATTCGTATTTCTTGGGCGCAAAATATCTAAGATAGGAATATATACTACAGAAATTGAACATTAATAATTTAACGTCAGAGATGCGACTGGAAAGTGACTAGACAGGTTCTACAATTGCCAGATGGAAATTATATCATTATCGAAATTATAGATACATAGATACATAGCTCTGATACATAGATAGATTTTGAGAAAGTAAAAATGTAAAAGTTACAAGATTATATCAGAGAGTTAAAAATTTCAATTTACTGAAATATATTAAAAGATTTAAAAATGTTTAAAATAAAATAAAGTTGAAAATATATAAATAGAAATAAAAAACCTATTTTTATGAAATCATTCGTGATTGAAAGAAACTTTTCATTGTTAAATTCTTTTCTTCTATGTACTTATTAATATTAGTATTAAGTATTGTTTATTTTAGATTACATTAAAGTATTAAATACTGTTTTATATCGTAAGAATGATATAAAATATTTATAATAAAATTAAAAATTATATTTTAATTAAAATGTAATTAATATAATTATGTATTGTCGAAGTTATATAAGCGAAGTATAACTGCAATTGATACGTACAAAAAATAATTCAATTATATTTCATTCAATAGACTATTAATGCGTAAATCAATATTTCACTTTAGAGTTTCACGAAAAATTGAAAGTAACAAATTATTTTCTTGAGTATCGAATGATTTCATCGTTTCTACATACTACGGTGACTTATCATCAATTTTCTTCATCATGACGGAAATGGCATTGGGGAACCGACAAGGACCGCTGGCGAAAGGAACAACCCATTTAGATATTCCCCGCCGATTCTCCTTCAGCTAGTCGTTCCTCACGATTTCTTAGTTCCTTCGCATAAGTTTCCTCCTCCGTCTCATCCTCCCACACCCGCCTCCGCTCGCAATCACTATATTTTAGTTCGCGTCCGTTCGAGAGGCATTGACTCTTGCCGTGCGGCAGCCAATGGAGTATCAGGCTTTCCACTCTTCTAGGTTCAGGGCCGGTCAAGGACTCGCGCGCAATGTTGGTACAACGTTGGCGCAAGTTACAAGGTGCGAAGAAAAGAATTCAGAAAGGGAATTTGCGATCATCTCTTAGATCGCCCTGTCATTTCGTTAACCAACGAACTTGACGCTCAATATTTCACGAAGGTCGCCGCTGGCGATAATTACGGTCATTATTATTCATTAAACCGTGAATTACCGAGTAGTAAGCAACTTTACTGACACTTGCCAACCTATGGATATCACTATGGCGCAATGCAAAAATATCATTAGTATTACCACGAAGAATCCTTCCTCCCCGAAGGAAGTATCCGATTTTACAGGCGGATTCTGATTACGGTAAATTTGGATAGCGCTTAGCTATTAAATCCGTTCGTTGTAGATTCGAATAGAAAGATTTCCGTTTTTGCACAGAATGGAGGCGATGGTCACGAGCAAGCGGTGACCGCGAAGGACGCGGAAGATGGAGCCCTCTTATTATTTTCCCGCAGATCGTACCCTTCCGAGATTCCTCAGGTTTCGTCGAATAGTGAAAGGCAAATCTTTCTTTCAATAATCTTTTTTTTCTTTTTCGATTACGATTCTTGTCAGTGTCTTGTCACTCTTCTGTTATCACATGGATACGATAAAAACTTTAAAGCATCATTCTGTTATTTATTTTCATTACAATTATTCCTCGCGCTAATCTTCTCAATGACTTCCGTTCGTCCCCATCGTTCTTGCATTTTGATGTTAGTTTCTCGTAGCGCCTCGTTGCACGCAATAAACACAAAGATCGATTCACGCGGGGCGACGACCGTTCAACAAGTTTTCCTTCCCTCCGCGACAGCACTCTCGCGTTTAGCATATCCGTTCTTATCTCATAGCATCTGCGAAGTAATCTAACCGCGTATCGTATATCAGTATAATTATTGTATACTACGAGAAATTGCGCGTCTATGTACTTAGCGCCTTCTTCACTTCATCGATGACGAAAATAACTGCATCGTGTGATAACTGCATCGGAAACAAGCTTGATTAGTTCCGTGATTACTGTCCTTATCCACTTACTAATTTCGCGTCAGACAAAAAACTGATTTTATACAATGGCACATTTACAAGATGGGTGTATGTTCGTACGCAAATTATTTGCAATCTCGCGGCCAAGCTGAGTGGAAATAATTGATTATTTTCCGGCTGTCTCTCGGTAAACGCCTGAGAGCTATGTATCCAATCGAAGCTCTTCAAAGCTCGATAAACCCGCCTTCATGGCAATTTTATCGCATCATCGACGGTCCATTATTATCTCCAACGTACTGCCCATGTTTTTTTATACGTCCGAGTCGTTTGTGCGTTGTCCCATAAATAAAATCTCCTATCATAAGGTCACCACGTCGAATTAAACAATAATTGCTCCGCATTCCGCATGATTCGTTGGCACCTGTACACGTCTACACGCACTTGCTCAAGGAAGCATGTGACATGCTCTGAATGTCTCATATGAGCACGTAACATAATAACAGGCTCGCAAGAACATGGCGATCTTCTTCCCTTTTCATCAAACCATCGTCCGCATCGAACTGCCTCATTTTCACGCACGATGTTCCTATCTCATCCGCCTTTTCTAAGGCAGGTCTAAAGGTGATTTCTCGCCAAGGTCACGCAGTCTACCGCCGCGGAACGAGTCTATTTATAGGACACGGTTGCAGCATCGCGGCTGCAGCTTCTATCGTTCCGAGAGAGTTGTTCCGCCATACGCAGCGTGCCGCGGCAGCGTTTTAGACGATGCGGGCGATATCGAGTGCTCTCGTTGTTACGCATAAATAGCATAACCCGAGCATGAAAATGACCCGGAAGAACTATCTTTAAAAAGCCGTCGTCGTGGCGGCTAGGCAGAGGCTGGGTAAGGATGATGCTGATGCATTCCAGACGAGTGCGGAAATCGGTTATGCGCTCGCCAGAGCTATCAAGAATTATTTCTCTGTGCAATTTCGCGAAGAAAACTGCTTCTTTCAATTTAAAGGAAGAAATACGATAACCTGTTCACCGCATTGCCAGTGCGAGTGATGAATGCGAAGTTTTAGCGAGAGAAGGCTCTATCTCGACTACCTGCGCCATTCGCGCGGCTCAGATTGTATCCCTCTGTATAGAGCAGCGATGACATTTTTCAAACGCAAGAGCGTTCAATAGAGTTATTGTCAGTAGCCACGCGGATGGCAGAGAAGAACTTCCGTTTTAGATAAATGCTATTGATAGCGCGCCTTTAAGCTTGGTGTTGGTACCAAAGATACAATGACTCGATAGGATTTATGATTCGCTGCTGATCCGTCATGATCTACTTTGTGGCAAATTGCACGAGATTGTTATGAAAAGAGTGTAGCGAATATGCGTAAATATACGGAAAAGACGAAAGCTTGACATAACATACGACTGCCATTATTCAAAATTATTAATATTTAAACGGTTGTTGCTTCAACTCGTCTATGATTCACGCGAGAAAATGGTGCTTACATAGCGCTAAGTAAAAACTTAAAGCAAACTTGTCCGAGGCCGCTTCCGAGACTCCATAATCCACCTTGCACTCCACCATGTTCCTTCGCGACTTCTGACATTACGTAACGTGACGCAAAGCAAACTCTCGGGTACCTCTCAGATGCACTTTATTATTCAGCGATTCTGTACGGTTTGCAACGCGTGCAATGCGTACATGCACACGTGGCGCGCGCGGCAGCCGGGCAACGGCAAATACTCCAGTAAAACGTTGCGCGGCATCGTAAGAGCGCTTCTGAGTAATGCGCAATAACTTTGTTGCGCTCTATCACGGCCCGGAAGCTCCAGCTGGTATGCACTCTCCACTTCATCGAGTCGCTTATGTGCCTCTCCAATCCGCGAAAGGAAACGCTCGTTTGTAATGCCCGATTCCGTGATATCTTGTCGGGCTGGTTGCCATCGACTAACAAATGCGAAAAGTTTAGCTATCCGTTTCTCGCGTTACGCCTCTCTCACTCTCTCATGTAACCATCTCCCGGGGATTACAGGTTTTGCAAATTACGCATTTTGATTAATGAAAATGCACGACTCGCGCGCCGCCTTCTCGCGCAAAAATTCACGCGGCACTTCTCCGTTGCGCTGTATATATGATAATATTACACGAGTTAACATCCACGATATTTACGTCTTCGTGATTATTACATATAACGCGTCTCGCGAACGCTATCAGTGCAATCGCTGGCATCGTTATCTTCCGTGATTGGTTTATTTCTAATGACATCTTCCGCTCGCGGATTAATTCGCGCAATCTTTGCTCACAGGATACTTGTCCAACGAAGGAATCGCTTGCAATAGTTAATTAATCGTTTAATAATAGTCCGGTTTAATATAAGATAATGACGTTAATTGAATTGAATGAGAAGGAAATCCCTTGATTTATCGATAATTCCTGTCCAACAAATTACCCAAGTACCGAAGAGCGCGATGCATCATGATGGTGTTCAAAAGTGTGCAAACTTTCTACGATATATAATGATATATAATGGTATGCATCCGTGTCACATAAATTGGTCTGCATGTACGTGCATATTGGTCATCCGCGATATCTCCAATGTATCATTTCGCTTCGCGCTCGCTGTCGTTTTGAATTTCACGGTTCCGCATCGGTCTTGTGTCGGTTTCACCCGCTAAAACTATTCTCTAACTATTCTCGATCATCCGTCCGAACGAAGATCGAGATCCGATGATTTGCTCGAGCCTTTAACATCAAGTTGCAGCCGTCGCGTTGAATACCGGCACGTCTGACGCAGCTGGTCGCAACTCTCTTGTCACGGTAAACCGCAGATCACTGTTTTCCCCTCTCCGCACAAAATCCGCCCAATCGATTTCCGAGCAATGACACGCGTCAACGCGGGAATACATTGTTTTGCAAAGACGCAAAACACTTTTGTAATAAGGTACCGCAGGAATCAGGGAGTAAATAAGTGCAGTTCTTTTCTTTCTCTATTCGCCACCAACGAGCGTTATTGGATCTTAACATTTTTCCATCGATCATAAATTTTATAATGTATTTTTATAATGTATAAAAAATATTTGAAAAAGTCCAAATCTTCTTATATCAGTTTAATAAGATATAAGAATTTGTTATTCATGATGGCAACAATCTAAAATTTGAAATAATCTCAATAAAAAGACGGTGAGATTATTACTCATTTGCACCGGGTACGAGATCATAAAACAAGAAAATTAAAATGATTCATAGTCGCGGTTGAGTATAATCCTGTAGAAATTGGTAAAATGATATATCGTGAGATATAAATCCTTAGTAAATCATTGCGTAGAAAATCAAGTGAAATATTCAGAAGAGAATCTTGCCTAAGAAAAAAAATTAATTTAATCTCCTATTGCACATCTTATAAAAGACGATTTTAATAAATATAATTAATGTAATTAGCATTCCTAAGCAATAGATTCTAATCTATTCGAGTGTTCGCAACGAGCGAGAAAACTTGTTTATACAGCTCGCTATTTGATCGGTAGCATGAACTTGTCTAAATATCCTTCGCTACCGACTAGTTACTTTTCTCTTTCTTTCCTTCTTCATCTTCGGAAGCTCTCTTTTCTTCGATAACACGTATCGAAAAGAAGCTGCTGCATAGTAGCTTCTTAGTAGTCGCAATTAGCGAGCATGAGACGCAAATATTAAGTTTATCGAATCATTTATCGGCCTTATACAATTATCGGAGTTGCTCTTTTCAACGTTTCACGTTAGGAATATATCATGTTTTCATTCGCGGGAGCCTCCCTTGGTCCTCCTAGAAGATTGCTTCTCAACCACATTCTCCCTTCATTAGTCTCGGCATAACAAAGGCAAAAATACAGAGGGGCGTAAGCAGTCATGACTATCTTCATAAATCTTCCTGGACGCGCGGCGATATCAGCTGTGTAATTGTTTCTTGCGAAGAAAGTTGTAGCGACCATTTCTAATGATGACTGATGAGGCTTAATTCAGTAACCATCTTCGAGATACACACAGAACATATAAATAAATTATGCATTATAGATAATTACTTACTGGAAAAATCTGGTTTACTTATTTTATCAGAAGCCATTTAATTCTACTTAATCATCTATTGCGATTTTCAATCAAATTGTACATTTTTTTTGAACGTGTTAAGTTAGTGTGACACAATATAACTTTTCATGCTAAATCGCGTGCGATGTAAATTACTAAAACACCATACAGAACGCAGAATTAGATGGGCTTTATTGTTAGCTTAAAAAATCCTTGGACTTTACATTTTGTTGTTCTATAAGTTGTCTTGAACTGTAATTGGCGAAATTGTAATATATAATAATAAAAAATTTCATTCAATTATCGCAACTAGCGCATTGTCGTCTTCTCGTTAATTCCTGTTGCTTTTTCTGTTCATTATACACGTTTACTTTCAAAACAACTTCAAGATCTATACAAAAAAAGTTGAACTAATGAAGACACTTATCTGACTATCCTATTAATTTTGTTGTATTTCAAGTTGCTAACTTATCTCGTTTCAAATTGACAGTCGCCGTCAATCTTAACAATAAACGAATTCCACAAAATAAATTTTTTGTCGCAGAGAATCGGAATATAAATTTATATCTCATGATATAATATCAAGAAAATAAATAATAATTCTTCTAACATCGAAATAAAGTGTCAATACTTATATATGAATCAAGAATAAAGAAGATGGAATAGCGAAACAAAAATATTATATATACGTACAAATTTAACAAAAGAAATACGCGACAATCTGCCATAAATTTCACTCGATATTATTGTCGAGAATAATTTTTGAGAAGAGGAGAAAAATACAGGCACAGAAAAACGCGATCACTCACGAAATTAATTTCGCTCGTCCGGTCTTTCAATCGGCTAATTTCTGTGTTCTCGCTGCACCTCTATTCTTCTCCCCTATGAAGAAGTGGCAGAGTGAGGAGAGCACGCTCACTGATTCGCGTTCCTACGACGATCGATCTTGTTTCTATACAACTTTCCTTGTCTCTAAATTGGAACGACGTGCTCCTCGGTACGCCTTGCGTCGACGAGACATACGCGTGACGAGAATCACCAATAACGGTGCTCGTGATGTTATCTTTGCGAAATACTGGAAATAATTGGCTCCTTGTGGATTCATAGTCGCTGCACGAGGAAGAGACAACAAACACGACCGCTCTTTCGATTAAGCGAAAACGTCATTTTTCACGTCGCACATTGTTAGCTGTCAGCAGTAAGCTGCGTGGATGAAATATTTATGTATCCTGAATGAAAGAAGCGCACAATCTTATGACAAGCAAAAATTTCGTGACCTTGATTAAAAATAGCGAATAACGAACTCTGCTTTTCTTGTTAGTAAGTCATACTTTTTTCAAAATTTTATCATATCATATATATCATATCATATTTATCATATAAGAATGCTTATGAAATGTACGAAAATAAATACTTATTAATGATACCATAATATGCCTAAAATTATATTTTAAGAAACTAAATTTTAATTGCAAACTATAGACTCTGTAGGCTACACAGTATTGTCTTATTATTAATCGGCTTGATTGTTACGTTTAATAAATAGTAAACGCGACATGTAATAGAAATGATTGAGCACGACCGTATGTATTCTTAGTTAATATAGCATTACAGCAATTTACGGCTGTCGAATAATTTCTACTGACAGCGGACTATTAATATGGAAGATAGATTGCGTAACATCATCCGTGTACTTCAAGAAGGATCTTTTTCCAAAGTTCCCCACCACCGATGTAGCAATAGTAAATGGTAACTCACTGGGTGGTCAATGTCCGCACGCCCACGTCATATTAGTCGAAGCGGAATCAAATTAAAGACAACGCATGGAAAAAATAGAAATACCGGAAGAAAAACGCGGACTTGCGCGTCAACCATACGGTATCTCAATGAGTATGTGGCAAATATTATGACAGAGAACACAGTTCTGCGGCATACGCGATGCGAATAAAGATTCGTGATCATATGGGGAAGAATCCAGAATAATGTGGCTGCATGAGATAAAATCGAAACCGAAACAACTCACATCGATAATAGTACAACGTGTACATGAACATTCGCTATCAGAAAATAGCAGATTACTTCCAGATCGCTGAAGAAGAGTAACGGGTTAGAAGAAAATAGAAGGAAAGGGAGGAAAAAGAGGAGATAGATGCAGAAGAAACAGAAGCACGCTTGGTGGAACAGAGGGAGAACAGGAATTCTTCTCGAGATGGAATGAGGAAATTACGAGGAGGAGGAAACGAGCCTCAGATGTCACCAGCGGCTGCCGCCGACTGGTCCACGTCAGGCGTATCGCAAACGGGACGACACGCTTCGTGGATGTTGCACGGTCGAGGTTAGACCTGACACAACATTCGCTGCGAACTAACACAGAGGCATTTGCGTCATGTGCATTTGCGCATTTACGCGCGTGTATTTAGATTAAGAACTACAGGCTTGGAGGGAGGTCGCCGACCTCCACGATGTATCACGAGAAGAAACATAAATTCTATCAGTAGGAAAAGAAGAAAAGGTCAAATTGTCAAAGCAATTAAGTCGATGGTCTACAATTTTTCTTTGAGATTCAGTGACGAGACATGGGAAGGAATAAAATCAATTTAATTATGTGAAAATCGCGGAGATGTGTACGTTTAAGATTCAATCAATTAGAGAAATTCACATAAGATAATTGTTCAAAGATCTAATTTAATTTTTTATGCAACATTGTTTATAGGACGCAAATATGAAATACGATTATCATGCTCCATTAATGCATTTCTCGTCAAAGCTTTGAATTCTAATTCGTATGAAGCGCACTTAAAAGATCATTTCCTATCAATTAAAGTAGGATTATCATAACCAGTTGTTAGTTCGAATCTACCATTAGCAGGCCGGAGCTCATTAAATTGTTAATGTTACCCACGATGTTACCAATGTGCAATCGTCCTTTAATGCGCTGCATCAGACTTTCGACTTTGTCTAAAAGACTCGTACAAATTACGGGATGTTAGAATTCCGACTCCGAGGAGTAAAGAGCTTTCATACGCACAGAAAAAGATTTTTTTTAAATACTAAAGTAGCTGTTCGAAATTTTCTATCCTCCTTTACAAGATGTAAATTTTATACGCGAAAGAAGTAAAGTCATGAGATTTTGAGATCACGAAAAGCATGTCAATGGAATAAAAATAGTACCTCGAATCGCAGAGATATTTAGCTTTACTGCGAATATTATTACAAAATGAACATTAATATTTGTAAATATGGCTGCAAATTGCAAAAATTGCCAATGTTTGACTGAATATAGCGAGATTAGTCAGATCCTGACTCGGGCATATCTACTACCTTGCAGTGTCGGTCGAGAGGTCGAGACTCGTTAAGTCGGCAATGTAATCTACGACATTACAACATCTAATCGTCTCTAATGCGCTACGTCGTCCTCAAATCCCCACGGCTGGAACACGGAAGGCGTCGAATACGCCCGTAGGGCCTCCGTAGACCCCAAAGATTGAAAACCTAGGCGACGGCTTTTGCGACGTTGGTTCACGACGGAATTCTACATGGCGGAGGCGACTGTGGGAAACGGGAAATTTACTCGGGGAACTCTCGCATAGGTCAGACTAATACGTGCAGGATACTGTCATTATACTCGCTACAGTGTTCGAGCTACATACGATGTCCGCTAATGGATGGACTATGTCGATCGATTACGGAAAATTGGAACAAAATGAAGGCAAAGCCGCGTTTAATCACAACTGCAAATGATGATCCTATCACTTACATGTTTTGCAGCTTTGTCAAATTACATAGTTATTCGCAAAATTGTATGCGTAACAAATTCAAAAAATTTAATAAAATCTGTTTAAAAAGAAGAAGAAAGAGAAACATTTTTTGCTTAATTTCTAAAATCATTGTGATAATATATAAAATAACAAATATTAAAAATTTTAAAATCATTAAATATTTGTGGCATAGGTTAAGAAATTCATTTTACACACACGCGCGCGCGCACACACACACATTCTTGCATAGGAATGAAACCAACTGACCTGCACAAATCATTAGTAATCTCATTTAATGATTTATAGTTTGATGTTTTAATAGTATTACGATAAGTTGACGACGAACGAGAAAAGGAATTTCTTATTAAAGAAGCAAACAAGGACAAGTTACTCACATCCGACCTACAATTTCTCAAAACTCAGCTCCGAACATTGACCGATCACTATATACGTTAAAGACTCGTTGTCAAGACCGTAAGCACTTTAATGCAGTACAGTTACATGATACCAGCCCAGTATATCATAACTGTACACCTAATGGAGATACACGATTGTGAAGATTGGACACGGTTTTGTCAGACCCGGGCGAGTTACTGACCTCGTGCGATCATCTCACGCTACGAGAGAACAGGGAACGCTTTCCTGCATTCGACGCAATCCATTTAACAACGAAATAAGCTGAAACTTGGCATTCAGAAATTCCATTTAATATTGAAGTACAATTCGATCTTCGCGACACGGTACATAAAGCAAATTCTTGCATTCAAGACGCGAGATGCAGAATCTATGTCTTTTCTTTGCAAATCTCGGGAATACGGTTTCGAAAAAGAAACTTCGTGCATTCGAGAGCATTCAAATGTTTCAATTTCTAATGTGTTTCTAATGTCAAGAACAAGAATCCAATAATGAACAATTATATTTGTATATGCATAGCCGCTAAAGAGCGAAAAAGAGAGATACAAGTATTAAATTGCTGCGTCATTACATTTACAAATATTATGTGATAAAGTAGAATTTTATCATGCAGACGGAATGTCTAATATGCTTTCCTTTTCTACAAGATAAAAGATAAAATTTATAGTTTCTCTTGCAAGAATTTAAAAGAGGATACTATTAGCGTATAAGTTGTTACGGAAAGCGCTTCTTGAAATAAATAATAAGCTGACAAACCGGGAATCAGCGCGTCTTCAAAGCGCGAAAAGTCACACGGTGCTACCGCCACTCTCGGTGCACCGTTCAAGGTCGTCCAAGGTCGTTCCCGAGGTTCTTGGACTCGAGAAACGCTCGTAACAAACTGGTACCCCCCGACCTTCGGCGTGGCGTGGCCATTGAAAAGAAAGAGAGTCGAGAGCGGATGTGTTGCGAGAAAACGCAAGGTCTGCATTATTACTTTCCTTTATCTCTCTTCCTCACCGGTCGCAGTTGCGCTCCGTGCAACTCTACCTTCTGGGCATATCCCGCCTAGTCCCTTTTTATTTCGTCGATAAATACGAGCGCGCGGTAATGACGATAAAATCGAAGGACTGTTCTCAATTTGCTTCTTTGTCGTTTCACGTCTAAGTTTTTTTTTCTTCTCGAGGTTCTTCTTCATGTGGTTCACCCATTTCCGGTTATCCTGCCGTTATACGAGGCTTTCCCGTAATATTCTTCCGGGCTTCTTCTTTTCTGTCCTAAGGATCGTGCGAATCAACCAGAAAGTTTAATATTTTATAATTACAACTCTTCATAATCCAATATCGTGCAAATTATACGTTCAATACCGCTTACAAGTTTTCATCAATTTACTGGCCTTTCCTTTTCAAGATTAACACTTGTCACGCAGCTGTCCATAGTTCCAGCGATGACTCGCACGTATCACAATCTACGTTATAATTGTGTACGCGGCAATTTCGCGTGCTAATTATAATCGCACGAGTGCATGAAAGATTCTTCCTTTTTTCTCCTCCTTCGATCCTTGTCCCTTTTCTTGTGCCGCGCTTCGACTTTTTCCCGTCGCCCCGGTTCTCCTCGCGGCTTCTCAACCAAGATATTTTCTCGGCCTGCTGACTAATAATATAAAACGGCCGATCTTCTCCGATGTATTATGCCAAGGTACGATTCACGCACGAGCGGGCATCGTAAGGGGGCCCTCAAGAGGAGGCTCGGCAGGATGGAATCTGGTCGAACGTGTGTCACGGCCGACACGGCGCACCGGTGCGAGAGAAGTAGAAGAGAAGGCGTCGTCGCGAGAAAATCATTTCGAATTACGTAGCGGTGAGGCAATTCCATCTCCGACGTATGGCAGCGTAGACTATAGAGGATCGTTGTGCAATGTCGTCTTACATATCATACAGAGGCCTCGCGGCATAGATTGATCGTGACTGCGCGGCAAGATTGGGATAATGAAGTTGCGTTTACTTGAAAATTACCGGAATAGAACCACGGAATAAATGCACGTACAGTTCGAGTTACATCGCTGTTACATTTTACACCGTTTTACTCCTCGAAACGTACAACTATATTTGAAAACGAGGCATAACTCCGCGCGAGTGACACTTATCGCGATAGTTTATCGTTATATTTTATCACGCGAAATTACTGTGGAGATGCGCTTCGAAGTCTTGCGGGTGTTCTGAGAAAGGGTAATGAGCGCATCGTAAAACCATACATGATGCCTTCAATCAAAAATATACGAAAAAGATTCTAGGAGATCTTACAAAGATCGGGATGACGCCTGCTTCTCGCACGTTATTTCTTAATGATTAAATTCTTTAACGAATCTGTACACGTCCTCGTAATGAATATAACGCCTTATCATGCAAACAAGATATGCGTCAAGAAAAACTATAAATTGATCGTAGAGACGCTAGTCGAAAGATATAACTGCAAAAGGCGATAGAGATTCGTAATAGATCTTGTGGTGTGTTCGATCGTCGAACTAACTTCCCCTCGTTATAAAGTACCTCCTCGAAAACGACACTTCTCGCGTAATCGTCTGCAACGTTGCTATGCAGCTTCCTGTGGGCAACATAAATCTCCTCGCTTCCTCGTATAAATTACACCGGGGGATGCCGAAGTGGCCGATGGGGTTTGTAATATCACGACACAGATGTAATATCACGACACTTCGCGATAATTTTCTACGGTTCACTAAGCCGTTCCGTAACGTCATCAATTTACATCGACTCTGGTAAAGGTTGCCGCTACGATGCTAATTGCGTTCGGCGCTCACAAAAGGAAATGAAACTGTATTATATTTCATTGATCACACTATCATGACTGATAAATTAACCCGTTAGAAATTCGTGTTTTATGTTTCTCTTCTCTTTATTACGAAGCATTCCACGGAGTATATCAAGACAAAAATATATCTAAAATATTCTAAATATTTTAAAAGCATTAAAATGCAAATGAAATATATCCGATCTAATTATCTCGCGCATTTTAACGTGTCTATAACCTTGTGCGACAACGTCTTTTTTCTCATCTTTGGAAAGGACAGGTGTCCTTTTATTATAAAACTAAGTTTTATACGTCACAAGAAATTTACACTGTCGCCCGGAAAAATAATCATCGTGTCAATTAATGGCGGGACTGCACCGCCGCGTCATGCAATCTCTCATCTGACATGCACGAAGATAAATCTTATTTAAATGAGTAGCACGCAGAAGGCGAGGAAAAAACGGTACCGTTTTGTACTCGAGTGTCGTGTGTGAGTGTTTACTCGCTCAAAAAGTCGTTTCGCCATCCGGTTTACTCTCGCACGCTCGTCGCTCGTTATCTTTCCGTATACCTTCCGCTCCTCTTCCTGTTTGTTTCCAACTTTCCGTGTCATTCTTCCATCACCGATTTGCACTTGTCGCTTCCGCATGTGTGTCCCCCCCGTTAGAATGACGTCGATATTCAGTACAATATATGATAATATGACATGTTTATTGTTTATAAAATAGTGTAACAATTAAGATGTAAATTGGATCTTTATCTAAATAAAATTCAGTTAAAATTGAATTTTTTCTATCGTCTACACATTTTAGATATCAACAATTCTTCTATATTCCTACAATTTCTTATCAATTGCGCAAAGAATTTTTCAGAAATTTTTCTTAGTCTCAAAAGGGATCAATAAATTATAATCAATCGATAATAAACATGACCGTAAGACTCGTGAAAGGTGTTAATGCGACGTGAGTAAGAGTTACATCACTGTGAGGGTTCATAAATCGTCATTCGCGACGCGCGACCATTCTCTCCATTCTATTATACTTCTTTCCCTTTCCTTTTTTTTTCTTCTTTTCATTCTCATTCCCGCCATTTCCCGTCGTCGTCGTGCATCCAGGCTGAGTTAAATTGGCATGAAGCGTGACCGGTGTCCACTCTTCTCGTCCTCTTCTCTTCTCTCCTCGTTCATCTTTTATTCCCTCTCTTTCTGTTTTTTTTCCAGTATATCTTTTTCTTTCTCTCTCTTGCTGCGATTCACCTCTCACGTTCTCCTCGCCGCTCTGCGCAGCGGCTCGGTAGAGCAGTAGCTTCCGTATCGCGCTTTAATTACAATTGTGATCCCGTTTTTTTACAGTACTTTTATATTAATTGAGGGCCCCGCGAGCGTGTGCGTACTGCTTTAAGCGCGCGCACATGCTCGCGGACAATGTAACGTGTATACTTATCGAAGCCACGCGTCCCACCGTAACAAAAGACGATTACGGTACTCGATTCGTCGTGGTCACACGCGTCGCGGGACCTCGCGCACTGGCGACAATCAAACATTCAGCGTAACACTCACAATTATTTTCCGGGCGATGTCGTCCACTCGTAATCAAGATAAACTCGTGATCGCAACTTGCTCTTAATTGCCCCCGCGATGAACGATAGCATATAGCTCTATAAACGGAATGAAAAAGAAAATGTTTATATAAAAAATTTATATTGTGAGAAAAATATTTTATTCTGCATTTAAAAATGCGAGAAAAATCAAAAAATAATAAATTCATCAGACACATTTTTATAATATATAAAAAAACCATCGCAATAGAACAGATTAAGATTTTTACGATAAGTGGTTTTAATAGAATGATGTATCTCATAATTTGCATCGTGAAAAGAAAATTAATTCATCACCTTTAACAGTCAATTTGAGTTCAAAGTTCAAATTACAAGCCGCAATTATATAGAACAAAAGAATCACCTTGCGATAAAGTGCATCAGGATCTCATTTGTTATGGTAGCGCGTCTCTTTTACCTTCCTGTTTTCGATATATAATCGCATAGTCAATAAAGTTAGTTATTTTTTAAAACGATATTTTGAGAAAAAATCATTTTAATTTATATATTGTATAAAAGTCTTTATATCTTTTCTTTTAATTGTATTTTTAAACATTCAATCGTTTCTATTTTAATATCTTTTGATACATAGGAATTTGAGAGCATTCGTGTTAATAAGAATTGTAATACAATTATTTGATAACATCCGACAGCTCGGAACAGATTTATTATCGGAAAGATGAAAAGAAATTTGCAACTTTCGCACGGAAGGTTTCCGCGCGCGCGGCACATCCTCGTTTTTTACCAGCAAAGTATTCGATTGTTTCGCAATCCTAACGATGTAAATAATTGCTTTCTGGTCACACGCTCCGTTCGTATTTTAGATCGCAAGGTGTCAATTAATGAACTACAATCCTGCAAATAGGATGCTATGCAAATGATCCTGCCGTTCTATATGGATGACGGATAAAAGCCGTCAGAATCAGAAAAAAAAAAATTTCCTTGTTGATATAATTTCATTAACATAAAGTAATGAAGAAAATGGGTATAAATAGACAAAAAAAAAAAAACAAATAGGACGCTAAATTAGCGCATGATCGATTGTACATAATGTCTCGTTAATGATACAATCTATCCTCTAAAAGTGAACAACGATTATAAAATTTTATATCTTGCATAATCTGATTATTTCTTGAGATAATCACGAATATGTTGTATCTCATAGATTCTCACAAAATTGCTATCTTTACATAAAATCGGAAGTTTTATTGGAATAAATATAGAACTTCAGAAGAATAATATTTATATTCACTCTTATAATGAGATACCGTTCAACAGAAAGGTACGAAGCCGAAAAGAGTCAGCCTAAAAATATTCCAAAGCATCTAAGGGTACCGCTAGAACGCTAAGCCATAGAATATTTGAACAACGTAGGAACGGAATTTTGTGCTCAGCTCGGAAAATTCCTTTGCAGGATGTGACAATAATTATCTAAAAATATCTACGTTACAGTATTTAGTCTAGAAAATCAGAAAACAAGCATTGTTATAAAAATTGTTGTAAAAACATGTTTACGAGTCTAATAACTAAAAAAAATCTATGTTTTAAATTATAAGCTTTGTCTATATTCTAAATTTCTTAATTACTTACGAAATTATAATGATATTATAATCAATCCTGACTAAGGATGCACCTCTATCATGTTTATTTACGTGAAAAGTGATTGTTAAAATTAATCATCTTTCGCCGATTAGATGCGATTACTATAATTTTGTTCATTTAATTTACATGGTTTGTCAGAGATCTTCGAGGTACTTTCATGCTAGCGTCTCAATTAGAGATTGGACCGTAATTATCCCCTTACCGTTTGAGGTTCGTGACGCATCACGCGTCTGTCCAACCAGTAAATAAAAAATTCCGAGGGTAGAGGTCAAATGTTCTTAAGAGGCGCGCTTTCAGAAGTTTCCTCGCGACTGACATTTCCGCCGGATCTATAATTGCTGTCATCTCACGTTTGTATATTCCGCGTGGTCCGCATCGCGAAACGTTCGGACGATGCTGTTCTGATCGGACCTAAGAAAATATTACCGGCACGTGATGGGTCGCATTGAAGCATTTCCTTGATACATGAAGACCAACTATCCGTAGAAAACTCAGTGAATCTCTTCAACGACGTGTCTTCTGAGAGTAAAACGAATATATTTCACGTTTCGATAACGGTAATATGCATAAAAGAATGTTTCTTTAATCAATTTCTCCATGACTCAGATTGAAATGCAAAGCGCGTTTAAAGACGCGTCACAAGCTATGACCTCATTACATAAAGTATATCGTAGCTAATTGCTTTCGCGAAGATGATAATTATTATCCGAACTTTTTTGCATCAATATAGACCAGCTATTTAGACAGGAATTTCCACGGACTCTTCACAATTAAAATTATCGTTAAGTCATTCAAGCATGATCACTCAGGAAAACAGCTGAGTTCTCGTTAGACTTAAATGGATCTTCTTATTAATAAAAAAAATAAAAAAATAAAAAAAAAACAGCGAACACAAAACATCGCTGCCAATTTACAGTAATCGTCGGCCAATATACAACTCGACGCACAACGTACACATTTTTATTTATTTAACGGTTAAGACTACATGCATTTCTAAATAGTTAAACAAAGTACAGTTACTTAGAAGAAAATGAAATCGCCATAAAATGGAGTCATGTTGTATGTTTGAATAGAAACTTCAAATAGAGATTTTATTATAGTTCATCGCGATGAACATCGCGATGAATACGGATAAAATTGCCTTTACATACACCAGGTCTCTGATGTCAAATCAAATGGTGTATTCGCATAGAAACCAGTCGTATACCGTTACAATCGCGTCAGCTAGCATAATTTTCTGTGCCCGCTCATGACGCAGTGCAGGAAAATCTTTTCAGAATCACAGAAATGCTTCCCTAAATTGGCAAAAGTCTATCTATCAAGCGATATATAGACATATTCTTTCTTCTTTCTTTTTCTTTATCCTGCAACTATCACGGATCGTAACACAATTCAACTACCGCAGTTCTTTACGCTCATTCAACAGAAGAAAACGAAATCGACCTAAGTAATAGTAATTTTCGAGTTTTACTTCCTCGCGTCCGCATGTTCATGATTTTCGTTGTTTTATCCTCTCCCGTGTAAAAACGAAATCTTCCGGCATTTCTGTCGAGTGCCCGAGGAATTTCTAAAACATTGCGATCACCGCTCAAGATCGAATTATCTCTAGATCTCATCCGGAAGAAGAGAGCCGAGATACGTTGCACCTGGTACTTGGTCCTGGGAGCTTAAATCGACGCGGATACTGGACAAGAGGGCAGCCGTAAAGTCGGATTAATCTCCGGCAATTTATGGAGCATTATCCGCCGACCTTCCGGTACGCGAACAGCTATTAAGGTAGATGAATGTACATCGCCGAGGGGAGCGAAACGGGAAGAAGACGAGTGAGACGCTCGCAGGATGAACAGGACACCCGCGTGCGTGCGTGCGCTCCTGAGTGCGTGTAGATTCACGCACATTGCAGTTGCGTGTCGCTCATACCTCATTCAATTGCGGATAGCATTACGACGAGATGTAACGCGGTTCGTACGCACCTGAAAAAATACGCTGGTTACGCATATTAACTTTGAGACACGCAGGTACGTGTATGGCTACGAACATTTCAGAAGCGATTGGCAACATGATAGAACAAAAAATCTGTAAATAAGGAACAAAATTTATAAACAGGGGATAATCATCTGCGAGAAAAAGAAAGAAAATAGGTTTTAGATCTGGCTTTCACAAAATCGATTTGCCATTAGAACGTTATTAGATCAATGGACCAACGCGTGGACCAGATTAGTGGAGAGTGTATAAGTCGACGGAGCTGTCTGTAAAATTCAATTAAAACAATAAAACATAATAAAACATCCCGTAGGAATCCCTTTTGTTCATGCAAATCCTTTACTGTTAAAATCCTTTAAAATCCTTTACACGATTAAATTTGCATAGGAATACACGATATCAACTGTTGGATATTTTCTATTTAGTGACAAATCGACACAAATGTCGTTCTGTTTTTTGTTACTCTTGATACTAAAAAGGACAGATTAACTAACTAAAATTAAGATTTTGTATCGACTTGTGTTGCCATTGTTCTTTAAATCGCGATATATCTTTTTACTCAACGATGTCTATGCTGTCATACCTCTGGACAATTAATTATAATTTTTAATTTTAATGTAATACGACTACTTGTATATTTAATGATAAAAATTACTGATTCAAGTTTACGTGAGAATAGTAATAATATACCATCTTCCGCAGTCATATTACGCTGTAAATTTAAATTGCTAAGGAACCTTATTAATGATCGCACAATAAGGAAGATGGGATGAGATACTTGATAATCAGAAGACACCATTATTATCACAGTTTTCGTAAGATCGTAAAAAATCACGGGCAAATTCTCACGCGAACAGCGCGAAAGAGTCCAGGTAATTTATTCGTGACGCGGCATTCGGCCGCGGGAAACGCCAGTGGTATTCGTGGATTATAAATATCTTTCCTACGTAACGTCGTTGTCCGCTCCGTTATTGCTGTACAGTTACGTGGGCGCGTATTGTGTAACCGCGTGGCCGTTTATTGTCAATAGAATTCATGATATCACGCGAGAGGCCGCCGCCCTGAAATGCACCGTTCAAGGCTTCAAGGCGGATACGTGACATTGTAAACTCAAATTGTTTACATGCTCGCGTTGCATACCGCTGCGAGATCCGCACTATCTGCTACGCGTGCACGTTGCAGAAATAGCGGTGCTGCACCTCGGCATTTGGCTCGATAAAAACATGTGCGTATTCTTGGGATTTTAGTGTCGTCGAACATAATAAATAAGATCTATAGCAAAACGCAGGAAAAAGCGTGTTCGCGTAACATCCGTAAATTATGCAACCGGACCGATGAAAAAGCAAGCATAATCGCTCCTTTAATGAACAAACTTCCCTGTATCATGCTGTACATGTCTACGACATATTACTGGCCGCGTATGTCGATCGATGCTTTCCGGCAAACTCATCTCTCGCGTTTCTAAGAACAACCCGAAGAAAGTAGGAAAAAATAGTAGAAAGGCACACGAAAGACGAACGGTCGAGGCGCGCAATTAAATCAGTAATTCTCGTCTTCCTTCGAGAGGCTCGGTTTAAATCAGAAACGCTTCAACAATCAGCCGAACCCTTCGAGCGGCGCGGCTCATTTGCAGACGGATCACATATTTCCCGATGCGATGCAAAAAGCTACCGCGTCGAAATCGATATCGGCCGATAGAGCAATCAGCGGCGCCGGTCGGCCGGCGGCGGCGCAAGAAGGCGCGAGTGGCACGCGAGAGGAATAAGTCGAGGATCGTGTATGCGCTATTAAATGGTACATTGCCTTCGCATGTTATAGAGTCATCTGGTACACGCCACGGCGGGGATAGATGTACCGGTCCACCGCCGTTCTCTCGCGTGCCCCTCGAGCAGCATCCGGGACTTCGGTAGGCTGGCGCGCGTGTCTTCAGCATTCAAAGAGATTTCATTTCCAAGAGACCGATTTTCCGAGACACCATCGCGATGCCGTTGTGAAGAGAACTGTGAGAATATAGCCAAAATAATTAATTTATCCATGTGCGTTTCGCTATTAAAAAGGATTATGAAATGCGATGTTTCGCGTGCATTTATTTTAAGGTTTATGTAAAAACGCGCACATGATAAGCGCACGTATATCTCAAGTTATAAATCACTCGCTAGTTTACGGAAAAATGCGCATATGCTTGCCGATGATACTGGTTAATCAGCTGCGAACGCTCGAATAAATTCGCATCGTGTGACCTTGTAATGTACCGTTGAAAATGGTCAAGGACTCAAGGAAGTTCAAACGCGATTAAGCGTTTGATCACGAGGAATTAACGTTAGATTTTCTCGCCGGCTAAGTACTCATTGCTTTTGGATACGAGCGATCACCACGACGGCGATGTTTCATTTGGTCGTTACCGTTGTAACGATTTGTAGAATTTATTGCGCGGCGTGCCGTCAAATTAACCACCGGTAAAGCGAACGCGTGGGTTCCAATAATTTCAATCATTATGATGATCTTGAATATGTACTATAATCTTTTCAATTCTTGGAAAGCGTAAATGCGTACGTATACATAGGGCGCAAATAATAGCGAATATAATGATTAATAACCCATTAATTAACACATCTAACTTTTCTATTATGAGCACGAGGAAGCGAAAATTAAATACGAGAAGAGAACGCGCGTTTCTCGAAATTATGTCATAAATATGGAGCACGAATTGGCAGTGGTGCAATTTTATGTAACGAAACTGGCGGCGAGCGGTTGCTCGTTCTTATTTTGACGTCGCGACGGATGGAATTTACTTGGATTTGAAACTTACTCGTGTCGAAAATCATATTACCCGCGCTGACGGTAAATTTATTTTATTCATATACATACCCGCGATATAAATCACCCACCCACGATTACGCGGTCCGCCAACAGCTCCTTAAGCGACTCGCTGAAAGGTAATCCCGCTGCTTGAAAACGTGTTGGAATCTTGATAAACCGTGTGATACTTGGGGTAGAAATCTCATCCGTGATATAGTCGTTCTCGCGGATGATTGTCTTTTTTAAGTCTGTAGCATTTTCAAGTTAATAAAACTTCTTAAAACAAACATACATCTAGGTTTCGATATATTCTTATTTCTTTTCCTCTTGGTAAGTTATCTTTTACCTCTACTTTTCCTCAACTATTCACTGCATTATCATTCGCAAAAACGTGTGTATATTAGTTTTGTGTATGATGTGAAAACGTATGTAAACGTATGTATCCGTGATGCAATAAGCTCGAGTCTGTAGGTTCGCTAAACCCAAATGAGCCTGTATGGATCAATCATCCTTGTGGGACAAGATTGTTAGAATTCTTTTCGAGGTAACAATAATAATGACCACATGGAAATAACTAAAATGGTCCTGCAAAAGATGAAATAGATTTGTCACTGACATCGCGCGCGTCTGACCGAATGTCTGCTGCTAAATATCATTAGCGCTTCTCCTTTCGGTTCGACGGAATTAAAAAAATGGCTGATTATCAAATAACAACCTGTTCACTATTATTATTTTTATAAAGAGAATATTATATTCTATTTTTATTGCGTAAAAATTTTTAAAATAATAATATATTTTAAAAGTTATAATTCAAGATAATATTCAAAGATTATCACGTCCAGAAAGCTTGTCAATCAATTCGCGATGAGATAAAAGAAATATAAACACGAATTTATCGCGTATCATCTTTCGAAAAACAATTGTTGAATTTCTCGTAGGTCGAATTGACTCTCAACAAACGCGCGTAAGCGAAAAATCACGAAGTTCCCAGGAAGAAGCGACGACGTTAAAGTGTAGCTTTAGTTATACGGCTTATATTTACGAGATGCCTATAGCCTATAATTCCTTCCTTCTTCCAGTTATCGTACTGGCAAGCCCTGTCATTATTAAGCGTGCACTTCAAACACGATGGTTAGCTAGGACGTTGCACTAGTGAATGGTCGCGTCGTCTTTTCTCTCGATACTTCGAAACCGATAGTGCGCGACTTTTTGTTTCGCGTCCCTGGCTACCTTCGCGCAAACGGGGAAGGAAATGGGGAAATACTTCCCAGGCCTCTGTGATTTACTTAGATTATCCTATTACGGAATAACCGATAATCGGACAACGTTATCGGTATACTAGATATAAGATTTTCAACCGGAAATTGATGCCGTTATTCGGGTCTAATTCTTTTAACGAATGCGTTATTGCATACATGATTCTTATTCTAACTCTTTCATTTTTAAATTATTTAACAAATACGAAAAAATATTTGTTTGTATTTTTCTGTATCTTATGATAATTAAGATTTATAAAAACATTTAAATATTTTGAAAAGTATAGGATTTTTAAATGCTATTTTTATTGCAACTATGGATAATAATTTGCAAAGTTATTATATATAATAAATATCTTTTTATTTTTGAAATTCACCTAAAATATGCTAGGAAAGTTATAATTCTGCAAACTCATAGTGTATTTATGATAATTTTTATCATCAAACAACGCTAAATAAAAGATGATGATGTTCTACATCATCTATGCTCTATGAGAAGTTTTTAAATACATATATAATGCATACTAATATCTCATAATGCTATGCACTATTTATATAAGCGTAAAGTCTTTATAAATCATCTATATAACACTATAAGGAACTAATATGTATTCACATAAAAATATATGGCTACGATGAGAATGACAATGTTAACAATTTTAAAACTTTTGTTATCAAAATTTTTAGTATTATCTTTATCTATTGCATATAATTCCGGAAATAAAAAGCAAACGTTTTTTTAAATTCGTGGTGGCAATAAGCATGTTGAAAATGTCATTGAACAGTTAGCGCCTTACTTAGAATGTGGGTGGCCTGAATATCTGAATATTTTATCGTGACAGAGCGTATATGTATGATTCACACTAACATAACAGTGTTTAGTGACATTCACAGCGTGAACTTCTACTCGATTCGCATACAAATTCGCTTATGTCACTATTGCAAAACGCGCGACAATTTCCCGCTCGGTCGTTGATTCCTGAATAATTATACATAATTTTACTTTGATATTAAATACTAACATAATTTTAATATTTTTATGATTATGTTATCAGTTCACATATTTGTCATAAGTATTGGTATTTTTTTAGAATAATAGAGCCATGAATTTTACGAATGGGACCCATATGATTAATGACCCGCGAATCATTCAGATCTCGAATCATGCGAGGATATAACGCGTGTCGTTTCGGTACTAGTCGGTTTATTTTAGTCATTCTGTCTACGCTAAAGACTCGCGATCATCAACTTCCCATTCCTTCGCGAGCAAAACCTTGGGATCCTGAACTTGACTTGGAGCCCATGGTTGCAACCTTCCAGATTATTACCGTTAACCATTGCCGCGTTGACGTAATATACGCAAGCACGTTTCTTCCCTGTCGTACATGCTTCCTTGAAACTAATTATGACATTTAACATATGCGGGCATCGTAGTCGTTCACTTAAACATTTCGTCGCGCTTTATAAGGCGCCACAAAACATGTGAAGTCTTAGGTCATGTATACACATACTTTATTAGCACCGATGGCATTTTGCAACGTGACTCTATGCACGAACGATTGTAAAGGCGATCAGTTATATGAAAATAACAGTGATCTTTTAATCTCTTCAATATCGAACTTGTATTTATCCTGGGAACAATTTTTGAATTTTTCATGTTATAAAATACAAGTATCTAAAAAAATTTACATTAATTCTTGTATCCATTTTAATTTTCTCGCAAGTTAAAATTCTAATTTATCACTTAATATTTTAACAGATTTTCAAAGACTCGAAGTATAAAAATCTGTCAATTAAATTATAAGCGGAATATATCTCACAAATGATAAAGTGAGATTTATATTCAGAAGTAATTGTTATCTTGACAATTCCAACGGTATTTTATTCGCGCGACGAAAAACGTAAGCATGACGAAAAATGTCTGGCAATTCCGAAATAATTGCTCATCGTCGAATTGCGACACCTTATCCCAGAGATCGCGCCCCGTTAAAGTGCTGCGGATCGTAAAACCGCGGCAACCTACGGTTTTATTTTACGAGACACTCCGGGGCATTGAAAATGCCGTAATATTTGCTGACCAGCTCGGATTATAGCGATGATTACTCCCTGCCGAGCGTGCGTTTAGCGTGGCGACGATCTTTACCACGTGGCGTCCGTCTACCTCGTGTTTATACTATAACGTTAATTATGAGTCGTTTTGATGCAAATGAGAATTTATCTAGAACGAGCAGCAATCGCAATATCTTTAGAGAATAAAGCTTCCGTAATGTAAACTTTAGCGGATAATGTTAATAATCGTACGAAATAGCAATATATACGATAAAACTGTGTTAATAATACAGACAATGTGAGTACCGTAACGCTACGAGTACCAGACAATAAGAGATGAAGTAAAGTATTAATGTGAACAGTAATAGATTTTGAGACAAAATATACAATTTCTTTAGCGTTAGCTCTGATAGTTTTATCGAGCGAAATAAGATATCCATCCATATGTATACGTATGTATACACATGATGACATATGTAATAAAAATTTTATAATTATAATATTTTATACATTTATAAAATATAATAGTTTATAAAATTTTTTATAAATCATATATAAATACACATAAATATACACGTGTATATACACATAAACTTTATAAGTTATAAATAATAAACGTATAAATGTAAACGTACATATACACGTATATAAAGATATAGATTTAAATATGTATCTCAAAAAAGAATTTTGTTATAGTTACAAGCTTAATATATGCGTACATAAATTATAGTGCATATCATATAAATTATTTTATAGATAGTCGATAGTTTTGACAGACCTTCAACGGAACAAAAAAATAATCAATAAACTTTTTATTTTATGATATGACATAAAATTATACACGTTGAGATCGATAATCCGATAATCTCGCTAGTTTAATAAACTCGATGACGATGTTATAGTAAACGTGAGTCAAGAATGTGAAATAAACCGATTAATCATCGATCAATTTAATAAAGTTAGTACGCTGATAAAAACACAATTATAAAGCTGCATATGTTATATATACGAACAGAAGACGAAGGTTGCGATTGCGGCGCAATATAATACATGTAGAATTTTAATATTTATTCTAATCTGTTTTAATCTATCCATTTTAAAGCAACGGATCTATGACACGTAATATATAACTAATAATTTATTATCATAATTTGATACGTATCTAAAATATATTTATCATATATTTGACATAATTATCATAGATCCTTTACTTTAATAAAAAAGTTTTCTTCACTCACCAACCGATGCGCAACAGCGGAGTTATATCTGCCACGTAGCTAAGTTGATTCTGTAATATACAAATATAAGATTTATATTAAAATAATGCTAGAATCAAATATTTCAAAAGATAATTCTTGCGCAATAAAAATTATTTATTTTCCAAATATTTACAAAAATAAAACTTTTATCAAATTTTAAATAGTTTTCTCTTTTTCTAATTTTATTTGTAACTTATTGAGATTGAGAAAAACGGGAAAAATAAAAAACGCAAATTAATGGGAAGAACTTATTAAATTTATATATTTATATAGATAAAAAATAATACCCCAAAGTTGCTCCGCCGATGCCTGATGCCTCTCCCAAACCTCCTCCTCCTCTCAGAGTTAGGTTATCAGATCTCTTCCTTCTCTTATACAGGACACTCGCGAAAAACACTCGCGGATATGCTACAATCGCGCGTGGACTAATTATTTATAAAAGTCTTTCGCGCGACACTGCGGCACTCCACGTTTACAAAACCCATGACGTAGCCATCCAGCCTCAATGAGAGCCTCATACTGTCAAAACATCGAGAGATGTGATCACATCGTCTCACGAACTAGGATTCGCCGTCGAATGGGAATCATTAAAAAAGTCCATTAGTCCGATAACTTTCGGCACTCCCGAAGCAAACGCGCGACGCGACGAACCGGTTACAGTTCGTTTATTTTCAATTAAATCGGCGTCTTTGTCGTTGAACTTTTACATCCTCGGGGAATATCTGTAACACAAAATTACAATTTTAATCAAATAGGCCAGAGATATCAAAAATAACTTTTTGTCTGTTTTATTCAGTGATACATATATATTGAATTTGTTTATATATTGTTTTTAGTGCCAATTTATGCTAATTAATATTATTATTTTTGCCTTCTTTTAGACTAATCAGTGTCAATTTTGTAATACTCCTTCAACGCTACACTCGCGAAAATGGATAGTTACGAATGAATTAACGTAATTTTATCTGCAAAAAGTTCGCGAATAATAACCGCATTATCAACGGGTTCAGAAAGCATATAACTGGATCAATTTAATTGGAATCAGGATCTAACAAGATTCATATCCGAGTGATAAGTCAATTATGGTAGATAGAATTCTTTTCAACAAAAAAGAAAACTCTGAAAAATGGAGATCAAGCTCAATCTCTACCATAAAAAAAACTCTTCACTCTTCAATGTGAACCACTTGCAAGTCCACTCATAGCAAGATATACAATGATCAAGGCCAATTGCCCATGGCAACAATCGCATCTAAGAAAGAACTTGATTGTACATATATTAATTATTAGAATCGCGTGACACTTTGCACGACACTTCTAAAATTAAAGCTAATTATGTTTTAAAAAAAGAAGAGTAATCATATGCAGATTAATTGTTAATACAAATTTTTCTTACTTAAGAAAAATCTTACAATTAGTACAATTATTAACATAGCACTCTCGACACAACGAACTCTCCGCGGTTCACTTATTTTACGTGATTATATGTTTCACTTTATGTTACTTGAATTATTCAGTCTGACGATTCGCGTGTTACTTTGTATTTACAATTCGATAACAATAAATAAATAATGAGTCAACAAAAAATTCAAAACGCAAGTTTTATCATTATGATATTGTATTATGAAGTATATCCGAATACATCATAAATAGGTAATCATTGGCAATTAGAACGATAATTTATAACTTGTTACATCGTTTCGGTTCTTGCTTCCAAGTCGCGCAAGGTATCCGCTTGCGGATACAAATAGCAGTAACTCCGATACGTGATACAGAATGTTAATTATAATAATTAAGTAATAGCGAGAATTGATATTCGCGAATTGTTCGTGAAAAATCGAATAATGCAACTACGCACTACTTTCTGGCTCTCGCGTGAAATTGTAACGCGACGACTTTACACATCGCAAAAAATAAATACAAAGACCGCGCGTCTGATTTCGCACCGAAATATCCAACGTATTATAATAAATTCATATCGAATACATTCTGTTCTTTATATTTTAGATTAATTTCGATGCATGCTTATCATAACACATAAGATATTTTTTAATGAATAAAATGTAACTTGTAAAATTATAAAAATTAGTTTATTACTTATGCCAAATTTTTGTATCTCGAAAGGATTAAAATTAGATGTAAATCAAGAATCTTAAAAAAATAAAAATTATTATCTTTCAAGAAAAAGCTAATAATGAAACGTATTTTCATTTTCTAGCAACAAATCTTATCAATAACCTATATTAATTTCCAACGAAAATAATATGGTAATAGAAAATGGAACCTATTTTAACCTATTTATTTGTGTGAGGTTCAAATGTTTATCTAAATATTTCGAGCGGCATACAACTAAATGACTAAAACGACTTTCCATGTATAATTGCGCAATGTTCGATATTACAGAACTAACTGAAAAACGAATAAATTCTTTGGTCACAATTTATAACGTACCGTAGGTGTTAAAACACCAAGATAACAGCTACATCGTTAACTATTATCTACCAGCGCTAATCAAGGTTAATTAAACCTTTGCTATCCATTTAAGAACTATTATAATCCAAAAAGAGAAGTAAGAGAAATATTCAGAGTACGGTTAAGTCAACCCGTTTTAGACGTGAATAACAATAAAAGTTAAACGACGTAGGTGTGGAGACCCGGAAAATGTACCGCAAAATCACATTCCTCGGTCGACAACCGTACTGGTCCGTATTTATCCGAGTTTCGGAGGCGTATACAGTTATCTCGCTCGATATAGTTCAGAGCGTAGTGCGTTCTTTTCCAAGCGATCTCGAGATTCCGCAAATCTCGTAAAACATTGCGATAGTCCCGGCAGCTGTGTATCACAACGGTTCTGTGGCTCCTTTTACATGATATTCTTCGTTCCTCTTTTCTCGCAATAAATGCAACGACCGTGCAAAATTTGAATTCTTTCGGAGCTTTATCCTACAGAGAATTCTCCCTATATTTGATGTACATATATTTAATGTAAATGCTCGCTTTTTAAATAAGAGTGGCAGAGAAATCACGGCTTAAGCGTGAAAATTTTCAAAGTAAAGATGATTGACATAACGAACAAAACTGACGCTGTGAGTGTTGTTCTTATGTGCCCGATATATATTTAGAAGATTTTAAAAAACAAAGTGTTTTAATCTTGCGTGACACGAAATATATAGATAAGCAAATGTAATGGACACTCTGTATAGAATTTGCACAGGATGAGTAAGACGCATTATCTTGTCGAAGTTAAGACACGAGCTATGCGGAAACGTCAAAAATATCACGTAAAGCCCCGACACCCCGCGGCTACGGGTTCATTACGAATCACGTAACTCAAGTTCGGAGTTGTTTTAAATTTCAAGAAACATCGGCTTCACCAATTTCATCGAGAGCAAAGGTTAAAATTCGCCATCATTATCATAATGGCGCGAGAAGATGCTTTTTAAGTACGGTAATTAGATAATAAGCATTAAATTACACGGAGACAAAAACCGCCTACATTCGCGGTATAATAACGATTTTCCTGCTGCACAAGTAATAATGAAAATTTGTAGTTTCGTTCAGAGTCGTTGGACGTAACGTGTGATGAAACTGGTAATTTATATTCAATTTCGCAATTATAATTGAATAATTTTAACAAGCTATTATTATGTAGATCCAAAAGTTTCCGGGTCCAAGGATATAAAAAAAGATGATCAAAAATCATTTTTGTTTTTCAATATAATATTTATTTATTAATATTTATTCGATACATTTATTTTAATACATTTTTCAGAAAAATTAATTAATTATTTTAATTACTAATTATTTTATATCATCCTCACTAAAAAATATTTGTTGTTCTAAATAATGTAAAATAAAAGATGATTATATTAAAAATAAAAATAGGTGTTTCATTTAACATCTTTTTTATATCCTTGGACTAGAAATTTTTTGATCTTTTATTATGTATGTTATAATTATATATGTATCATAATGTATATTATAATTATGTATATTATATGTGTTTAATTTTCTGTAAAGTTTCCTTAAAAATAAAATATCTATAATATTACTCTGACTCTTTTTAATCATAAAATCCTAATGCAATTTGGATAAATTATTTGCTATCCAAATTAAAATTTCATCTCTAAATTTAAACGTAATTGAAATGTGGAACCTGTTACATGTCGTGTTTTCGCACTTCATTTTCTGTAGAAATTCTCGATGGTCGTGCGCAAAATTCACGTCGCTCGGCTCTTTCCCATGAGCGAGTATTCTAATTTTTATCCTGTGACACGTAGCTAGCATTCCACTTTTTTGTTCTCGCGTTTGTTTTATCTTCTGCGGTGCGAACACGGCAGTAGTCTCATACTAATGAGCGCTCATACTTAAACCTACATGGCGTGTATCGCGCGTGGGTACAAAGTATTATACAGATGTTTGATACGTTTACGAAGAGAGGGAGAAATATGTCGAAGAACTAACTGTTAACGTCTGACATGACAAGCCGAAGGAATACCGTATCGCGATTATAGAGATTTATTCACTATTAATTATTGCTTGACAGCAACTTCTCAGATTTTATGAAATATTTGGACGGTTATGAAATGAATGATTACAATGCAAACGGCATGAATTATGCATAAAAAATTAAAATATTTAGACACGATCATTTTGATATTAGATGCTCGATAAAATATTACATAATTAAAGTATGCAAAATTATCATATGCCGCACGTTTTAATATTTTAAACTATTACTTCAATATTAATAATATTTACAGAATTACAAATACTATTTTTTACAAATTTTTTAAATTTGATAGCGCCGGTTAGCACCAGTCAACCAATGACCAGCGCAAGGCTGAAAGTTCAAGTGTTGGTTACCGGTGACTGGCATAGCAACGTGTTAATACTCTCTCTGGTCAGTATAGACTGACATCATCGGAAAGCTGAAGTGCAAAAAACTTTGTTTTGCTGGCTGCGATGAGACTGCGTAATTCCATGTCGGCGAACACGAATCTATCAACGTTAGCATATTAATAAATCCAAGATGGATGATTCAAGTAGGAACGCAAGTGAGCAGAATTGTATGGCAATTATATCGTGCTATATGATGCCAAATAATTAAAATAAAATATTGTAAAGTAGAGGAAACGATGTGCAAGACTGCATTCGATTGCACCTTGTTGCTATCAAAGATGTAACAGCTACAATGTATTTTCCTGAGTGCAAAACTGTAGATCAGTTTAAACTTATAATTAATTTCTTTGGAAATTTACGGAGCGTGTTATACTAACTCGGACAAGTCTTTTAATTTTTACTTAATTTCTAATATCGGTTTCGCGATCGTTTTTCTTTCCAGCTTACCGATATTATACCATGTCTGCACTATCGATTTCAGCTTGCATCGCGATATTTAACAAATTAAATCAATTAAAGTTACAACGACTTTATTCTCTTACATGTACACAATAATTATTAGAATTCATTAATTATTTTGTTTGCAGTTAACACATTAAAAGAAGTTATTACTTCTGAAAGGTACTATATCATTACATGTAAATGTAATTGTCAGCCCAAGTGTCTTCAATCGAATATCTTCCATTCTGAAATAATGCTACTAGAAATTATGATTGCTTTCTACGGATATTGAATCGTTTATCACGCGAAACTTCTATTCGTAAAAAAAAATCTAATAAGAATTTCAATACGTAACATCACTCAAAAAGTGGTATTCTTATTTTCAAGTAAAGTAATGAATGACAGAGCGAAAGTGAGCTGCAAATTTAATTTACAAGTGTGCATTGCACTTTTCTATTCGATTAAGAGATAACGATATTTCTTAGTCACGTACCGTCAATAATTTTTCTCTCTGTTTTGCGTGTATCGTCGTCATTCCGATTTAATGATCGCTTCGACTCATCTTAATGATTATTAAACTCGGAAAACACGCAGCGTGCGAAATTTACGAGATGAGATATCGCTTCTACAGGCTATTCTGCAAACACTAGATACAGTTAGTCGAGAACGTCTTAAAATATTCTACGAGTTTTTTTTTATCCCTGAATACAATTCTTTTCTTGATAATGATTCTTTTGAAAAATCAGAGTTTTAATCACTAAATCATAGTTTTGATCATAAAATTATTACCATTCTTTTATCATAATTTATATCTTTTTAAACTTTGAAATTTTGTTAAAACTTATTTTATGTTATATTATATACGCTATATCATATATGATATTATATTCTATATGTTATAAGGATGTTTCGTAATTATATTTGTCAAAACAATTTACATTTGCAATCTACATTCGCGCGATCATTTTCAGTTTGATTAGGATGTTTAGAAATCGTTAATTTTCCAAGGTTCTACCGTCGGCGTCGAGGTAATAGAACGTGTAGTAGTCTCTAACCGACCGCCGGAAACATCTATACTTTTCAGTAGTCTAAGTGGAGCTATTAAAGCCGGCAAAAAAGTGGCGCAGACTGGAATGTACGGCGATTCTTCAAAGCGCCGTACGCACCAGCTGCTTAGTCATTTAGACCAGCATGCACATCGCTTAAGTTTCAGCAATTCGCTTTAAGTCTTTACCGTTCCGCATTCAGCAGCATGTAATGACGTGCCGTTTCTTATTATTCATTAGCGGGTCAAGTTTAAGCGAGTCGCGGTTGTTTTTTTTTCACGCACATCTTGATGCTTCCCGATGTGCTCTCAGGAAATGTCGCGTCGCGACTATCAATGAAGACAACTGACGTGAGGACTTTCAGGTGTCGAACTCTCTGGCGCGTCGCTGCAGACTGATATGGATGGCATACGAAACGTGTGAATTCGAAAAAGAATTTCTTTATGCGCGCGCACGTACAAGCATGCACACATGGTTGCGTATCAGGTCCACTTGCGGGAAAGATTTAGTAATTTTAAACGTATACATTTTCATGGAAACCATAAGGATTTTTACAAGCAGTGCATTTGCGTGCGGTGCGTCAGTTATTTATATCTACAATTTTAAACAGGTGTCACAACGTCAGATATTGTGATTATAAAAGTCCGCAAGCCACGACTTTATTATTAGCGCATACCAGTATAAGTGCATGTATGCAAATTTTGCAGTATGCACAACGATGCGTGAATTAAAGCGGTCATACCATACGCATAAACACATGTAAAAAAATACATTAAACGTTTTATGATTGAATTTAATGGAAAAGATATCCTTGTAAAGTCGAATTTATATTTAGCTAAACCATCGCGTTTATACATTGTAATAGATGTTTTATTGATAATTGTTGGCTTTACAAGACATAAAAGGATGTAAATTAAATTTTCCGATCTCAAGACGACGTTAATTACTTGATCCATCAAGAGAGTGGCTATGGTTGGCACTTTGAATTTTTCACATTTCATTCAATCAAATGTATTCTTCACGTAACACATGAATACACGAACGTGTAACCGCCACGTATGCAATATAACTCGCACGAGTGGTGCATCAGAAAGCACGTCGAATTTATATTAATCGTATTGTTAAAATCATACAAGAAACATTAAGAGGCACTCAGCGTGCGTTCTGATGAGACGATAACATCTTTGTGAGAAATATTCCGCGGATCCAACCATCCGCTACGCGAAGATAAGCGGTATGGTGCGTATTCAGTGCGCACAACATCGCCCAAGTTTTGCAATCACGCGTCATTCCGCGAACACGCGCGTCTTCGGCGTGATTGGAAAGTCGATCTACATGTCGTTACGCGACGACATGCATATGATCGCATCTTCCCGATTGCGACCTGAAGTTTCGACTCCTTTCGACAGATTACTCGTGCAAAAGAACGCCATGGCGCGTCACGGAAAAACACCTGATTAAATCAGCGATGATTTGCATTCGCATTATCGAGATGAGATAACGCTAATTGCACTGCGGTGTACCGGCTAAAAGTTGCGGCGAATGCTTCCGAGAGTTTCGTTATCGAGCTGGTTTGCAAATATCGTTCGATTCTTAAACGTGCTCTTATTTCGGAAAAATTAAATTTCTATTAGCTAAAATAACTGGAATATTATAACAATATTAATTACCACGGTATTAATTACAAATCAGAAATATATCTCACGATATCTACTTATTAGGATATACTCGTTATGATAAAGAGGTGCTCTTGTCTAGGTTGCAATCATATGTATATTCGAATTGCATCGTAGATACATTCCAGGTATTTCTCTTACATGCATCGACGGTTGCATCGACGAGAAGGGCTCGTTACGTTCGCAAAGACCTTCGTAGGTACGAAGACGAGGAGTGCACTCGGCTCTAGTTGGAACGGTTCCGATCAGCTTCGTGGCTACCTTACTCATGCGCCGCATACGTGTTTATCTACGTATGTAAATGCCAGGTAAACGCGGATGCTAGTATGGATGTACATCGCCTATGGGAATACATGGCCGTACCAAGTTCAGGGCCGAGAGCGGAAAAAATATATTAAGCCGTTTATCTTTGCAACACGCCTACCTCGCGGCATAATAGTATATCGGGTTTATAACAAAACTACGTCGAGCACTCTTCGTTATGCAAAATACGCCACGATGCGCAACAACTTTAATATCGCAAAGGGGGAGAATACATGTTTCACAAATCCGTAAAAGAGATTGCTACTAGTTACATCAAGCTGCAATGCAAATATGATAATTGCAATAAGTAGCAGACTCCTCGCCTTCTTTGTTAATCCAAATTAAAATATCACCGAATGCAAATTAGGTTCACGTCAGAATGGTAGTTTATTGCGTTAGAGCTTCACTTTGGTTCTTGTAAAATGTTCGTGTTGAGCAAACGTTTATACGCACGTCGGGAAACGTAAAATACAAGACGCGCGGTGCTTTTACGTTCTCGAACAGCTGACGGCGTTTTGACGTATCGCGATTAATCAGGATCGACGTGCGCCGGCGAAACGCGGTATTAAATCGCGTCGTAAAACGAGCGGCAAGAGGCCGGTCGGCGCGTACTCGCGATTACGGTCCCCTCGGTTGGTACATCATCCCCTGACGCATCCCCAGGTTTTCTCCTTTTTCACGGTGGTCTCCCGGCTTCTTGTACTCGCTCTACCGCGCCGGAGAGCCACGTAAAGACCGGCCACAAAACTCGGCGCAGGTACATACTTGCCGTACAAGGTTTCGCTCGGAATTATAACTATGAGCACCATAAAGCTCGTAAACAGGAAGGGATGCACTTTTACGCCTGACGATCCGATGCGTATCGTCGTCGTTAGCCATGCTGCTCGTACGTAGACGGAGCCGCATGTAAGAGAACGAAAAAGAGAAATTGAAGTCACGGCGCAAAAAGTATGATAAATCAAAACACGGCGGAAAAGTCTAGAATTCAATAGACAACAAAAATCGCATGTCCCGTTCGATCAATTAAAATTAATTAACGTACCGAAAAAATATTGTTCAGTTAAGATAATCTTGTCTTCGACAGGTTTGTCTGCAATTAGGATACCTAACAATAAGATAGTATCGTTACGCAACGTCTAAAGGCAAGATAAACAATTCGCGACATCTAATCAAAGTAGTCAGATATCCGATGAAAAGCTGGCACAATGATTAATTAGAAAGGAAAGAAAATGCAACATCATCCGCACGTCTCTCTTTCTCTTAAAGGAAGATATTTATGCTCGAATGTGCAGTTGAAAAGATAACTGGCGACACGAAGGCGTCCAACACCTGTTAACGAACGCAGCCTCGCCTTTGGACGCTTTCGAGAATGTCGATACAGTTATTCCAATTAAAAAATCGACATCCTTTAAGGTCACCTACTCCTAAGTGGCTATCGCGATAGGCAACTTTGCATACCGGGACGACGACTCATTCGCAACGTCGCATGGACGTTTCAAACTTGACTCGCGGTTTATGTGGAATTCAGTTAGTAACTTACTCCGGCGGTTTTCTACATTAATACCGGTTATCAAATTACGCGAATAAAATCCAACGCGTACGCCGTGTGCGCACGTAAACGGTTATTTAACGAAGTTTCGTAATTTCCATAATATTAATTTGATAAAACTATCGACCGGTTCACGATTATTAAAAACAAATAATCATCGAATTCCTTGATATAGAAATTGCTTATATGTTCGACTTTCTTTCTCTCTTTCTTTCAGGATATCCATTGAAATAAAAATTAAAAAATTTTCTCGTAATGCACTCAATACATTTTTTGTCTTTTTCTTTCTCTTTTTCTGTCCTTCTCTCTTTGCGGTTCGATGTGGAGTTCGCATTAGGTCAATCGAGGTATGGGGGATTAATTAAAGCAGGCGGACTACGAAGGGGTAAAGGTTTGCTCAGTCCCATAGAACCGGTCTAAATGCAAAATGGCGTGAATATTATCGATTTGTCATCGGTCAATAAAAATTGACAACATCCGCGCTACTCTTTCTTTTTTCTTCTTTTTCTCTCGATGCATGTTCCTTCATTAAACTGATCTACTGGAACACGAAACACGCGGTACAATACCGTCGGCCAATTCGATTATTAATGAACTGTTACAGCCAAAAAATGGCTTGTTAATTTGTACATGTAAATCAATACAAAACGGACTCACATGATACATCTTCAACAGAGGGACCTATTATGAGAACGCATGTAACCGTTTCATCACTTTTATTTATTGTTATTTTCACACCTTTCGAACCATTGGGTTGTCAGTTTTACTTTATTGCATTTCGAGTATCAATTTTAGTGCTGAACGCGATTATAATCAACCAGCTATAAGCTTAATCATCAGCAGATTGCACAACTACTTTGTTAAGCCCAAAGTGATTTACGATCAAATGAATGAGAGCAAAAATAAATTATAATTTTACATAAAAACTTATTTCGCGATCACGATCAAAATCGTTCGCGCCGCAAATAGATAAAAAAAGACGTTCACAAAAGAAATTATTAATGTCATTTGCACGGTTCTTAATTCTTAGCTGTGCACAGTCGCATGCGCTTCATTACATTATCGTTTAATGGTTCTGATTCGGCAATTTCGTTAATTACCGGTGTACGCTTCGTACACATCACTCTTACGCAAAGGTACTTATGTAAATCGCCGTATCGCTACCAACCCGAGTACAGTTACGACCGTGAGTATGACCCGCGATCTATGACGGGTTCTACATGCAGGTTAAGCCAGCAGAATGATCGTTGACCCGCGATCACCTGAGATCTGGGAAGTGTTCGCGAATCGCGATTTAATTTGCGAGCACATCGACAGTATAATTCATCCGTCTCCGATTACCTTTGATGGCAAGAGTACGCGAAAAAATATTAAAGTACTCTTACACCTCGCGTAGCATCTATCTGTTCTAGCTGTATCTGACTAGAGATCGATAGGAATATAGGAAAGAGAGAAGCGCTAACCACAGGCGCTAACTATAACCGTTGACAGCTAATATTACGCTCATTTATCGATGCACGCGTCGATCATACAATAGATGTACAATATTCATTAGAACTATAGACGTCTACGATTAGAACATTAGTTAATTAATTAAGTTGATAACTCTTTGTGACACGCATAATTAATCCTTTCAGAATTATAGCCGAGCTCAGAAAAAAATTTTGTATCGACTCCTGAACGGAAGAGTGAGAGAGAGGGAGGGAGTTAAATCGTGCAACATAAATATAAAGAGAACAATAAATGTTACGAAATCGATGAATAAATATCGCTAGTACGGGCCGAGAACCTAACAATATTATTGTGTGTCCAAAATAATAAAATAAGCATTGATACGAGCAAAGTTCATGCTACGAATCGGTGCCGCATGGTATCGTGGGATCTCCGAGAGTTAATCAGGATGCGGATTGATAGGCGCACGAAACGCAATGCGTTAGAATAAATCGACGCAAAGGTATTTATCTGTAATTAAGTCGACTGCAATTAAAGACGATCATCGATCAAAAATTATTTGCTATTTCAGGCAGATACGCGAAACTCTCGTCGGCGTATTAATGAGCGTTGTGCGTTCGGCGCGAGAATGCGCCAAGAACGCACAGATGATGGCGCACGAGGTCGAGGAGGGCCACAATAAGAGCAAGCGAGACGGAATGAGTGGGAGGAGGAGAGATCATAAATCTGTGTAATTGACAGGTCCCGCTGAAGATGTTCGTACGGCATAGATGCTCGAACAGATAGCCGGCTAATAATGCTCTGTTCGCTCGCTAATAATCTACGAACGCGTATAATGGGCGCTTTGAGAAAATGCCATCTTCCCATATTGTAAAGCAAAGCGGTGATGAAAAAATTAACGCCCGAGACAACGAGACTCGCATTAATCGGCGGATGGTCACGCCCGTAATTAGCACCTCGGGGCAGAAAAGCTGAGCGGTGATGAAGAGTGCTCGTAGAATCTCGCGATGAGAGTAAGTATGCGGAATTTTCAGTCGTTGTCTCTAATTCATTCGACGTCGGCTCGCAACGTTGAAATTACCATCGTCGCGAATATCCAGAGTCCTACGTGCCGGCACAGCACACACGCAAACGAGAAACATCCATCGAATGTGTTTGCAAATCGCCGCGAGGCCGACGGTAATTTAATTTGAAATCAAAGATCCATCTTTTTCTTTTTCTCTATCTCTTCCTTTCTCGGCGGAGAGGAAGTCGAATCCGCGTGGTAGACCACCATGTGCGCAGCGGAAATAAAGAATCTACATGAAATTATGCACCTGTCCATTAGCTGGCCGCTTACTCGAAGCTGTAGGTGCGCGCATAACTTTCCGCGGGTCCTGCATCGTAACCTTCCTTTGTATCCTTCGCAGGGTCGCATGAGAGTGCAATAATTTAATTTAAGCATCGGACATAAACTCGGTCTAACGAATAGGATGCAATCTTGTGGATCTTTTCAGGGCAACCTCCTTCTTTCGCACGTGTCCTCGAGTATGGGATAGCGGGAATATTCACGAGCGTGTACGAGCGTGTAGAAGCATGTACCGGCCCAGCACGCATCCGCGGAAGTGCGACCTTATGTGTGCGAGTCCTTCTTGATTAATCACCAACAGAGATCGAGCTCGCGACACGGTCCAATCGGAGTTACACCGAGGCGAAAACACGTGCGATGTAATGCTAATGAACGCTTACTTATGTCATAAATCTGTTTCTACCGCGGTTTTTTCCAGGCACGACGATTAACTTTTACCGACTAATCTCATGCACGTCATGTATCCATGTCCTGCTCAACGACAAGGTCTTGCATTAATTTTAATTTGAAGTGTCTCATACCGATACGAATAAAATCGAATAGCGATATTACGTAGCACATTACTATTATTAACATCTCTCTGATGTGTCTGTACGGTGCATGAAATTGTGCAACAGAAAGGAATTTCCAGATTATTAAGTTGCAAATCAGTGGACCGTCCACTTTAATCGACGTTTAGGAAGACAATGTTCATTATTTTAGATTTTTCTCCATCGAAACTATATAGCTCGACCCTAAAACGTGGCCCTATTCCGAAGGGTTTTATTGGCAATCAGGAACGACGGGAATACAAACCATCTCAAATCGTTAGGGACGTGCCATGATCATTAAGGCCATCCACACGTGCGCCATTAAGATGCCCCCTTATCGTGCAGGTAATTCGCTCATGTAACAAGAAGCGGATAAAAGGGATGAATCTCGCGAATAACGGCAGCAACGCACTCTTCATAATCGTCTTCGATCATCGTAATGCGACATACATACGCTCGCCTCCGGCGAAAAATTAAGCAATATCAAGCGATTGAAAACTCGTTTGATGGATGCAAAAAATTTACTTTATCGATTAGCCCTCATCCGGCAGAGAGGACATTATAAAAATTAATATTATAATATCGACAGACCTTTGCTTTCATGCAATCAGACAAAATGTCACCGTTAGTGTGTAATGAGGGCAACTTAATGCGAATGAATTTTCTGCAATATATATAAGTGAGACACATCGAAAAATAAAAAGATTAAATTTACTAAAGAATTTTATTTGTAATAACATATTATTCATAAACGACTGAAAGGATCTGAGCGTGAGACTGATCAAATATTTACAGTGTTATCTTTATTTCACAGCGCGGTCATTCATCATTCACGCGATGTAAGAGGTCGAAAACGCGATCGGTTTATCCGCACTGTTCTAATTAAACGGTCATTAATCATTTGGAACGTTAGTCGCGAAGCATGTTATAGATTCTTGACGAGTATGTGATTAGGTACGACCTCCATGACCATTCATGAATTAGACGTCGAACGTGCGTTTTATGATAACCGTTATTACAACCGCCATTAACGGTTTAACCGGGATACCGAAGACGTTTTTCGATGTTTTGCTAACGAGACATTTTGTTGATCAACCGGAATCGTTCTAATTTACTCGTTCTGCTAACAAAAAGCGCTGGAAACATCACTGGCAAAAGAGATTTCAGCGAGAGTGGCAATTTGCAATAAAACATTACTTTAAGTAAAGACCAATTAGCTAATTTGTCATTATACGTGTAAACTCAAAAACGTATTATGCTTTCAGCGATAAATTAACCGCGTAACTTTGATTCCTCTATTTACATATATAAAAATTATGTTAAATCCTCCGTTAAATTAGAGGATTACGGAAAAAGCTAATTTAGTGAGTAGTAAAAGTATAAAAACTAGTAAAATTCTTAATTAGTTTTGCTTAAAAGGATGATAAAAGTCAAAATAATGAGCTTGAATAAAATGCTTCGGAATTTTCATTTAATTTAGAAAACTCGTTACGAAGACGTTTATGATACAAATATTGTGCGTGTCAATTCGATTCTGCTGTGCGCTGTAATGAGATAAATCATAAACGCTTCTCTTACGTGAAATCGTAACTAATGCGTTGCAAGTCCAATTGCCATTAAAACGGTACAATATTAAATAAGTTCCGAGACAAATCGGCTAAAGAGCGATCTAACGCTTGCTCGCAGCTGGAATCGTGCAGTAATGTCCTATCTCATTTATCGTGCAGAGATATCCACTTAAGCGCGCATTACACCTGATCAACTCGAGTAACATGTACGAGGTGCGATTATATAATTCGTGAAGTAATTCGTAGCCTTATATTTCGCTATTTCGATTTATTTCGTCCTTTGAGATAAGGGTCATTTTATCGTGTTGTTCCTGACCAGACTGCTCTTATCTACTATAGGCAAAGTGCTTAGGATCTGCAAGAGAACTTACAAACGGACTCCGGCATAATGCTCTTATCTAGCATACCATAAAATTCTTATCCTGTTCGTTCGAAATCGGTGCTATCACCGACGAATATGTGGGCAGCAATCACCGCGCCAGAGCATCTAATCCTCACAATCGCGGCCTGTATCGCGGAACAAAATGATCAGTAAGGATCTATCGAGGCACCGATCGCGCGGCTGCTGCGTCTTTATGTGGAACGATTGCAATACTGCGGTACAGTTACCTTGACACGAAGAGAGTACATCCTTGCAACGTACATGAAACGAGGATGAAAACGGGGCCGCGCCGTAAATGATGCGCGTCGATGAATATTTCTAGGGTAAAGTAGTGCACGCGGAAAACATAAATTATTGTGATGTTATATAGAATATATTCATCAAATTATTCGGTTAAATCGCCTAATTTTGTATATCATATCCTAGAAATAAATTAGCGTGCAATATTGATGTGAAACAAAATAAATGTAAAAAATGAAAAAACTTGGTAAGTAGGAATTTAGGATGTCGCTGAATATTAGGCAAACAGAGCAGAGCATGCCTCTAAAAACCAACTGTCGCATAATTTTTGAGTTCAGCGCTACTTTAGAATTCACAAATTCATATGCCAATAAATGACAAGGCAACAAATAAAATAACCACCACAAATCGTGTGTTACGAGTTTACGTTGTCCCAATACTTCATGCCTCGTTTAAACCGTCCAACGTCCAACGTCCAACGTCTAGATAAACCGAGTTTATCTAGAACGCAGATGTTGCTGCCTGCAAAACTTGTATGCATTAAGCGATATTGTGTTAGTATTTTATTGCAGTGTGTGCGTGAATACCATGACATCCACAAAATCATCAAGCAACAAAAAAATAAAAAACTATCTGTCAGACATCAATGGCGGCTAATCTTCTTGTACAAGTATGTCAAATATACAATCAAGATATAATCTATCATGTTTCAAACTTGCTTGCCTGAGTAAGATTGCAGCTAAATGCCCGATTTGCGCGAATGACGCTGATTCAAGAATTAAAATTCTATCACGAAATGGATTGCCAATTTAAAAATTGATGTTCTGATATACGTATAGTATTTCGATCTCACGATCCCGATTTGATACGATCCCATCATTCTCACAATTACCTAACGTTTTTGTTGGAAATATTTTCCTATCGAAGGGTGTCGATTACTGGAGCGGCGACGCGTTTCGATGTAACGTAAAATAAGTGGAAGTGGAACGACGATGATCACGAGCGAATAAGAAATCGGACGAAGTAAGACGAACCTGGAATCGAAGCGAGATTCAATCTCAACGGATGAATTTACCATGAAACGTTGCGATTCCCCGTCGCGATTTATCACGTAAGCGTTTTCGCGCGGCCTTCTTGCCATCTTGTTCCGTGCTATTTTCTCGCATCTGCTTGCGTTTCCTTCCTCATAGATTTTTCTCTCCTTCGATTCACGATTCACGTTTGCTTCTCATAATATAACGCTCTACTTTGCATTTTTTGAACTGCTTTTCATCTATGGACATTTTGCCATTTGCATAGTAAATTATTGTTTAGCAAAACTAATTTTCCTCAATCTTTATATCTTTGATATAATTATATCATGATAAAAAATAGAGCGTATTGTTAGAAGAAAATAAAAGCTTTCAATTTTGATTTAAATATCGCTCGTAGATGCGATGCATCGCATCGGCCATGTGTTCGTTGGTGCTCCTATCTCTAAGCTCAGTTATTACTGAAACTACTGTAATCAATGCTAATATGGGGCTGGTCGGTACTAAGAATTAACAATTTCCGCTAACCTAGGGCTTGCAGTGCTAACATTGCGCGCGTTGCAACCAGCATCGTGTAATAAATCAATATAAAATCGTAAGTATTAAATTTCTCTCCTCCTCTTTCTGAATAAAAAGCAGTAATATGTAGAAGCTATTTATTGCGATAATTATTTACGATGCGAACGCCCGCACAATCTAGGAAGTGCATGCTTAAATTGTGTATCGCAATAAGATCGTGAAATATAATATACGATAATGATGTATCGTATTTTTTTCAAACACTATAAAAACAAAATTACTCTATCAACGTCGGCATTATATCTAAGTGCATACACAATCTAAGAAGTAGAAGTAAAAGTAGATTATGAACTAATTGCGATATATACGTATAGTATTACGACATATTATTACATATATTATATTAATTGTACGTATATTACATTAATGTTAAAATCACTGATTTTCTATTTTGAACACAATAAATTACTGTTACATAATTTTCCTTATTTAGAGATCACTGCGACTGTTATATTCGTGTGTGACTATCTCATCCTTCTATTTCCACTTATTTTATATTATAATTCGGTACGTGTCGTCATTAAATATGTAAAAAGTTGTACAAATCTTTATAGTGTTAAAAAATAATATGAAACCTGCACATTTGTCTTCGTCAATAAAAAGCAAAAAAAAGCAAAAGTGTAATGTTAGCGATTAACAAGAAAACATGTTCAAACATGGCGCAAATTCTTTCTCCAGTATTCAAAAGTCTTGGCTTCGTTTATAAGACTTCGCCAATTCTTTCGCGCGTAAATAACAAATCGTCGTATATAAATATATGTAAGTAGAATCTTGTCAATCTTGGAGTTTAGATTAATATCGATCCGCATATTGGCTGTTTGATTATTGCTTGCTCCCCGCTCGTTTGCTCATTCTACCCAATTCTATCCGACTGTTCAATTGCTCTCGTACAGTTGCCGTTTAAAGATCACGTATAATGTATCTTCTTTCCATCGAGCTGGATGGAATCCATCTATGGACAGACGACACCAACGGTATCCTTGCCCACAACCGCGAACGTCGTTCCGCTCGAAGACATCGGCGTCCAATGACGTCGCTTGCTTAGCTACCGAGACAAGTGATACACCCTACATACATTTATATATTCCGATATTTATATACTCGGAAAATAATTGAAGCGTTGATTGAAATGACGCAATGCATATTGTTTCAGGAAAATATCACTAGAGATGTTCATTAGCTTTTTTATAAAATAGAGATTAAAGTTTGTTAACATATAATACTATTCGACCCTAGGTTTGGATTTAGATTAAACAAATTTACAAGTCTTATTTTTCTTTTTCTTCTCTTTTTTCTTTTTTTGTCATCTTTTACTTCTACATTTTTCAAATATTTGTTTGGCTATATTAATATAAAAAAAAATATATATATATGTACAAATTATTACAAAATAATGTACAGATATATTATAAAGATTCTCAATGTATTGAGCTCGGGTTCATGAATTTGCTAAGCCCAACTGACTGTATGAATGGTATGAATCAATTATTTCTGGATAGCGTTTGTAATATTATTTTAAAATGTTGACAGTGCCACCTTGCAAAATATTTTATAACAGTTCGCACAGATACAGCAGTTCGCCAAGAAATGGGATTTGCTTCATCGACTGTAGATATCCAGACTTCAACCGAAAGAGAAAAGCATGTTTACCGAAAGCATGCTTGAATATTAATAAGAACAACTTTTTGACATTAATTTTCATTACTATGAGTAAAGCTTGACATATTTTAGAAGCATTCTGTATTGCTGCATATATCCAAATAAAACTTTTTTAAAATATCAATCATTAAATAATTTGCTTTATTTATCACTCAATCACAGCTTTTGATTTATTGTAAACATATAATTTATATTATCAAATGTAAATAATGATATGCAAAAAAATTATCTATTTCAATATGTAAGCAAAAGTTCACATAATTATTCTCGTTGACATTATAATTCAAGATGATCGCAATAAAAAACTAGAAACTTTGACTATTTATGCTACAATACTTAAATTTTTTCGTATGCTATATAAGTAAGTAATACGTAATTTTTTAATTTTTTCCTTCATTAATTTAATCATTTGTTCATTGATTTTTTGCTACATGAATATAACAACTTTCTATCTTTCTAATTTCATTTATAAAAGAGATATTTGAATCACAAATTGGCAAAATATTTTACAATAAAGAAAGTTGATTTAAATAGTAATAACAGAAAATAAATTTACATCAATTGCAATTTAAATTTGACTTTTCCCAACTTATTAGATTGCAACAAAAGAGACGCTCTTATTAATTTGATTAAATGAATAAAATGTCCGACAAGAATATTCATAATTTTAATAACGCGTTTACTTGTGTGATACTTTTTAAATATAAAAATGAAATATAGAATATCGTTACTGGAAGAATGTGCGACGTAGTCACTACGACACGAATCTCAAAACGGAAGCCAAACGTATATAGGACGGTTCAGATCCAAATTTAGATCAGTGTATGGTAGGACAACATCGAACACGAAACTTCGAATGCAGATTGATTCTCTCTCTACCATTTCCTTAAAATTTCGACAAGTATCTATCGAACAAAGATCTTAGTTTATTCCAATTGGAAAAGCATTGCATCGAAACAATGAGAGAATACGCTTACTATAAACGTTAAGAGGTAAAATTCATAAATTCTTATATATATAAGATAGCTTTATTTAGTATAAAACGATATGATTCAATTCTGATCTCAAAATCAATAATTTTTAATCCAATAAAGTCTATAATTATAACATAAAGAATTTTAATTAAATCACGATCGATCATATATTTTCCAAAAATCCTAGATTAAAATTGAAGTTAAATAGCTGTTAAAAGAGTGATTTAAGAAAAAATTTTAATCTTAATTAAAATCTACATTATTCGATATCAGTAAAGTACACATATAGAAAAAAAAAAACTATTAACAATTGCTAAAATTAAAGAAACGAAGAATTAGTGTATGCCATCCGCAGGAAAAAAAAACAGGAATTACCTGCGTACGATAAATAATCTGAAACTAATCCGTTTTATTTTTAGCTCTTATACGTTAATTATTCACATTATTACAGTACGAAGCTGCGTGACATAGAGGTGCACACAAATATTTGACATCGTGTTGTATTATATTTATATTTTAATTAATACGTGCAATATCTCACATCGAATAAATTCGCCATTGTGTTTTACAGATTATTCATTATTAAAATGAATTCACGACAGTGTCTGTTTTCGATTGCATTAGTTTTATCAGTATTAGTAAAAACACATATTCATGGCCTCACGCGATCAATAAACATCGGTAAGCAATGATTAATTTAGAAAACTAATAAATTTCAACATACCGCTTACGTATGAAAATTTTGCTCATACTCAAAAGAATCATTTAACAAAATTGGCAGAGATTAAAATCTCTACGATAATCTATTTTACTGATATGCTATATAAAAATAAGAAGTATTTTAATATAGTATCCTATTTGGCGACATATGTATATTAAAATTAAACAATCGAGACTCTATAAATTATTTTCTTCTTTACGATAAAAATTATTACGTTATAAAAATAATATATAACTTGAATCAAAGAAAAGAGCTATTTAACATAAAAAAGTTTTTTGATACGATGGAAGAAAAACTATATTTGTAACAAAATAATTTTAGAATTAAAATTCAGTATCGTTAAATTTTGTGCGTGATAATGCTAGTATATGTTCACAAAGTCACGCAAGATATTTTTAATGGTGTTCACATGCGCTTGTTACTTAATATTGATCCGACACACGTAATGTAAATTGCGAATTAAGTCATCAACTAGTATTAGCAATTATTTAACTAAATATATTTATATTTAAAAATTTGTAATTATTAATTTTATTTTTAATTTTTATTTTAATTTATTAATATATTTTTAGGAGCAATCTTCTATAAGGGTGATGAAGATCTTGAATTTGCATTTGAAGAAGCAATATCTGCGACGAGATACGAAAATTCTGCACCGGCATTCAGACTTATCCCTAAAATTAAGAAAATCGATGATAATACTGACAGCTTCAAAACTGCAATAGCCAGTAAGTACGCAATAAAATCAATTATTAAGACAATTATTCCATAATGTTGACAAGTTTGTTTTCTAGTAATTATAAATATGCAATATTTTTTTCTACATAATACTTATTCTAATTCAATCCCAAGAAATAAAAATTTGAAAATTTTTTAAAAATAGCTTTATTTTTTTTTTAATAGCTTTATATCTTATATAATATATATAAGATAAGTAATATAAGTAGGATGTTATTAAATCATTACGTTCAAACATGATAATTTAAAAAGGAACAAGAGAATTATTTCTTTTACAGTCACAGAAACACACGTGCAATAGAAAAAAATTTATGAAAAAAGTTTTACATTGCATATTTATTCTAATTTTAGATATATATATTTGTTGTTCATATTATTTGCTTGACATTGTATTCCTATATAGCTTGCGAGCTTCTTGAAGAAGGTGTAGCAGCCATTTTCGGGCCTGCAAGCCGACATACTCGTGGTATAGTTGCGAGCATTGCAGCGCAATTTGATATACCGCACATTGAGTATGTCTGGCGAGAAAGTGAAGGATTAGGAGAAAAAAAGAAGACTCCATCATCAATGACCATAAACGTATTTCCTGCCAGTGAGCAAGTCAGCCAGGTCAGTCGCCATTATAAAAGAGGCATTTCGTAGCTAAAAATCGATTTCATAGGTACACTATGACAAGTCAAAATTGTAGAATTTTGAAAGAGATGTTTAACAGCGCAAGTAATGATTGAATTTATTGGTTTATATGATGATTTCTAAGTGAATATCCAATTAATCGAATCGAACGTAGTCTGCAATTTTAAGATGCAAATTAAATCGTGATTTAACATAATTCGTTAATATCATTTAAAATATGAATATTATTTTTTTTTAATTTAAAACGTATTTTTCATCAACAAAACTGTACAGGCTATCGCCGACGTTGTCGATTCAATGAGCTGGCGAAGTTTCGCAGCAATTTACGAAACTAATGAGGGATTGTCGCGCCTTCAGAAGACTTTGACACTAAAAGGAGACAAAGATAATCCGATTGTACATACAGTACGGCAACTGAATGAAGGACCAGATTATCGTCCGATGCTCAAAGAGATACGCTCTTTGTCAGTGTGCAATATAATCGTTGATGTCGAACCAAAGAACATCATGGAAGTTCTCTATCAAGCAAAAGAAGTCAAATTGCTAGCAGACTATTGTCATTTCATTATAACATATTTAGTACTGTATTATTTGCTTATATTATTTGCTTAATTTCGATAGCAAACTTTCGTATTTCAGGCTCAAAAAAAAATTGTTGTTTAAAAAGCTGAACTTTTAAAACTATATGTTAGATAATTAGAAAAATTGAATAGAATAGATAAAACATAATGTTGTATATTATTCTTGTGCTTCTCAGATTGTCAGAAAACAAATATCATAAACATATCATGACAAATATCATAACTTTTTTAAAAATAATCTTTCTATTATAATCATAGGATTCATCTAAACTACCAATTCTCGAAATGCGAAATGGTACCGTCAATATTACTGGACTCAGCTTGAGAAACAACGACGAGGTAGAAGGAATTCATTGGGTATTTATTCAAGAATCTCTTAATTATCAGCAATAAGTATGATATAATCTCAGAAGCTTATATTCTCTCATTACATATATTCTTAAGTACTCGCGTCAAGTCAGAGCCAGACCAAGCAAACGAACGCAAACAAATGAACAATTCATTTCAATGATTGCGAACAATGCCATTCGTAGTGAAAAATTATAAAAAGAAATATTATTTCTTATAAAAATATCAAGCATGTTCAAAAAAATAAAATATTTCTGTGCAATTTTTTATCATGCAAGTACTTAAGAGAAGATTTTTCATTTATTTCAGCAGACAGATTAATGTCTGTTTAACGTTTTCACATTTCAAACTGAATTAGATGTTTTATATTAAGAATTCAAAATAAAAGATTTATATAGAATTAAATTGACTACTTTAACTGTTCGCGATTTTAATATAGCTAGATTCAGCAATCCTCTATGACGCAGTATTTTTACTGAATAAAGCACTAGAGACCTTGAATGCGAGAAATATTGATAACAAGGAATTTATTGATCCTACACCACTTTTTTGGAATAGTACTGAAAAATATCAAGCAGGACCTAACATTACGTGTGTTATGCGAGAGGTAAGGAATCTTCCTTTAGATATAATTTCTTATATAATAAAAAAATGACAATTTGACTTTAAGTCTTAAGATATATAGAAAAACTAATTCCGATTGATAAACTTTCTTACATCTTTGTTACAATTATATAAAAAAATAAAATCTCCAAAGCTATTTTAATATCACATTAAATCTATAAAATGATTATTAAACATAATAATAAATTTTGCAAATATTCATTATTTAAATACAACTCAAATAATTTTATTGATCATGCTAAATTTTAATTATTTATTTTTAACACAATAAAATACAATTTTTATTGCATAGTTGTCAAAGATGGAAAAAATAACGGGCGTTATGGACATTGATGAGTGCGGACATCGACAAGATTTTAACGTAAAAATTTTGAGCTTTCGACAATCGGGCATGGTACAAACGGGTTTTTGGAACTTAAGCGGTGTACAACTCATACGGACTCAAACGGAGCTGGAGAGCTATTTGTACAAATCCATTACAGAAAAAACATTCACGATAAGCCTAAAAATAGTTTGTATTTTATTATTTAACATTAATTAGCCTTTATATTAAAATCACATGTTGTCACCCATCAGTTATTAAAATTATCGATATCTTAACTATGATATCTAACTCTATGATATCTCGAAAACTATTATGTGAGAACCTATGGAGTTATATTATATAGTTTGAGAAAGATAAATTATACAAATATTTTTAGAAATACGAGACTAATAATTCTGTCCGATTCAGAGTCCTCCTTACATAATGGAGGTGACCGATGGTTCAACGCGGGGAGTACTGATTGATCAAAAACGCTACGAAGGTTATTGCATCGATCTGATTGAGCATATAGCATCACATCTACGTTTCAAAGGCCATGTATTCGAAATTGTACCTGATGGACAGCATGGGAAATATGATACTCAAACCAAAACTTGGAACGGTCTAATTAAGCGCGTTTTAGATCACGTAAGTAAAACATTCTGTGTTTTGCAGAAACATTGCTTAAAAGAAGATTTGTTTTAAATTTACCTTTTGCCGATAAATTTAAACAAAAAAAATTTCTTTGTATGAAAAGGTAAAATAAAAACGTGTAAAATAATCGAATAGTCTGTTTTCATACAAATTAATAGTATTTTTTAAAATACAAAATTTTTATTTAAAAACCATGTTAAAAACTATTATTATCACTCTCAATACTTTCATTACCGAATTTCCCTGTTTGTGAAAATAAACAAAAGTATACTTATTTATATATCGATTTTGCTCTACTTTTCCGTAATCTGTTATTTATTATTTGTTTTTAAAAATTATTTTTAAAAGGATGCCGATCTTGCTGTTTGTGACCTGACGATAACGTACGAACGCAAGTCCGCTGTGGATTTCAGTATGCCGTTTATGAATCTCGGTAAGTATATACTAAAAAAGATAAAATGCAAAAAATATTACAATATTGTTATGAATCGTTACGCGTTAATTTAAATAAATTTTAAACAATTAAACAATAAAAAAAAATAAATTACAGCAATGTTAAGAAATTCTAAAAACAATAAAATAACAATAAAATAATTAAATTATATATTACACATCAATTTACAACCATATTCCATTGTTTAGGTATCAGCATTGTATTTAACAAACCGGAAGAAAAGGTACCAGATTTTTTCTCTTTTTTATCACCGTTATCGCAAGAAGTTTGGTTTTATATGGCTACTGCTTATCTCATCGTATCGATAATGTTATTTCTTCAGGCAAGGTAAAATTTTTTTTAGCTGAAATACTAATTTTGACAAAAATATATAAAACTAATAAAAAGAATTATCCTTTCTAAATTAATACCGAAATTATTGAAGAAAACGATTACCAAAAATGTGACTTGCTTTTCATTTTATATTCTTTCTAAAGAATGGCGCCAGGTGAATGGGACAATCCACATCCATGCAATGCCGATCCTGAAGAACTCGAAAACAACTTTAATTTCAAAAATTCTTTCTGGCTCACGATTGGCTCTCTTATGCAACAAGGATCAGATATATTGCCCAAGTAAGCTTTAATATATTATATTATATTATGTATTATTATTATTAATAAACATATTTTTTTTAATATTAAAAAAATTATTTTATCCAAGAATTTTTTATCCAAGAATTAACTATTTTATCATTCTTATGCATGTCTGTGGCAATACGCTTTATGTCATTTTCGATTAATGTATGATTTCTAATAATTATTTCAACTACTAATTTTAATTATATTTTATATACTTTAATTATGTTATAATATGATTTTGTTTATGTTATTGCTAATTATAATCAGATTCGGTACTTTTTCACGTTTTACGTGAATAAAATTTACTTTCAGAACACCGTCCATTCGCATGCTTTCAAGTTTGTGGTGGTTTTTCGTACTCATAATGATAAGCAGTTATACAGCAAATTTAGCAGCTTTTTTGACCGTTGATAAAATGGATGCACCTATTAAAGGAGTTGAAGATCTGGCTAAGCAAACAAAAATTAAATATGGATCACTCGAAGGAGGCTCAACATCGACATTTTTCAAAGTATATTAGCAAAGCATATTTCGCAACATATTTAGCTCAATATAAAAATAATTGTTATAAATATGATTCAATATTATTCAATCGCAGAATTCTAATTATTCAACGTATAAGCGAATGTGGGCTGCGATGTCGGACTGGAGACCAAGTGTATTCACATCAAGTAATGATGAAGGTAGGCAATTCCAAAATTGAAACACGCCTACGTAAAAATACATAAAAAATTTCTTCGAAAAGAGTTACATTATTCAAAAAAACAAATTTTTCTTCTTGGATCTGTTTCTTAAATATTGAATCTCTCTATTGCGATACATTTTAGGAATCGAACGTGTTATCAAAGGCAAACGACAATATGCCTTTCTCATGGAATCGACCACCATCGAATACAAGATGGAACGAAATTGTGACATCATCAAAGTCGGTGGGCTGATCGACAACAAGGGTTATGGCATCGCTATGCCGCGCAGTAATTATTATAATTTCTCCGTACATTTAATATTTTTTTATTTCTTGATTTATATATAAATTGTTTCTCTTCCGTAGATTCTCCCTATCGAACACCGATCAATGGCGCGATTCTCACATTAGGAGAAAAGGGCATTTTGCTATCGCTTAAGAAGAAGTGGTGGCAAGATATGGGAGGAGGTTTGTGCAAAAAGGATGAAACGGAAAAAAGTGCTAGCACAAGCGAACTCGATTTATCAAGCGTCGGAGGCGTATTCTTCGTTCTTTTGTGCGGTTGCGGTACTTCGTTCTTTATCGCCATTTGTGAATTTCTGTGGAATATACGCAAAGTCGCTGTGACAGAAAAGGTAAATCTTCATTTTAGCTTATTCATTAGTAATAAATATTACTAAAATAAATACTACTAAATAAAACATAAATTTTAATTTTTTTTTTACGAAGAAAATTATTAAGTCTTAATGTAATATAAAATTTCAATTTCAATTTCTTTTTTCATATCTCGTGAATTAAATTGCGAAGACAAAAGCACAATACACGAATTTTAATATTCTGTGCGAATTAATCTGTTATATGTGCTAATGTTGAACTTAATACGTTAGTTATACAGCGCATCGTCGTGTGTTAAAGAAAAATTTAATTTTCATCTTACAGATTACGCCGTGGGAAGCGCTAGTCGCCGAGTTGAAATTCGCTGTGAACGTCTTTGCAGAAACGAAACCCGTTAAAATGGCCAAGAGTAGGAACGGCAGCGCAAGCTCCATGGAGGGTGGACTTGGCAGAGCTGCATCCACGGCTCGATCTATCGTTGGTTCTTTCTTACGTCTTGACATGCTCGATAAATTCGATAAAGATCACACGAACAATCGTAGCAACGATCGTAAAATTAATTAATGATTGCCAAGGAAATCAAAGTAAACCACGAATTTTTAATATAGAATTTAAAATTATAATAAAAATTATACGGAGACAGCTACATTGAAACTGTGTAGATAATCGATAATAAAATATATATAAAGTTGTGAGTTTATTTATTGAGGCAACTGAAAAAAGTTTTTTTGTTTCATTTACCCACGAATTACTACAAAGTAACAACTTTTCATTATAAATCACATTTGCAAAACGATTATTGTTTTTTGTACTTCGTAGAATAAAAAAAGTTTTGTCAGAAGTGGGATTCGAACCCACGCCCACAGAAGTGGACTGCGACCTGAACGCAGCGCCTTAGACCGCTCGGCCATCCTGACTTGCGAACCGATCTCGTAAAAAGCGTAGAAGTATACTATTGAAATTCTAATTATAGAATATTGTTCTAAGATTATAATAAATTATTATTGTAATACATTGTTACGTAAAAACAATGTTAATAAACAAATAGGTAATGCGTAAAATGTAAAAATTCTCGTACATATTAAAAATAAACATGCAGTAGCGATTGTAAATAAAATATTGCACAAATGATTTAATCATACTATAATCTACTGATAATAATTCGCACTGCAAAATTGACGAATATTGCATGTGCATAAAGAAATTTATATCAAAAAGTAAATTTTTGAAAAATATATTTAAGAAAGAATGTGATGAACTAACTATGTATACAAGAGTCTAAATTAGCTGCATGATTAATATTGACTTCAGTTTATAAATAATATTATAAAACCAGAAAGAAACTTAAGAGTGGACCGCGTTTTAAATGAAATTCATGTACTGGTGCTTCTATTTTCATCAAAATTTTGCATATTTGCGCTCCACTTGTCAGCTTTTGCGGATCTTATGCAAACGCATATTGAGAACTTTTGTTAGCAATAAATAAAACGAGTTGCGTATAAGGGTTAATTTAAACCAAATAAAATTTATAAAATAAACATTACATCGCGTATCTTTGCGTTTGCGAAAAATTCAAGAAATTTTAGTCAACATTTCTCTAATTGCAATTATTATTGCAATTATATATTCAATAAAAACAACCTGTACTAAGAAAAGAATGATTATGTATATTGTACATATCCATATTTACATATATTGTGCATTTTATTTTGTATTGCATTTTAATAAAATGATATTATATTGTATGAAAAATAATAAATAATAAAAAAATACAAGAAAAGAGAATCGCTGATTGAAATCAGCAGGCATAGTGGAAGGCCCATTCTTAAATATTTATTTCAAATATTTAATTTAAAATAAAAACTCTATTTCTATTTAACCAGAAAATTATACACTATTAAAATATATTTGACGCTATTTCTAATATCTTTTTTAAACTTAAATTACTCCAATTTTTAGTTATTATTTTTATAATGTTTTATTACGCAATTATATTCTGTAGACACAGCACTGAATAAAATCAAATAATGAACGTAACACAGAACAAAAATCAAACAAAGGATATATTATCTGTTGCAAATTTTCGTGGCTACATAGCTCAACGTGCATGTTTTGTGCATAGAGATGTCAAAGATCTGTCCAATTAAAAAAGCTTCATCTGAAATGCGGGCACGTCCACTCTCAGGCTTCTCTCTGATAATATTAATTCTTATAAGTGATATTTTAAAACATTAATAGCGCCGCTTTGCTAAATTCTTTCGCATACATAGTATCGAATATCGTTTAAAATGAAAATCGCTTCACCGACTGCAGATACACAATCCTTAACCAAGTCAAAATCTTGTTGAAGGCGCGCTTGGAAGAATCAATGAGGAAAGCTTATCCTACGATATACGTATTGACTTTCACTTCCGCGTGTGAAGGCTGACATACCCCACGTGCGTTCCGCGTAACGTTCGTTAGCGCGTAACACTTCTACCACATGTGACCGATTTGCTAAACATTCTCTTTCATTTGCACCGGCTTATAGATAATTACAATGTTTTTTAATTTTTTCTTTATAAAATTGATTATATCACCCCCCCACACACACACACACACACAAATACACAGAGAGAGAGAGAGAGAGAGAGAGAGAGAGAGATTTAAGCTCTTGAAGTGCAATCATAAAATCTGATAACATTTAACAAATTGATTTTCACATGCGAGCATATGAACAAATAAAATTGTTTTAAGTCTTCAACAATCAGTAAAAATTAAATTGATTTTGTAATTTTTGTCGTCAGGCAAATAGTTTATTTTCCGATACTTAAGCGGTTTAATTAGGCATGACTAATCTTAAGGAGAATTGTCGACCTTGTAATCAATTTAAATATGCATGTTTATATAAATATTTAAATATCGTTCTCCAAACAATATTTATTTTCGAAATGTCGAAGGTTTCGCTTGATACATATTTCTCATATTATACATATTTCTTATACATATATTTTATATATATATTATACGTATTCCTCATATTATACGTCAGCAGTTATCTGAAATTATGTATATTTCACAAGTTTCTACAATGTTATTTACTTTTTCTAAACATTAAATATGTACATCAAAGTAGCTCCTCTTTCTGAAAACATTCTCTTTTTTCTTTAGAAATTCTTTGAAGAAAATCAAGTAACAATATTATTTTTTATCGTATATATTTTAATTCTAAATGTTCAGATTTCGTTACCTACTTCATTTATATAATTATAATTAAATCAATCACAAAAAGACAAAATTAAAGTAAGTTTCGAGCCAAATCGCCATACAACCTTAATGATAAGGCTGTTATAAAGTACCTAAAGCATCGATGTGACTTGAAAGAGAAACATTCAACCGCTGGATTTTTCGCCGGCACACATAATATGAATACTTTCGCGATACATCAAAAACAAGAGCAAAAATTCGAAACCGATCTCTCGCTTCTTGACCAAGGACTGGTTCGGAACCGCGCATGCATGCAGTCGATCACGTAGAAAGCTCGGTTGCATAAGCCACAACCGGATCTCGCCAGACGTTGTTTCTGAGAAATGGAAGGAGATGAGAGCAATAGCATGCGGGATAATGAAGAGGGACAGATTGGGAAATTCGGAGAAACTTTGAAAACTATCGATACACCGGGAACGCGACGGACGCCGGTGAGAGTCGCTGAAAGTTGTTTGTAACAATTTTACGTACATTGACCTTATGTAAATATTAAAAATAAAAGTGAAAACGCTGCATAAGACTATTCAATCGATTATTCAATTTTCGTCGAGCATCCGGGATTCGCTTGGCACCCACGTGCTATTATTACTTCCTTTTCTCGCTAGAATATTCCCGTAAGATTTAACGAAAAAGAAAATGTTCATTACGAGTTTATGAAATATGAGAAACATTAAGCAATAGGGTAATAAAAAAATTAAAAGTATTTTCAATATATATATATATATATCGGATAATTTTTGTAAAAACTTTTCTCAGCTGCACATGACCCTTTTGTTGCATCGCGGTTATGAAACATTGTCAGATCATTGCATTTTCCGAGAATCGATTTGTTTACTCTAGTATAAGATTTACAAAGATTTGATAAATCTTCTAAATTGAAAAACGATCGAAAGAAACAGTCCATTTATGCGAAAAAATCGATTTATAAATTGTCGGGCATTTTTATGATCCTATATCCGAGACAAAAAATTCAATAATTTCCTCGCTATAATATAGAAAGATAAAAAGCATAAGCATACAGAGAAAGCTCATAAAGGGCATAGAATTTTGCAGTTTTTTTTATTCTCTCTCTCTCTCTCTCTCTCTCTCTCTCTCTCTCTCTAATATATTTCTATTTTAACAGCACAATAAAAATTCTGTGCGTATGAACAAAATAGAGAGAGAAGCAATTAAAGTTTTGGACTTCTGTATTAAACAAAGAGAAAAAACTAGAATCATAGTATCATCCGCACGAGAGGTGTTTTGTCATCGTTGTCGTCATTGTCCTCGTCTTTGTGTCACAGTCGTTGTTCTGTCGTCAGAAAAAGCTTACACTTGCTTTTGGATACAAGATTCATATTTCTCCTGTCTACAGTCGAGTGAGCTAGATGCCTCTCAGGAAGAAAATTCCCTCCGCCTTGGGCCCCTCTTTTCGTCATTTTCCAGGCCATGCTTTGGAAGAATGCCTACTTCGTCGATTTCCGTTGCTCTTTGCTCGACACGATCTCTTATTCGCTGCCAGTATCCATCGAGCTCAATCATCCTATCTCCTCTATTTTATTACTTTATTATTTTAAGCGAGATCTTTCCATTTTTGTAAAATTGAAATGGAATTTTCTCAGTTTCTTGTTTACTTGTGTATTGGTAGACATTACGCCTCATTTATCGAATGAATTGTTTGTTGTTAAATTAAATGATCAACTGAACAATTTCGGTTTTGGTACACTTTGATACACGAAAAGCGTTATTATCACACAGACACCTACTAGAAATAAATGCACGATCCTCAAATATAATAGAATAGGACGTAATGAGCAGTTAATACCGATTATTAATACCATTAATAACAACATTGGATTAACTATAATTGGATCGTGCTCGCATGCTCTCTATGCAATAGGTTAACAGGGAACAGGTATTTGCATTGTAACGTAATGGCTTCTAAGCCACCGCATGCCTCAAAAATGAAATTTACATGATACTTTTACTAATTAGCAATTCTCTGATTTATGTACATGACGAGAATAGTCTGATAACATTTTCCGAATTAAACGCCTGAACTACAGTTCTCTCAACTAAAGTATGACGATGTATACATCAATTAAAACTTTACAGCTTTTAATTAAAATAAAATATTGACGAGAAATAATTATATTACTGTTGTTATTAATCCTTTAATTTAATTTAATACCGAAGAATTGGTATCCTATTATATAACAATAAATTATTATTAAATTTCATTTTTATAAAAAATAAGAAGTATTATTGTTCTTCTAAATTAATAATCTCTCATGGAGATATATATTCAAAATGTATACGTAACAATATAGCAGATATAATTTTCTATAATACACAGCCTTAAAATACATTTTTTACGTGATAGTGTAAACGTCATAAATATATAAGCAAATATATGCTTTGCAAACGTAATTCATTTCGTAATATTTATGTAATGTTTAATTTTAAGACTGTATACTGTGCAAAAGTACGTGCTATTATGCGCATATGTAATCTATCGTACGAATGATGTCGCAATGCAAAAAATTAAATAAACTGACTTTTTAAATATAATTTTTACAAATTATTAGTTATAATAAAATTTATATTATAAACTTTATTAGAGAAACTAAGGTTTGTCTCATAAGATATCTTACGAGCAATTATGCTATTCATAATAAGTACCGACTATTAATATCGGTAATAAATTAATTACTTGTGTACTTTTTTCTTGTATTTTGTAAATGTTCATCTAAAATTTGCATTTTGTTTTCGCAGTACAAATCAAATCCTCGCTTAGATTTTTTTAAAACAAATTAATGTTTATTTTATGCATTTTTAGTGCGAAGCAAACGATGTCTCTCATTTTTCATTTTTACATATCTATGATGCCCTGCACTATAAATAATTGTTTTTATATGTTACACACGTACAGAACTAATTTTTGCAAGAAAAATTGATAGTTATTATTTAAGCAATCTCTATGTTGACGTGTGTAATGTCTCATAATGGTTTGTCACATTATTACAATTATGTAAAGCTATCCTTTGTCATTACCGCGATTAATAATTAGAAATGGAATGTGTCCGACAATATTGCGCTCTTCCGAGAAATTACGATGATATTACGAATGCAAAATGTTGCTTTCATTAAAATTCAAAAAGTTATTTGTATTAAATTGCTTTGTAATAAATTCTGAGATAATAAATATTAATGATAGAGTACGGAATAATAGTTCATATTCGAATATTTTGTTATTAATATTAACATAATTATTAATAATAATAAATATTAATAGAGCGGGACAATAATGATATTCAAATTTTTTGTTAATATTATTAGAATTAATTAGTTATTCGATTCTCGACACGTCTTCCACGAGCAGTAAAAAAAACCGGCTAAGTCACGACATTTCTTCGCGACCTGGAGAAGGAAATGCGTTTACGGCGGTAAAGTGCATCGTCGTAAGAGAAAGGGGAACCCACTATCCGCAGGTGAACGTTGCTGCAGACTTTATTCACTTCATTCAGTGCGTGATCTTTAGTCTGTCATATGTGCGGGCACCTTCCTCATTACTCTGGAGGAATCTCCCGTAATTTTTCTCCGTACCACTAGTTCTATTTTATTCTCTAATCAGTAAAAAAACGTGCGCGGATCGAAGTGCCGAAATCGAAAAAACTTTCCTCGTGCAATTCGCGTTATCTTTTTTCGAAAAGTGAATCAATGAAACTTGAAAATACCTGATTGATAAATATATTTTGACCTCGGAATTTATCGAAAGTGAAAAAGTTTTATACAAAAGAGTTACTGCGCGCTTCATTGAGATATTATAAATTTTAAGCAATGGTATCGTTTTATTAAAAGTTATTAAACAATTTGAGTATTCCATGTAACTAAATAAAATAATTATCATTACCATATTATTATTGCAAGCATCATTGAATAATTACGACAATCAATGCAACGCTAAGATTGGTGTATCTAAATCAGTTCGTAGCAAATTCGCACGTGTTTGTTCGCCAAAATCAGCACTTTATGCACCACAATTAAGCTTAATTCCCCGAATTCTGAACACTAAATCGGCATTTCCTACATTCACACATCTCTTCAGACATGCTCGAGAATCCGATCGAGTAAACACTCGTTACAACGATATTACAACGACTTTCTAAGAGGAATTTCATCGAAAGCTAAGATGATGAGATCTGGAGACCTTAATGACGAAAATCGGTGAGCTCGATCTCCTCCGCAAACAAAGCTGTTAGACAAAAATAAATCTAGTCGATCATTTCCCAAAGCGCGAGTGAATTCTGCGAGATGTATTTTTTAAACGGAAGAAGCATGGCACGTCCATTGAGTTATTTTCTCGTGATTGTATGTATTGCTTATAAAGTGATCGCGGAAAAAGAATCGAACATCCTCAAGCTGAGCAGATCGCAGAAGGTTGCTTCGAACGGGTCTAAAACAACAAGCTTTAACGTAACGGATTACACAACAGAAAAGAATGAATCCGGCAAGCAGCCGTCTCTAATTGCCTTCAGCAAGAATAACCCGGAGTTGGATTGGAAGAATTACTTGAAGATGTTCGACAGAAATGAAGAGGAGCACCGGGATCTCGATGTCAATTTTATGAAAGAGAAACTCGAAAGAACAGCTAACAGTATACAATGGCTCGCTGATCTCTACGATCCTCTCAGATGGGCCAGAGTGCCCGGAAAACTACAGGATGAATGTCGAAGGGATATGGAAAGATTTCTCAGTGCACTGAGGGATGGAAAACTCTGGGCGGCGAAAAGTAAGTGATTGATTAAAATATGATCGAAACCCTTTCAAAACTCCTCGAGAATGGAATGTTTTTTAATTTATATAATTAAAAGACATAACGTATATAATTTATAAATCTTATTTAATTACCTTATCCGCAATTATCTATTTGAAAAATAATTTAAATTTTTTATTTCTATTTTTATTTTAAATACAAATTTTAACAAAATTGTTACTTTAATAGTGATTAAAGAAAAAAAAGAGAAAAAGAATACAATGCATAGTTAATTGATCTAAATAAAATAAAAAATGTTGCACACTAAAATTTGACTCTTGATAACGAAGGATCGTAGTTAATTGCTATGAAAACATATTCTTAGATTGATAAGACTAAAAGTGTTTATGTTGCATAATTATTATGATTATTAATTACCAAAGACTTCATTATTTTGAGAAACTCTTACAATATCGTAATCGATCGAGGCATTTTGACCCAGTTTGCTTTGATTCAATAAAACTTTCTGACATCTTATAACAATTCTCACATTTCTCTCTTTACTTCATACATTTCCTGCGAATAATGCATTACAGAAATGAAATTTGGCCGCTATTATTTTGAAGATGACACTCAAAAGATTCAGAAGAGAATCAACAAAAGGCATGCAAACGAATGAAGTATTAACGCGCTGAAGTATTAACATAAACTCAGAACAGAACTTCTTAAGTTTGAAATAAAGAGAGAACAAGAAAGAAAGAAGGGAAAAAAAGTGTGATTGTTTCCATAAGACAAAATTTGTCTTAAAGAGAATTTTTTAATCGGGAATGTTAGTTTGTTCTCTCTATAAGTTCTATACAAGCACGCATTGTTTATATATTCTTTTTACTTTTATATTATTATAAATTTTCCAATAATTTGTTTATAAAAATTAGATATTTTCTTTACAGAATAGAGCTATAAACAAATTTCTTTACTTATAATAGATTAAAGTAAATATATATTATGTGCTTGTAATTTAAGCACGGAAAGAGCCATATAGAACTATAGAAATGCACGCAAAAATATTTATTATATATTATTCAGGAGTTTCAATATTTCAATAATCTCGAAAAGCGCTTTCATCATTTCATGCAAATTTCTTCTGCCGTATGAAAATCCGCAGTTCAATACATATCTATATTGTAAAATATTATTACTATTCAAACTATATATATAATAATATACCGCGTAATGAAATTAAATTTAAAAAAATAAGAAGTATATCAACAAATTATTTTACATAAGCGACATAATCAATCACGAACTAATAACGTCACCGTGGTATCATTATCGGGCCGTTCGTCCGCGATTTAGAAAGTGAGAAAGGCTTGGGAAGCTGAAGTGGTCGGCCCGATGAAAACATGCAGCTGCAGAGCGACCCGCGGGCTGCAAAGTCACATTCGCAGTGCGCGAATTTATAATACAATAATTTCCGGTCACGAGCTGCGTCTGCATTATCGATATCCGCAGTAATAATGTCCGTCAACGGCTGTACCGATGATCAATTGGCCGCACCATCCTATTTCGCGTCGTGGTAAAACTTGCGAAACTGCAATCGCAGCCGCGCGACACGCGACATCCAGCAGGAATATCTTCGCGGCGCCACGCTGATCCGAACATGTATGATAGCTCAATTTTTAAACAAGCCAAGTCGCGCGCCCGTAATTATATTTAGAAAGCGATGCTAATTGTCGGAAGCAATTTTTTATCTCTGACTCTATTAATGACTTGGATATGCCAGAAATATGTCTAAAGAAAACGATGTCATTTTGTATGTCTGCGTAGGTGTGAAAATTTTTGGAGTGATTTAATTTTAAGACGATCAAATGCAACTTTACGGCCGCACACATGTCTGTCGCCCGCGAAAAAGTTTTAGAATTCATTTAAGATATCAGAAAAAGTTTCAGAGTTTTACGCGTTGACGGAAACTGCGTTAAGCAACACGATCGCAAAATATACGACGAGAATAAACGAAACTTGAGCAATTATCAAGTTGCCGCGCGGTAGGCAATAAAAAGTTGCAATTTCATATCTCATTGTTGCGAAGATTATTTCCAAATGCTATGCGGAAAAAGGACTTGCATTAGGCAATCTCTTTCGGTGTTTTGATCTCGCGGCTGTCATAACGAGCCACAACGAGTTATTCTTAAAGCCAGATTACCCATCAATCAGTCAGATGAGTTACGCCATTGTTGAAAATTCCACCGCCAAAATGCAATAATAACTTTACGGCTCAAAACAATTCTACAGTAACTTTATAGTTCTTTCTGTCTACGCAATATATCACGAATGTAGGTAGAAATTGAAATTACGACGTCCGACAATTTAATTTAACTTTAACTTTCGCTGAGAAGTCACATCGTCTTAGAACATGTGAACGGAGAAATTATACGCTTCTACGCGTCGAAAGTATGCAATTTGTTTTATTTTAACATCGTTTATGTTACGGTTTAAAATTTCTACGAGTTCATTTGCGTAATACTAATACTTTCAGATTATCGCACAAAATTGATCACTTTCGCGATAACAGGGCAGCGCGTTATGTTCTTACGGTGGCGATCGATTGACGCGAACATATGCCGCCTGATCGCACTTTCTACTCTCGTGATCAACACGAGTCGCTTTACGTAACTGACAATGAACCTTCCGCCGACAGGCGTATAATCAACCTCCTCGGAGAACTTGAGACAAACGAAATTTTATTGCGCTCCAGATGCAGATGGTGACAGACGTCTTCTCGAAGAGAAAGAACGGGGGGGAAAAGTTATGAAGCAACCGAGGCGCAGCATCCGGATAGCTACCGGAGAGATCTCGAGAATATCTTTCCCGAAAAAGAAAACGACGCGTCCGATGTTTCCACGAGTTTGTCGTCATGCACGCCTGTTTTATAATTTTCTACGATCTCAGAAATACTTTTCTTTCTTATGTCTCTCGTAAGGGACGCGCGATAAAAGTCGCACGAAAGCGGCACGTTTATCTCGCTCGTTCCGCTCCGATAATCGACAATTATTTTTCACCGTTTCGTCTGGCTTTTCTTTTCAGTGTCAGATGCGAGTGGCCGCTACTCTTCGCAATTTCATTTTGGCAACGGTTTCTGGCTAGGCTCGATCACCCTTTGCAGGGAGCTCAATATCACCGATAGAGAAATTATAATGAGCATTGAGGAGCAACCACCTTTTTCCCTGAGATTTCACGTCGCAAGATTTTACCTAAATCTCCCGAAGGAGGTCGACTTTTCGGTAAGTCATGGACTTGCGCTATTACTACATTATAACTATTAAATTTGCTTAAAAATTTAAGTAATTACTTTTATATATCCAGTTATGTACATAATTAGTTTAAATAAATTTGAGAAGTATCTCTTTTTATATGCATTTTAAATATACAATTACAAATAATATATATATATTTTTTTATGCTTGATACAATCAATTACACAAGAAAAAAAGTAATGTTGTATTAACAGCATTAGATATTGGAAATAATCTTGTTAATTCAATAGCGTTAATAGAACAAATACTTATTTTATTTTTAAAAAGCATGACGCGTTAAATTTATTTCTAATTAAATTAATATTGTTAATATATTTTTTTTCCGCATGCAAAAAGATGCATTAAGGATTAAGTAACTTATATAAATAATTAATCATTTTGATTCTTAATTATTTTTTCAATGATTATATATTTGATGTGATCTTATCATTGCTACGAATTATTACATTATTCATAACGGAATGCAACGAACCAAGTATTATTACAATGTGCGGTGCTTTGTGGATTAATGTATTTCCTATTCGACGATACGGTTTCATCATTCCGCACTTGTATACTGCGATTGTTGCATATAAACTACACTGCATGGGAATTAATTAAGCACGCATCAATACCTCGCGCAAGCTGACGAAATCGTTATGAGACGTTATATACCTCAATATTACTCGAATTATTTAACCATTAGTTTCTACGTACTGCTAAATAACTATTGTTTATTGTAAATAATCCGCGCTTAGCCGTGATAAAGATGCGATATTAAAATAGTAAGATCTTCAAATTATTGTTTTCTTATTATCTCTCTTTTTCTTATGTAAATAATAATCTCTAAGATAATGTAAATTATATCGTAAAAAATTCGATTTTGAAATATTTGTCTGTGACGCGCGCGAAATGTTTGTTGGATCTCTCTTATAATTATATTTCAATATAAACAAAAATCAGTTATCGATAAACATGAATAAGCTATAAAGAATTAAACTATTTAACGTGCTATTTGAGAATAAATATAATTAATATTCACAAAGAATAAATATAATTAATATTCGTTAGCGTTTTTCGACAAAATTAGTAAATACATGTAACTATATTTTTACTATTTTTCTTTAATCTTTATTTTAATCTATGTAATTATATCCATACTAATAATATATCTCATAATTAATATTCTAATTAAAAAACCATATGAACAATAAACGATGTGTATTGTGTGCTTTACTATATTATTTTATAAGTTCTGTATGTAAACGTAATAAATCGACGAAAAGATTTCACACGTTTCAGGATTAATCCTTTCGTTACGAGAGTAACTATAGTCACCCGCCACCGCGCAATTGCTGTATAATACTAAGTCACCAACCATTGAGCGTTCGCTGCTCACTAAAGATGACTATAATCATCGATCAAAATTTTAAACAAAATTTCGCATAATTGTTAACACTATTTGCGTTTTTTAGCATTATTTGTCATGGAATAAATTCGGGTAACGAGTATAAGAAGTAATATGTTATGTTCAAATAGCTTAAATAACTGCACGAATTTGGCAATCAACGTGTTAAAGCAATAGATCTGCGAAGTATTATCTTTATCTGTGATATTTTTGTATTCTCGATTTATTAAATTTTTGATTATTCATATCTCTTATATATAATACTGTAATTTTCACAGATCCATTGTATCATACATTGAAATAAAAGATAATTTGGTACTCACCGATACGAAGCGTAGCAGCGGAGTGTCGTAACTACGTTGATCTGTAACATAAAAATATAGCCAAATTATAATAACGCTCAAAATAATTAAATATAAAATATAATTATTGCATGTTTTGAATTTGATTTCTTATCTTCTTTTTTTAACAAAAATTTGGTTAAATAATTAAATATATAATTCCTTAAATATATAATTTAAATATATAATAAAATAATAAATATATATATATATATATAAAACAAATAATTTATAAAGAATGAATTACCTCATGATTGCTCCGCTGGCGCCCGATGCCTCCCAGACCTCCTCCTCCTCTCGGATTTTTTCGTTGCACTCACACAATAATCGTTCGCGAAACCGATTAATTACTATCGCGCGTGTCAGTGGCGTAACTACAAGAGGGGGGGGGAGGTCCTAGGTCGAATTTCAAGAAGAAGCCCTAAACTTATAATTTTTTTAAATCTAATCTAACTTAAACAGATTTACACTGTCAAAAAATTGTTTCGAACACGAGATTTGAATTATTGCAATATTTATGAGTTCATCAAAGAGTTGGAATACAAATTTAATTTAGGTTTGACAATTTGTGAGAATATTTATTCGATTAACATTTTTTAAATTCAGCAATAAAAAATTTGGTTTGTACATTATTTTTGGGGGCCCCGGGAAACATACCCGTCCAGCCTGTCAGTAGTTATGCCACTGGCACATACCGATTAAAATATCGAAATGTCGATCGCGCGATACTTTACAAGGCACTCCCGTAACACACGAAATGTTGAACACTCTGAAACATACGAAATGTTATTGTTAAATTAATGACGTGTTTTATGATTTTTCGATGTTTTTTCCTAATACATATTCTTTTAGTACAAAGTACTATTTAGATTCATTTAACTTTAAATTTTCACTTTAAATAAATCGTGTGAAATATTTGCTACGAAAAAAGAACTATCGTATCGTATTGATATGCGTGCGAATTATTTCTCATTATAATTTATTAATTGGTCAAATTGATGAGCATTACTTGTCACCTGCCGGTAAACGTAAAAAATGACAAAGTTTTAGCATTTGTGCTTGAGATCGTATTTGGAGAAGTAAAAATGCGATTACACGGAGCGACTCTCGCTTTGCTTTCTACCTGTTTGAATTTTAAGATACAAATGATAATACAAGATTGCAAACAATAGCGAGCGGTACGCACGCAGCACAAAAAAATCAAACGTCAAGGCCGCTCGTCAAAATCGTCGTTTAATATTTTATCCGATATTCACATTAAAATTTACATTTCTGATATTTCTTTCTTCTTAATTCAAAATTAATATATTTCTCGTTACGAATTGCAAGAGTTTATTAATCGCGCAGATCGATAAGCATTGTTCGTTACCGATAAATGTATTTCGAATTGACAATTAATATAATTGATGGATATATCACAATGTTTTCTGTGCAAGTATTCACGTATGACACCACACACTCTTTCCCGAAAATGGATAAATAAATTACATTGCCGACGAATAGCACAATATGAAAACGAAATATAATTGCAATAGAATATCATTCCATTTATGCTCGTACGCTAAATGAATCAATTGCGACAAGTATCTGTTATGAAAAAGAATCATCGCGTCGATATGCGAATCATTTCTCATTATAGATTGCAAGAACTTATTAATCGCGCGAATTGATAAGCATTAAAGGCATCACCTGTTGCTTACGAACGCATAAGTAATAAAGTTTAGCATAGCACTTGCGATCGCGTTGTAAAGGCTGATAACATGACGATACACGGAGCGGCTCTCGCCGCTGCTTATCCGTTCGAGCTTCAGCATGCAAATGATAGCGCGGCGACTTTGTGTATACAGCGACCTTGTGTACGCCGCGCGCCAAAACAGCCAACGTACTCTGCGCGCCAAACCGCCCACGTATGCCTCGTCACACCAAAAACAAGGTATCGAGCATCTTTCGCCGCATGCGAGAACGAGCATCTACTATTATCGAACTTATCGATTTGTCTCACGATAAAATATTTAAAATGTTATAAAACTGAGAAGTGCATTAAATATCCTATTCTTTACATGGTAAATTTGTTTAATAAATACGTGGATTACATACATATTAAATCTAATGTTTACTCGAAAACTAAGATTTAACTTGTTTCGATCGAAGGGATATTTATGCAATTAATTTATTGTACTTTATGTGCTAAATTTTCTCGAAAGAAATGAGATTATGTTACTTTAATAAATCATGAAAATTTCTCTTTCAATCTTTTACAGAAAAAGGTATAAAATTTAACTGCTGTGAAAAATGTAAAAAAGGTTCGTTCCCTTTCCTCGATTATTACGCAATTTCACTTCTATCAAGAAAAAGTTTGAAAGAGAAATGTAATAACAAAAATTTTTACTTTTTTATTATAAAACAAAAAAAAATCTCACTCTTTAAAGTTAGATTGTGAACTTCGAACTTAACATTGCGGACTCTTTTTAAGTTAAAATAAATATTTCAATTATAAAATTTAATTTAATTTATAAAAAAATCAAATTTGCATGTAGCAATTAAGTTTTTCGATTAACAGATTAGTTATTAAATGATTGCTTTAAAAATTATAAGTTGTTCCTTAATGTTTTATTTTATAAACAATATAATTTTTTGTTAAATATGCTTAAATTTGAATGCATCTCCCGTTTTAAATATTTCGTTATTCAAATGCTCTTCGTTAATTATTTTTAAATTAAGAGTGTGGAAAAAATACACGAACAGGTTGAATAATTCAACGGAAAATTCAAACTCTCCATCGTTAAAAAACCCGTTGTTTATTAATAACGTTCATTAACAATTAATTTAAAATTCAAGGAATAATATATTATCTGCAGATAAAAAATACAACATCTTCTACAGTGAAAATCAGTATCTATCGTAATAAAAATTCAACAAAATTTTAATATCGGAACATCTCGAGCTTGTCGAAAATAATAGAAAATATCGAGATCGGCTGCATTTTTGTTAAATCGGAGGTCTAAAGTAACAGCGACGAGTCAGTTTAACTTCCAACAGAAAAAGTAAATTTTGGCATTCGCACTAATGAGATTATTCGCTGACTTAAATCCCAAAATCGATAGCATTGTTTCAAACGCTGGGAACCCAGTGCTTCCCGCCTTTAATCTTGTTATCCTCGCGAAGTTAGACAATATCATTGCATGCTTAATTAATAGCATTTCCTATCTAATCGATCTCACAATTTGCGGACTATGATTCGCGCAATTTATCGCGAATGTAAGTTATTACTAAATAAAAAAAAAAGAATTTGTCGTATCTCGATCCAGTACCAGCTTTTAAATTCAATAAATTCAGCATTATCGAGGGTGGAATCCCTTTTCTCTCTCGACGGTGATAGTGAGAGCAAAAAAAAGAAGAGAAATGAAACCACACATGGTGCGCTATTGCAAGAACCGATAAAAAAAGTTTGAACTGCGTTTTTTCGTCGCCATGCGTTTTCATTTACATTGCTGCGCGATCGATAGATCGATGCGACTAAAACGAAAGTTATAATCTCGAACATTGAACGAATCGAACCATCGTTATATTTTTACACGAATACGCGAATCCTTCTAATCCAGCGAAGATTACCGACCGTTTGAATTCAGTTACGAAAAATTTAAAATTCCATCACTTTTTTTTTCATGCGTCAAAGCACGTAAGCAACGAAATATGCGATGTAATCATAACAGGAAATGTGTATGAAAAAGAAAGAGAAAAAGAGAGAGTTTCTCAAAAGAAGGGTATTCTCTGTTAGATTTTTTCGTAATGATCAGTGTTCAATAAATCATTAGCATCTTTTTAGGGTTGTCTTTTAGGATGGTTAGTATTTTTTTGCAATAAGTAGAGGCATCGAAATGTGGAGGCATTGAAATGGAAAAAAGGTATCCTACTCCATAAGATTTATTAAATTAAGTTTCGTCGATAGATAAAGAATGCTCCGCTTTAACGAGATCATTTAATTTTCTTTGCAGACACGTCAGGTATTTTTGGGTCTCTGCCTGCCGGGCACATGCGATCGCGCATCCCTGACCTCGATGCTAAGGGCCAGCGCTGATAGAGTCGAACGCGAGGGCAATTCGACCTATCGATCGAGCGGCCCGAAAATTCACGTTGTTACGGTGAAGCCCGTGCCATCCAGTAATTACTGCGCCTGGCAAGATCCCAAATTTTACGTTCTCTCGTGAGTAATCCTAAAAAATCCTCTTACAACCGAATCGTAAATTGCTCGAAAAGCGTTGATTCCCTGGCCAGTGATTCGTGATTATGACTTTTCGCATTGCATGACAATTGAATATTGTTGAAAAATGCATCGGTTCAGCGGATGCAATCGCGACTTAATTCCATTTTGCGAGTGTTGATTGTTGCGATTATACGTACGTATAAATACAATATAACTTCTTGTACACGATATTGTTTAAATACGGCATTTGTGTTACACAGTGCTCTTCCGCGACGTTCTAGCTTCAATAAAAGAAAAATATTATTCATATACGATTTAAAGTGAGCGAAGCACTTGATCTGTCTAACGGCGTAACTTGGAAAATTTCATTCTGAGACACAGTGCTCCGGCGGAACTTATGAAACTTGCTTGCCGTACCTTCGGTAAACGTAAGTTCCTCTTTCCCTTATTCATATCCCTGAATATTAAAGTTGATATTCTCACGATCTTGAAGAAAGACCGAAACATGTGATACTTAGGAAAACTCTGTTTCCTGCAAATCAAAATATTTGTTTTCAATTCGAATGTAACTTCGCTTAACATTTATATATTTGTACTGCGTTATTCGAAAGAACTATTTCGACGATATTAAACTGTACGGCGTGTATAGAATATTTTTAAATTAAAAGTAAACAAAAACTTTGTGTAATTAAAAGGAAAACTAATTTTTTCAATTAAAAGATACGATATCTCGAATCCGGAATATTTATATCGATATTCGAGATTGAAGTGTATTTTAAAAGCATTATTCTGTTCGATACATACACACAACGTTATACAATTTTGTTTTATCGGCTATTACGAAATACGGTCAGTTTGCGGAATGAAATTTGTGAGAGATAAAATAGAGGTATTTCAATGACCACCGATCAATATTGTTCCGTGTTAATTCACAATTTTCCGAACGATACGTATATAATAATTTATGTTTGCATTCATTTTAATAAACAAATACGGAGAAACTCGCGTTTATATAAAAGAAGCGTTATTCCTTAACTTTAAGATTCGCGATATGAACAGGCAGTCAATAGAAATTTTGCAATTACGCATTACACAACGCGATGCAACAAAAGATTTCATTTTGAATAGCGAATTAATGTAGATAAGACAACGTAGACAAGATATGTTGTAATTAGACCTGTGCCATCAGGATAAATTTAAAAAGTAATTAATTATAAGCTCCATAATTCTTGGAGGAAATAAAGCTCATCGAGATTATGCGGCGACAATATATATAAAATCCCCCCTTTAAAAAAGGTTTCCTTAGTAAATCCTAAAATAAGTATATATAAAATATAGTGTTCAACTCTTTCGTTTTCAGCAGCAAAAATCATCTTTATCATCTTTAATTATATATCGCAAGTAGAAAAGAACTCTTTTCATAAATTTTTCAAGTTTCTTTTTGTATTTTCGTATATCAGGAAATTAACATTGCTGATACCATGTATTTTATGTTAGCAATGTAAATGCAATGTTAATAGAAATTCAATTGAACTGAGTAGGAACGGATTAAAATAGCCAGCTGTATAAACAAGTTATACTCCTAAATCTACGAGTGAAAATTAGTTTAAGCTCCTGCTGTTAGAAATTGCGTCAAACCGAAAAACCAAGGAGTATATTGTTCGCAGATATTGGCAGTTGGGGCACTCAAGAAGTTTAGTTAGACAGCAGTCGTGTCGCTCGATATTTCTGAAAGCGGGTGAAAGCAAGAGTTCCGCAGAGTTGGCTAATTTCGATTACGGAATCGAACTTTGACCATATACACCCAAAGTTCGGAATCTCGTTAACTGGAGAGAGGCACGGATTTCCCGTCTTTCGAATCCTTTCGTTTTCTCGTTTTCTGATCGAAAGTTGTACTTTGTCCGCGCGCGGCTACCAGTTTTCTAATCGACTCGATAGAACAAGACACGCCATGCCGGATTATTTATTATGTAGTCGAAATAGCCGCACGTGAAATGTAGTTTATGCGCATCTGACGCAGCCAGTTACGTGAGCATGTAAACGGTACATCCGTGAAAAGAAAGAGCGGGAAGTGTGTTGCACACGTGAATTTAATTCGTGAGTATAATGCGGCAATCGCGCAAATCCGCGAATACATAGCGTTTGCTCGGCCATATACTGGATTAATGCCGTGGCAATGAATCGATACCGTAAGACAGTTCTCGGATGATACCTAGCATTGCCATCTATTCCATTATGCAAACGATTATGTATTTATAAATGGAAAAGCTTAGTTCGTAATGAGAATTACGAGGTTCATGTTTCGCACAGCTTAGAGTCGTATAGAAAACAAATGAAACAATTCAACACAAACTCAATCAAAAGTCTATTATTTATGAGAGCGAATGCATTCAATTTAACTTGGTTTATTCGTTAGGTAACTTCGATATATCTTATCTTAATCCTTAGTATTTCGTAATTTGGAACGAAGCCCGAGAGAGCAAAGTTTACATTGCCGTAAGTATGTACCGCACGAACACGACGCGTCAAAAAAACGCGGGACAGATTGAAGAAACTCCTTTCTTTCCTTTCTTTTTACATCAAGTTTTCTAATTTGCGCCCGTTCGAAGAAAAATTGGCGACCGACTCGAAGTCAGTGCCAAACGTGGTTTAGCATACTTTCGCGGTTGAGTTTCACTCGCGTCGCTCATCTAACGAAAGGAGGGAATTGCAACAAACGTCAATCGTTGCATAATGACACTCGTGCGATAGTGTTCTCTGATAGTGTTCGGCAAACAAGGCAAACAGCCGGGGTATCGTGGATGTCAAATTGAGCAAGTGTCCATTGCATGGGCATTGCACAGATCCGACGATGCAACTGCTAACGTGTCACCATCAGTCTTTTCTAGCTCCTGCCTCCATGTCCCTCGCGGCATTCATTACCGTAATGCGCGCCGGCATTTGCCGTAAATGTTATGTAAATTGCATAACTCCCGGTCAGCTGAAAATTGACCGCGCCTAATAAGAACGGGACATTCGCCGCTATCACGATCCTATGCATCACGTAATAAATTGCACGCGATCTCGAACATGCGATCTTCCATGCTTTGCGTCTCCATGTTGGAGTTGCATTTTGAAGAAATGCATATTCCGTTGATTCTCACCGCGATTATCTTAACCGCATCCTTTTCATATTATGCATGTAAATGAGACAATGCCAGTCGTAGCGATCATTGGCCTGTCACATTCACGTATAATGATACTATTAATGCTCACTTTTATAAATATTTGTTTTTATCCATCATTTCACCAATTTAAAACATGCGGATGTAATAAAATATGTAAATTATATACGACTAATTTCGAATTAAGAAGTAAAAAGATAACTCAAGTATACATTAACGATAAATTACTGTGTGTGACTTAAATTCTCGTCAAGAAGAAATCGCATGGTATAATACTACATATGATAGTAAATTACTTTTCAAATATACCATATGCTACATACATTCACGATTATTAGATGATCAACCGGTGTAAAATTATAATACTACGATATTACGTATACGATATTAATCATTGCGTAAAGGTAGAACGTGGTACTGTTTAAATGGCCTTTAATGTTAGTTAATTGTGAGTTATCGATTAGTATATGATACAGAAAAGCAGAATTTTTTCTCAACGGCATAAAACGTTAATTATCTATCTACCGGGAAAAGCATATTGCATAAATCGTAATATGTTACAAAGCATCCGATTGAATGCCGAACGTATATGTACGTGCCGTAGTGATAAAAAAACTAACACGACGCCAGTAATTCTGGGTAGCCAATTTTCTGCATCGGCCCGTGTTGCAATATTACATCAATCTGTGTTGCAACGCTACTTCTTACTTGTCGATCGCAGAATTCGAAAAAACTGAAAAATGTTGCACATGTTGCATGAAATTCATGCTCATTATTCAAATAATAGAATTGGACGATTTTTTTACAGATTCAAATAATGTAATTCGACGTCGTGTTAACACTCACACATTTTCGTGAAGCAAATTGGGTTATGTCTTATTTAACTTATGCAAGTACGATAACTAATGAGATTGAAATTCAACAGAAATAACTTGATTAATTCTTAACATCGTCAATTATTAACATGAGATTACAAGAATAATCATTTGTAAGAAAATTGCATTGCTGATGTTTTGAAAGTTCTAACAGATTAAGGCAGATATTTGAACCTGATGATGCCTCGACATGCCCCAGTTGCAACTATTTATCACTATTGCAGAACAACGCGATTTGTGTCCTTGCGCATAATGCATAATAATCATGAAGTTAACGAGAACGACAACGCAAGATTGCGCGATTCAACTTCCAAGGAGAGTTACAATCTAATGGCCCAATTTAGCGGCTTGTCTTAAAAAGTTATTCCACGTAGATATACTAGTTCTCGCAAATTTACATGAAAAATTTCACAGATACGCACCGTTTTCCGATTCATTTCGAAATAAACGAGCGGTTCGAATAGTATAAATAAGAGTGCATCGAATCTCCCGGATTTGCAAACGAATCGGACTGCGCCGAGCTAGTCGCGTGTTTAAACGACGATGAGCGTTGGCTCGCATTTATTATTGAACGGTGAAATATCTACGAGAGAGGCAATTTTGCCGACAAGAGGCAAAATGAAAAATTTCGCGTAGTTTCCTGAGTGCGGCTTGAGACAACGTGGATAAATCAAACGTGATAAACAAGGCTCCTTGCAGCGACGCGACACATACACGTTAAGTTATTACGGCTTTAAATAATCTCTGAATCGATAGTTGCTTCACCTCGCGATAGCCTCTCTAATCCGTAGTGTCGGAGTGTAAATCGTAAAATTGCGTTAAATAATTACAACATATAATGTTAACCAAGGACGAAGTATTCAATAAAATAGTATACCGCTCTCTGCGTTGCGAATTATCGTTTACGCTAACGACGATTTCAATTTTTCTATAATTAAAATATATAAAATCTTTGTTGTAACGGAAAATCCATCGCGACAAACATGAAAATTTTATGCGAAAGTAAAAAAATTAAAAGCAATATTAAAATATACATAAAAACTTTAATAATATTTCAATACTAAAATATCAAAACGAAATATAATGACAGTATAAGCGATTAAATATGTAATTTACGATACACAACGGAGAAATCAGAATAAAATATTGTGACCTGAATCTCAAGAGATAGCTGGAAACTCAGTTTACCAAGATGCTCGGAATGAGAAGGGAACGTATGGGCCGTAAATAATCCTTTTGGTTGCAATATGTCACAACTCTCAGCATGTAATTTTTCAAAAATCGCTCTAGATAACGCCAGTTATATATCGTATTTCGTTCACGAGCTACACGAGCTACACGTGCTCGATCGTTATGTGCGGTCTCTTAAACTTTAACATAAACGCTTCGATGCTTTGAACGTAGTTACGCGGTATCCGTTGTGTTCATACACAAGTCCAAGATAATATTTACGCAGAGCGGTTTGTTGCACGGATAAACAAGTCAGCACGACAGTTTATTTCAGCTTTATAGCACAATTTTAAGCACGATCGAAACATCCACTAGTTTTAAATGTTTTCGTACAGTTGCTGCGAAAAAATCTATCGTTTTCAAGTTTATTTCAATCACCTTGATTATTATTAATCGGATATAAGTTAAATTCAATGATCAGTTATTGGTAATAGAAATAAAAATACGCTAGACTATTCTTTGACGGAACTAGAAGGAAACTCAATTAAACAGCTGACCCTCAAGAGAGCGACATGATGCCCGGCGCACTGGTCTGCAATGATGCAGTGGTCAACCGCATCACACGCACTTGCACGCATGTGTGGACTTATTACGCAAGATTATAGAAAGCCTTCGGTGCATGTGAAAGTGTTCGCGCTATCGTCTGCATTCCAGCAGAATGCGGGCCTCGGCGGATGCAAATCATATCCCGGAGTGAGTTCGGGACCAATCGATTGCATTCGAAATAGAAAATGTCAGATGGACGATCGTATTAACGATACACAATATCCCCGTTTGTCCCACATAAAATTTCGACAAGATAGCGCATCGATTGATCGCGATATCGCGATTAAAAGATATTATTATTGAGCTTTCGCTGTTCTTAATTTATTATAATATATGCGACCTCGCGCAAGTAGGCGTGTATCATAATTGCGATAAGCAACGTAACTTTCAACAACTGTTGGCTGTCAACTTGCACGCCATTGCGACAGTGGTAAATATCCTCACGTTTCCCCAATGTGATAAACGAGGATATCAGAAAGGGAGCAAGGAAATGAGAGCGAATCATGAGAGTTTAACTGATGGTGACACGAAACGAAAGCCTTGCCGACATAAAGTGAACGCCAAACCGAATGTCCGAGTTAAGTAAGAATGGCTGAACTGACTCACCAGAACCGATACAGCAGTCATCAAGATTTGAAACAAAATATAAAAGACATACTTACTGATAAGTTAGAAAGAAAATCGTTGTTCATTTATTTGTAACAACTTCTATATAAATAAAAGTTTCGAGATTATCGAGGCTATCGAAATCTGCGTTGTATTCCATTGCGCGTTCAACATTCTACTTAAAAAAGTGAGAAAAAAGGTTTCTTTAGCGAATGAAAGTTATAAACGGCGATGGTAGTCAAAGGATTAAATCAGACTAGTGAAAATGCGAGGTATATAAGAAAGACAAAGGAGAAAGAGAAAAAGAAGAAGGCGAAAAAAGGTTGCAACAAAACTTCGTTTGTGAAACTTTTGTTTCTTTGCTTCGCGTTCGCCTCAGATCGCCTCTACTTCTTTCTCTTTGTCGAAATTCGTGCGTAGTAGCGTGTTAAAATGAATCAAACCTAAAAAAAGAGGGAAAGAGGAGAAAAAAAAAAATAAGCCTGTTGTTATGCTATTTCGCGCGGAAAACCGCATTTAAGCTGCACACAAAGTACTGCGGAGAGAAGAAAGAAATCCGCGAAAATCTCTCGTATTCGGGATGTTCCGACAAAAATAATAATTTAAAGGGGGAGGAGATATAAAGCGGAAGTTTCTTCGGCCGTTAGCCTCGAAAATAATAAGTGCGCGGCTCGAAATTGCGAAATTCATTGTCCAAATCCGCTTTACCCTACCCGCTAACTCTTGTCCGCGATTTCGTAGTAATCGATGACACAAAAATATATAATTCAAATATTCTGTAAAATAAATGTTTTAATTTCAATGCGATTAAATAGATGTGCATTAAAGAAACATAAATAGAAATTATATATACAAATTCACAAAAGAAACTTTTTGTTGTTTAAATTTCCAAAGAGCATCAATTTTATGTCACACTGTACACATTAACATATCGAAATTTTAAAAAGCGATAATTCTTGATAATGTACGTCAATCAGTTTGAGTGAAAATCGATTCATAAAGTCTATAAATCTGTAAAATGTGAGCGGATTATTAAATTCTCGTATAATTACTCTGCAGCGTGTCTATCAATTATAAATCTCAATTGTGCGTTAATCTTCAACGTGAAAATTCGATATCACATCCAACATAATTCTATAAATAATGAAACACGGAGATGTCAATTTTTCATCGCGCGAAATTGTTGGATTCATCATGATTAATCGAATCAATGAACTCGGATTCATTATAATTTAGAACTGCATACGAATTGCAACTGCGGATTACATAAAATAAAGTTATAAAAACTTTGTAACGATATTAAAAGATTTTAATATTACAAGAAGATTTTTTAGAGAAATGAATTAAACATATATTCGCCTAAATGTGAATTTTTTAAAATGTATGTATCTTGTATAAATTCTTCCCCCTTTCTTTTTCTTTCTCTCTTGTGCTTCAGTTCATCGTATTCAATGAATAGACGGTGGGAACACATATGTGCTCTTCTCATCGTAATTAACACAGAGAATTATTAATTCCTGAAAAGATTAAATTGGGAAGCGACCGCGGAAAATTACACCAAGTAGTTTTCCGAATTTAATTTCCCGGAGCATTAAGCTCTTCGGTTCCGGCGACTATACAGCTAGTGCGCTGTCCGACGGAAATTGAAAAAGTTAACGTGTATATATATATATATATATATATATATAGCATACTCTCGGTGATATTTAATTATTAAATTGCATAAATTTTTGATGCAACTGGCCTTCTCGGTCTTGAAGTTTACACCGATGTATCAGTTAAGCGAATTGATTTGCGAAATTTCCGCGTAGCATGTAAGCACTGTATAAGCGCATTCCTCTACAATGCATCTACTGAATGCTAGAAGTTAGTATTGTTAACGGCGGACAAAAGCGATACATGGCGATAGAATACCTTGCGTCTTTACGAGCCTGAAGTAAAACCGTGACTAAACACGTCTCTAAAGATAGCTAGTTTCCATCGTCGCTCCATTTGAGCTTTTAATCCACTCGCGATATATTTAGCAATACATTAACTTTGTCTGCATGTTTGGTTTTGTGATAACTCTGTTGCGCGAGAGAGTTTTTAAGAGCAATCAAGAAAGAAAACAAAATATATTTTTGTTTCCTACAATCGCGCACGATTTTACAATTACCTTTCACGTGAGAGAAGCAGTAAAAGATAAAGGAAATAAAAATATTGTATATAATCTCTTGATGCGTCTTGTTATCGCTTCCATTATAGATTTACTCATGATAAATTATACTACCGTTTCAGAGCCATCGGCGGCACGATATTGATGCTAATGATCTGCGCGACCGTGTATGAATACAAATCGTTTCCTCTCGCAAGGGACATTGAGTCTTCGAGCATATCGAATAACAATGACAAAACCAACGATTTTATAGACAAGAATCTGAATCAAGACCACAGGATCTCGGGACAGGAAAACGATCAGGAGCTTATCGAAAAAGGAACAAAGCATCCACAAAAAGAGAATCCCATTCAAAGGAAGAATTGCAGCAAAGGTTAATAGCGTATATTTACATCTCTGTCATCTTTTTTGCGTCATATAAAAATTCTTTAACGCAGTTTTTGCGTCTTTTTTTCAGGATTTTGGCTGAAATTCTTACTCGCGTTCAGCCCTACCGTCAACGGAAGTAAGATCATTAGCACCGAGCCTGCGGCCAAAGACAGTCTGACTTGTCTCCATGGTCTCCGCGTGTTCTCCTTGGGATGGGTTATCATGGTGCACACGTACATTCAAGTCTTCTCTATCGCTGGTAATTCTATGTTGCAAAACCACTTTTCATAATAAACGAACAGAATAGAAGCATAAAATAGCGAAAATAGCATAGAAAATAATAGCGTGAAAAATTGTGTTCTCATTAGCAACGTTTCAAACTAGTATGCTTGTTCTACTTTCTATAACTAGCTTTTGATGCAACTGATAGGCAATATGATATAATAGAATGTAATAGGATGTATCAGGTTTCCTGATCAGTGATAATCGAAGCTCTCTTCCCCACTTTATACGTATACACTTTCACCGACAATTTCGCGATTAAGTATTTCCTCATTACGCTTTGCAGAGAACAAGACATTGCGAACGGTCACAGAAAGGAATTTCATGTTCCAGACCATCAGTAACGCGACATTTTCCGTGGACACTTTCTTCTTTATTAGGTAACAAACGCACAATAAACATTTATACATGTAGTAATAGATCATAAATTAATTCCCGACAATATTGTTGACAGTGGCTTGCTGATGACTATACTTTTTTATCGATCCTTGGGCAATCTTAATATCGAAAAGGGCAATTTTTTGAAGACAAGTTTCATTAAATTCGTTGTCATGATCTTATATCGATTCATCAGGTATATTTCAAGTTTGTATAATTGAAAAAAATTTTTTTTTCGAGGCAAAGCAATTCAATTCGGATAAGCTATGAATAATAATTCTTATTTTGATTTCTTTTGTGTTTTACGAAGATTGACACCAGCTTATCTCTTTGTGCTGGGGATGAACGAGATCGCTATAAAACAAGCTCAGGCGAAAACAGTCTTTTCGCCCGTTATTATCGATCATCTGACCTGCGAAAAGTTCTGGTGGCGAAACGCGCTATACTTGAACTCGCTATATCCGCGCACAGAAATGGTAAGATGATTTATGTTCTACTTATCCTAATGTGCTTTCTTTTTTCTCGTTATTACGTATCTCGTGAGGCAAAGCTTTCAACAAAATTTCTTATATACGAAACTTCTTACATGTATCTTGTAACAGCGTCTATTCCAAGTATACACCTCAAGAGATAACTCTTTTTTCGTCAAAGAGTTATATATATATTTTTTTTAATTGAAAAAAAAAGCATTGACCTCATAAGAAAAGCATTATCAGGTATCATTATCGAAAAGTATATAACAAAAAAGCAAAATTGAGAAATTATTTTAATGCTGGTTTCGAAACGGTGATGTTTCTTGAGTGCCTCAAGTACTTAGTGTATTAATAAATGGGTAATGAAGAATATATTGCATAATGGTTATGTAAAAAACGAGTTCTCAAACATACTTTCGACGAGCGATAGGTAGAAAACCCATAAGAATCAGTTTTTGCGTCAAAGCGATATAATGCGTCGCCTTTCCTACGCGTGAATTTTCCTCTCCGCGTCCTAGTTCTCTTACTTTCGCAATCCTGTCACGATGCAATCTACCTGGCAATTGATTCGCGCCTATTACATTAATAACTTTCTAGTGCATGATGTGGAGCTGGTATATGGCAAACGACACGCAGTTCTATGTCCTTGGGATACTTCTTCTTTTGCTCTCCGTGAAATATTTCAAGACCGCGGTCACTATCGTTTCACTGTTGATCGTCTCTTCGTGGTTCACTACGTTCTCGATAGCCTACAGCAACGATTACATAGCCAGGTAATGTCTTGGACTTCCGATCAATATTATACGTATCGTTTGTCACATATTTCGCGGTTTCTTTAGTCTACTACGGTTAACGATACACTTGTAACAAGTTAATTGCATAATGACTTAATATTAATTTACTAGATATCATTAATATTAATGCACATGATTAATTGACAAGATAATTTTTAAAAGAAATATCCCTTTAAGAAATAAAATTACATAAGAAGTAAGACTTCTAAGAAAAAAGATAAAATTTAATAATTAAAAACTTATAATTAAAAGTGTCTTGTTGGTCTGAGTTTATTATTTAAGAGTCAACGCGTTGAAATTGTTTATAAAAAAAAATTGCCAGGATATAACAATCGTACAATTCGTGGAGAATAGTAATTATTTGAGAGAAATAATTTCAAAGTAACAAAGGCCTTTCACGGCTATTGAATGAAACACAACAATTGGAATACAGCCTCTTACGACGTCTGTATGACTTGCTCTTCCGTCAAATAAAGTACTTCGGTCTTTTTATTCGGATCTGGGTGAATACGGCGGAGGAACAATGCAATAAGCCAGGTATCTGTCGAAGCATCGCCTGTAATTGGAAGCGAGCTTTCATTTCAGACTTCTTCATGGCGCGCGTGCCTATTATAGCGTGCTATCGACATTGTATTTGGCATTGTTCACCCTCCGACAATTTAACCGCGCGATATTGCGTATACGCTTAATTCCTTTATCGATTTTTCACACAGGATCCAAGAGCCATTTGCTCTATTCGACGAACTCTACGATAAACCGTGGTTGAGAGCAGGTCCGTATTTCATCGGCACTATCAGTGGTTATATCCTCTTCAAAACTAAGTGCCAGCTAAAACTACCTACGGTGAGTATTTCAAAACACTCCTAACTATCAAGTTAATCATTCAGTCAATCATTCAGCGATTTTCACGTATGCCTCGCCGCGCAATAATGACACGATAATGCGGATTTATTAAACAATTGCAAAATTCGTATATCTAATACAGACACGATAGAGGATACGAACAATAGAATGATTAAAAATAATAAATATGCAGAATACAAAACGCGCACGATAAATATCTTAATATGTGTAATTTACATTGTAATTATTGAAGTAACCTAAAATGACGAGGACTGCTAAACGCTGTTATTCATCCACACCGCGAGAATTTTCTACGCATGTTCTTTTTTAAAATTCTTTCTGTAAAATTAACCGAAACTGAATCCTACAGGGAGTTGAATTGATCGGCTGGATACTATCCGCGGCCATCATGTTCTCAGTGGTGTACGGACTGTATCCAGGAAATTTGACGGTGATAGTAAGCTCCGTATATGCTGCCTTAGGACACACCGCGTGGGCAATAGCCGTGGCTTTTATCGTGATCCAATGTTGCACAGGGTCGGCACGAATGATCGACAGTTTGCTTTCGCTTAGGCTAATGTATCCTCTCTCGAGACTCACATATTGCGCCTACCTCGTGCATCCTGTTATCATGATGGTCACGACTACACAGATGGACGGGCCATTGCATCTCCATAATGGGATTGTGGTAAGATAAAAGGAATATTCTCCGAATATGAAGTTCGTATTGCTATATGATATATTTATATAAGACGGTTCGCTATACAGTAAAATCCATACTGTTTTATATGTACACAGAAAGAACGATTTTGTTACAAAATTTAAAATTTTAGCTGAATATAATAGACCAGAAAAAATTTTGTTGAACTACTAAAATAATTATGTAGAATGCTCGAACTAGTTGCTAGAATATCAAAATTTTTTGCAGCATTGCTTATTATTTTTAATTTTCCAACAAAATTATTTTGATGGTCCAACAAAATTATTTTTAGATCTGTATTCAGCTAAAATTTTAGATCTTTTAGCAAAATTTCAAATCCCTCAGCAAAATCGTTCTTTCTACGTAATATCCATACAAAATATTTTATTTTGTTTTATTTATTTTTACACGAAAAAATAAAAATACACGTAACTTTTTATATACGCAACTTTTTCGTAACAGATTATTTTAAAAAGAAAATTAGAAAGTCGGTAACTCTCAGATTTTTTTATTACTTATAAGGCTTTTAATTATTTCGTGACATAAAATGTATATGTCTGATTAATAGTGATTATTAAGATATAAATAAAGAAATTCAATACTGTTAAAAATAAAATATAAAATATAAACTTTCAAAATGTAAGTTCCTTATAAAATATACAAGAGTTTTTCTTTTTTAAAGAATGGAATATTACTTTGTCTCTCTGATTAATTTTCTTTTATAGAAAAACGCTCTTTTTTCGATTACTTATAACGAACCATTTTATACAATAGATATTATTTTTCTGAACATTTTTCAAAGAGAATCTCTAAAATCTTATAAAATACATTGCGTAAAATATTCTAATATTCATTCTAATTTTCAATATAAGAATTGTGTTAACGTCATGAATGTTTTTTCCGCAGCTTATTCTCTATTTCGGCAACCTAGTAGCCTCGTACCTGCTGTCGTTCTGCATTTCTCTCGCCTTTGAGGCGCCGGTGGTGACTTTGTTGAAAATTGCATTCACCTCGAAGAAAAGAGCGAGGTAGAATGCAATTTATTTGATAAAAGGATAAATGCGATTATCCTGTAGTACGTATGTATTATGCATGTGAAATTATGCATGTGAGTTATTAGATAGATAATGATTGTGTGTTGCAATTATGCATTCGTCGCTTCTCGCGTGTGCGACAGTCGAATAATTTATACATAATTTAAGCTTAACAATGGATAATATTTATCAAGCTCTTAATATTTCTTGCAGATAACGACATTGCTCCAAAATCTGAATCTCAAAGCAAAGATGAAAATCATCGAAAACTTTTCCAGGAGAAGTTCATCTTTATTTGTGACGATAGATCGCCGACATTTAATAATTCTTAATAATAATGTGAACGTTTAGTGATAATTTATTTTGTGATGCCTCAATTCCCTGATGTAAAAATTCCTTTTTGCAATACAGAATGCTAAATTCCTCATAAATCAATTTATTATTATTAATAAAAGATAAGGAGAGATAAAACATCAAAGGTTTATAAAACAGGTTTACAGAGAATGGCAATTAATCATCCCGGAAATAAAATAATATTGCAAATGTGAAGATACATTAAAAATTAAAATCAATTGATATAAATGCAAAGCTCTGTCAGCTTTTGTCGAGGAATTCTGAATTTCGGGGACAGTTTTATTCTCGCAGAGGTAACAGTAAAATTGACCAAATGCACGCGAATCATATTTCTTCTTATTTTAACACAGTAACAATTACGTATTAAATAACATGACTTGCTAGTGCAGTAATCCTTTATTCACGTAATGGATAGGAAAATGTTCCCCATGTCCATGAAAGCGTAAATCACTGACATTGCAATATAAAATCACGTAGCGTGTTAAAAGACTTTTCTCGCGTCGTGCATAACTGCGAATCTATCATGTCGCGTGTGAATGCTGGAAAATCTATAATCAGCATAAATATATAAAGTAGCGTATAAACAAATAACAAAAAGCATTTAAACGTGCAATACGTTGGGTATATTATAATATGTGCATTAACTTTTGATATAAATTTTGTGTGAAAAAATAAAAAAAGCAGGCTACAACGTTAAAATTTTGCAGTACATATTTTCATCGCGCATTTGGCAGTTCATATTGTCAAACGATATAATAAATTCAGTCGCGTAAAATTCAGTCAACGTAAAGAGATAGAAAAAAAAGTATATGTGACACGTTTATTCCAGAATTTATGCGTGCCACGTAGGATAGCCGCGATGTTTCAATAACGAAAGAAAAAGCGAGAAATACGTTGTACAAAATCGATAGAGAAAATAGAAATAAATGCAAAAAATACTTTTGCGTATATCAAAAATATAAAAATATAAATATAAATGAATCTGTAAAGAAAGCAATTTATGTTAAATGATAATGTATTCGATTATCTTTTTTCATTTTATAATTTTACACATTTTACCTTGCTATCATAAAATACTTTAAACCTATTATATTGCAAATAATTTAAATCCATTTAACAACCGTTGCAAACGGTGTTAGATCTATTTAAAGTGAATTAGATTTCAGAGTCTTTGTAATGGAAATCAGTTTATCACTATTCCGTATTGTCAAATTCAAATAAGTCTCGGTTTCCTTATCATTGATTTCCTATCTAGACGCACAAAGGCTTTCCTCATTTTAACAACCATAAAGCAATGCGTGACGTGAAAAGAGGCGCATGTCGTAAATTGATTTTCGATGCTCAGGAGGCATCTCCGAACGTTGCGTTTGAACGCGTTATCTGCCTGCTGCAGACGCGAAAATGATTTCAAGTTTCTTCAAGGATACAACCGTTCATCGTCGCAAGAAGATGTCAGATGGCAAATTAATCCGTAAATACAATATTCTGATGAGATTTAACTCGCCCCACATTTTTGCAGCAATTTAATTTTATTTTCTTAATTCATCATGATTTTTTATTTAGAATTTTTTATTTATTTAGAATTTTTTATTTAATATGATCGAGAAATTTCATATATAATACCGTTCCTAGAATTTCAAATTAATTTTAATGAATGGGTTATTATATTATTATATTGTATTTAAAGTATAGCATATTTAGAATTTCATTTTGTAGATTCGTTAATGTTGTTAGTAATTAATTCCGCTTAATTAAACCATTGTCTGTATTATGCGATACTGCGTGAGCGCAAAGAACAATGTCTATTTTTGATATTTTTGCACAGTAAGCACAGTTTCATCTCCAGCTTATTTCGTACATATCACGTTTACTCATCATATATGTATGAACAGAGCGGAGAAAGGACAGAAATAACACGAATATAAATATTTGTAGGATGTTTAGCATATTGTTATATGTATACCGAGCAAATATTGATTACCAGAAAAATTCACGGCGTCGGAAATTGCCGAGCACATATTTCCGCTTTATAACACAGTTTATGATGTTTTTAATTTCGTTAAAAAAACCTGCAGCAAAAAGATAATATTAACAGAGACTCTTTGTTCAAAATTTTTTGTGATTGTAAAATAGAGGGCTGAACATTTGAAATATTATAAAAGAAATCAGCTAGAAAAATTTTAATTAATAAGTTATCGGTATGTACACGCGCGCGTTTAGACGTGTTAACACAAGATAAACTGCAGTATAAAGTAAAATTGTGCGATATTAAAATTTATACTTGTAGATATAAAGTTAGCTCTTCATTAAGATGATAGATGAGATTAGTGGTGACTTTTCACTGAATTTCATGACGATGTTTAACATGCAGAGTTTATTTGAGATAAATGTAGCAGATTAATTAAAGCATCACCATTTACGCCTATTAAAGAGCTAATTGTAGCATTTAAACGCTGAGCAAAATGCCTTCCGCTGACGATACAGTTTGGTAGAATGATAAATCTTTAGTTAACCAAAGCCTGTGTAGTACCCACCATCTGGCGTCCAACACGAACACGCACACGAGAGAAAATTGCCGAAGAAATTAAAGTCGCTCTTAAGATCGATACCCACCCTATTTCAACAAACGGCCCTATATTACTTTTTTATTCATTAATACGTACATTCATTCATGATTCTGATATATGACATACGACCGATATGTGTATATATATATATATATATATATATATATATATATATATATATATATATATATATATATATATAAAACCGAGAAAGAGGTTGTACAAAAATAATTTTAAAGTACAGAACAACTTTCTTCTTCACACGAAGAAGTTACTTTTGAGAGAAAATCCGTGTTGACAACTTGAAAATTTACAACTCGTCTTTTTTCTTTGTTAAACGTGAATAAATGCAAATAATTACTTAACGTTACTTGTCAAATTTATTACAAATATTCATTAAAAGTATCAATTAAAATATATAAAACGTACATAAGATTTCTTTTGAGAGAAAAATATAGATATGTTTAATATTTCATATTTTGACCGCACAATATTATATAATTTCTTGAGAAAATGTAACGCCGCAAGTAAAGTATTTATGTCCGCCTGGCGTTACTTGCCATTTTAATATGTAAGTGTAAAACTGTATTAAATTGTCCCTGTACGTAACGCATTCAGATTCAAAATCATCTATTTGTTTGCCATGATTTTGCGGTTACAGAATGTAACTGTCCTCTATATGCATTACCGCAATGACATACACGCGTACATATGCGAGTGAGAGAGAGAGAGAGAGAGAGAGAGAGAGAGAGAGAGAGAGAGAGACAAAAAGAGAGAGAGAGAGAGAAAATGCATATATGGCGAGAACATCGAAGTTGATTACGGATGTGCTTTCGTAACACATGGATACTGTCAGATTAAATTTACAACATAACTGAGTAAAGACACGTGCACGACAACAGCCACAAACTCAACATCTCATTAAGAAAATCGATATCACTTCAATTATCATACACAAATGGCGCAGACAGACATTAAATGTAAACGCTGCCATTAAATAAATGAAACAAAAGAAACTTTCGATCAAAACTAGACTAGAAAATTTAATTAAAAATTATTTGTACTTTCATGTATGATGTATTCGGACATTTTTAATGCATTACAAGTTTCAATATATCTGATTCAACAACATTTCAATAAAATAACGGAAGTCATGACAAAAAATACAGCTCTTTGTTAGTTTATTTCTTTAACGATGACAAATTTTCTATGATACGTTATCCATACTTTGTTCCATGCAAGATAAAAAAGTCTCTATCAATCTATTGACAATTTATGATTAATTTTCTTTAGCAATCCGTTCTCGACAATCGATTTAATCAAAGTACATAGGAGAGTTCGATTTCCTGGACCGAAACGTGAATGCGAAAATTGGTTTGAGAAGATCACAAAATGCATTCAGGCACACAAAAGCTATTGCACTGCAAGCAAATTTTGTACAAAAGATCTATATATTCATAAGCTATATGTAATATGCATTTAAGCGCGCTATAGTTTCAATTAAATTATGCAAATTGCCCGTTAAGAAAAATCTATATCAAAATATACCACATATCCAAATTTATATAATTTTACATGTAATGTAGGTATTTATTAAAAATTACGTTTATCAAAAATACAAAGGTTTATCAAAATACAATGTGCAATGTTGCAGTACGTGATTAATTAAATTCTTTACAAAATAATTGAAAAGCGCAGTACCTTGTTCCATTTCGGAATGCACATGCATTTGCATGTGCCGCTCGCACACACAGACCTATGCTTATGAGCTTTCCGCATTCACTTTGATGAGTGTGTCCGCCTGCATTCTTAACCGAGCTTAACGTAACCTACTTCCGGCCAGTGCAACTTCTTGTAATTAGCACGCTGAGTTGAATCTCATGCGTTTTGACGGTATTACACCTCTTTAAGAAGGAATTTCGGTAAGCAAATTTCTCTCGTTAATATTAATAGCATAAATTTCTCTGGCATAAATTTTTGTCCGATATATAATCTGTTACAAAATTCCACCAAAATGTAACAAGATTCAAAATTTCCAGCATCTCTTTACTTTTCATAGACCGTAAAGACCGAGAGAGGATATTTGCGTGCGATATCTAAATTTATCATAAAATCAACCGATCAAATCTCTTTTCCCTGAGGTTACAGAACTTGTTCTTCCAATAAAAATGAAAAATATCTCAGAAATCCTCGGAGACTTATAGAGTCATAAAACATGGTTTGATTAATTATCGTCCCCGAAGAGCGTGTTCATTGAATTCTACGAAATTTAAAAGCAGTTTCCCACGGATTTATTTGTGACTGATAGGATTTTGGATAGCTTTAACAGAATTAATAAGTAAGGTCATCAATCTCTCTATATCACGTTTGTTTTTGTATGCATTGCTGTCATGGATTCAAAATTTTTATAATGTAGCGTGAGTATATTACATGCCTCCCAGAGATTATTTCCATAGAGGTATTACTGAACACAGAAAATTTATTTTTAACAAAATAAACAAAAGAAAAAGTAAATCAAGCTGTAATGTTTCTAATTAAACTTTAAATTACAGTCTTATAAATATAATTATTAATTAATTTATTTATCTCTAAAACATTCTATTTCTTAAATCTCAAAATCTAATTTAATATTATTTCAAAACTACAATGTGTGTGCATTATAAATGTATACAATATAAAGAAATAATGACGCGCGATTAGAGAAATTTAAAAGGATTTATGATTCTCATATATCATTCACACAAAACCAATTTTCGCAAGCACGTTTTTAAAATGAGTCAACTATCGTGTATTTGATCGCCAATTCTGTAATTTTTTCTAGACTTTCCATCAAAATCTCGTCTTATATATCTACGGTGGCACATGCGCGGACAACGAGACGCGAGAGGAAGAGGTGGTAGAGTCTCGTTTTCGGTCAGTCGGCTGAGAGCCGTCGAGGAATTCGAGTTGTATGCGAATTTCGGTACTCGCGACACACGCACGAGGTTTCGAAAACTGACAGAAATCTCGTCCGATTTACGTATTCATCCGATTAAAAAAAAACCGTAATACCTCCGTGCTGCGAAATGTGTCGATTACTATAAAACTAATGACAAAACATAAAACTGGCAAACAGATCTTTCCTGCTAGATTGATTAAAATGAAACTCCGGTCGAATAAATTGACGGAATAATGTAATTTTCTCGAATTTTTTCACGTAAAAAATTTGTATGTGAAAATAAGACGTCGACAGCCATGATTAATCACAGCCTAAACCGAAAGAAGGATCGACTCTGAAAGTTCGTTCGTGCGAAGGAATCCAAGAAAACACGAATGACTGATAGGCGCGAAATCGACGAACTTGAGGTTACTGAATTTCTGGAGATACGCTGCTGTGCTGGTGACAGAGAAATCGATCTTTAAACATCTCCAACACCGACTTATATCAGATAGAAAATGTACTCTTTAAATCAATCGAACGATATACTTAATAAAAGTGTAATTAACGAAAATATCACGTGTATTGTTCAGAAAAATCAATGAATCCAGTTCATCGATCATGTAATTTACAAAAAGAAAAGATAAAAAATAATTTTCAAAGGCCAAACAATTTTTTTACTCGGAATTGAAATTTTATCGATTACTTAGGAAAAGCACATACGTCGAACTATTAGAAATTCTATGGAGAATTTTATACCAAAGTACTGTAACATATTTATTTATTTACGAAGATGCTGACATATAATGCATGACACGTCAAACTGCCGAATGTGTTTGGTGAAGAAGACTCAGTTTTGCGGAAGTTAGTATGCACGAAGGTTAATGTTCCTGTCTCTCCGACTAGAAGGAGAAGGAGGAGAATACACGAAGCTAGCCAAGCATGAACAAGGGAAGATCCGGTGCGACAACCACTCGGAAAATTTTCATAGAACTCACATCACGAGGATTTTGCGTCCAATAAATTTCTAGGTACGTTAATTGTGGTCGCTAATTGATATCAGCTAGAATTCTAACCGTGCCTGCGGCATGACATACGAATATGACAGGATAAAAAACTGACCATTAATTGACGTTGCGGCAATATCAAGCGTAAGGTATTAATTACAGAAATTAATATTATTGTATGTTTACAATTATAAATATACAATTTACCATTATTTAAAAATCACTTTACCATTATACATTAATATATTGTACTATAATATTATTATACATCTATAATTATGCGTATTACTCATTTGTAAAAAATACTCATTCGATTCCGAGTTATGCACATTATTGATTCGTAAGAGATAATATTAATATCATTTGATAATATTAACATCTGAAAATTAAATTAAAGTCAAATGTAAAATACAATTTTATGATTTTATAAAGTAAAAGAGAAAAAGAGTTATATTTTTAGAATTGCGTAATTGTATTTAAATCATAATTTATAAAATTTAAATTATATCTTTGATATTTTTCATCCGTTGTAGGTATCAAAATAAATTGATAAAATATTAATTAATCCTTCTTTTTCAAGCTTACATTCCTAAAAGCTCATTTGCATTTATATATATGCTGCAGCGCATTCACATAACTTCGTGTTTGACTCGTTATCCAAAAACTCTACCAATTGTGCAAGTTTCTGTTCACATTTCACAGTATGACGTATCGACTTTCGATACCCGTGCCCATTGCTGATTCACGACTACGAATAGTTCCGACGGAGAATCGTTCCTTGCAGCATTATCCCACGTCACACGTTATGACACTTAATAAGCGAGATATAGACGCTCGATCGCGTTTCCAGATTGAAAAATTGTTCTTTTATTTTAAAATATTGCTTCTCCGTCTCATCAAAGATTGTAATTTTCTCGATGATGTCGTTAAATTCATTTCGCTAATATTTTTCTAAAAATGTATATATAAGAATGTCAAGTAACACGTGGTATTGCAGCACGTGCGAAAATATTAAAAATATTGTAAACAAAGATTTCATATAAATTGTGAAATCTTTTATCTACACTCTGTTGGATAGCATCCGATGCTCTTTGTGAAAGGGAATTACCTATTACCTAGGTCGTTGTAATGATACTATTACGTTTAATTAAAGCAGCTAATTCCAGCAAAGTAATGCTGAGTACATCATTTCTTATATTTTTATCTGTTACGCAATATCAAGGCCGTTTAATGGCAAGTATTTATCAAAGGTTGGCAGATAGCAAAGGGAAATTCTGTCTAGAAGATAAATTTCTCTTCGAAAAATCGAGTCTAATCATGAGGGTCGCCCTTGCGATGGGAAAAGAAAATCTGAAACAAATTGACATGTCGATGTTCAATTTACTTTGCAACGCGCGATTAACTCGTCGCACGAACGATATCGGCGGGATACGGAAAAAAAATTTGGCAAGAGAGCTCCGATCAAATGAAAACAAAATAGATTTAAAGAAACAAAAGGCAAAAGAAAAAAGAAAAGATGAAAAACGTGGAAAAGTAACGTGGGAAAATAACTCTTTCAATATATGCTACTGCGATGCGAGCGATATATTTTAGCGCAATGTTTTTCCTGATCAAGTTCACGAGCTCGGGATACTTTACATGATGATCCATAAAAATAGATATATTTCCATAAAAATAGAAATATTTAACGTGCATAAACGTTTGCTATAACAAAAAGGAACATGAAAAAGATGAAGGAGAAAATTTAATAGTGCAAAATTTTCGCGCTTATGCAATCGGAATTAATTCAATTTTGACTTTTTTATGCATTTAATAACGTAATTAAATAATCGTTAATAGTGTATTTTAGCTAAATTCGTAGTACACATAAATATGTATATCCGAGCATGAAAATTAGCTCAACGGCCTAATTTAGATGTGCCCTAACGTAACTAGCTTTATCTACATACCACTTACCCTGCTAAATAGTACATGTGTACAAATGACGCGATAACACAAGTACAATTTATGTTTATTTGTTAGAAGTAACGAGGATTTGGAGTCATATTTTATGCACAAATTATCTTGCAGTTTACATTTACATTTAACCAGTAGTTTATTATAACCAAATATATTACTTTAAAAAAAAAAACATATTTTTTGTCATATGATAACAAAAAATAAAGAAATCGCAAAAATAATTAAAAAAGTAAATTGAATCTTGAAAGTATCTTGATTGCAACACAAATCTTCTCTTAATATACAGAGCAGCAGTGGCTTGATTGCAAGGCAATTTTTTTGCTTTCAGACCGCGCTGCCGAAACTTTCATAGAAAAACAAAACGTGTTACGGATTCATCGAAAAAGCATCGAATCAACCGAGGCCGAAGGTAGAATTGCCTATATTTATCGAAGAGGAACGATACGATGACTCGCGGATACGATACTCGAAAGTTCAAGATTCAAGTTTCGTGCCTCGTTAACCTCGTGACTCCACAATTTCAGATGAAATTTCAACCGTATGAAATTCGAAATAGCAGAAACTCCAAGAAAAGGAATACGAGACATCACGATATTGCGACTGACGTGAAACATAAAAATAAAAAAAAAAAACTTAAAACATTTCAAAATAAAATAAAAAACATAAAAATATTGCGAAAACTTCTTTTATGAAATTTTTTATTATATTAACATTATCCTCACAGCCAGAATTACAAAACAAAATAAATTTATCAAATAATTTAAAACACGGCCAACATACGGTCAGAGCTAGGTGTCGGTGCTCAATAAAAATAAATTTATATACTTTCTTGCCAAACTTTCATCGTCGCTTAAAAAACAAGTCACATTGGTGAACAGAAATTGTTGACAAGTAAACTTTGACACGATATGCAGTAAATTCGTGCTTAGCAAGAAAATAAAACAGAAATCACAATTTTCCTAATAAAATTTAACAAAAAGGATATAACAATTTTATAAAATTATTCCTCACACAATCTCTTGATTTATACAAAGATAAAGATGCAATGTATGTTCGATGCATACAGCAGCCCTTTTTCGTAATGCTGAATTTCTTAGTTTTGTTACCTTGCTACACATTACTTTTTATTCTAGCGTTGCTTATAGCTCCACGAATAGTAAAACTTTTATTACATTTTTGTACTATGCATAATCCTACGTATCATTTTCATTACTTTGTAACATCCGTGCTTTTCCAAATGCACAAAAGAAAAATTATTTAAAAATTTCATATGAAAATAAACGTTATAATAATTAAATCCGCATCTATATGTGCAGATGCATACGTGTATTAATTTATTCACCTTACATTTTTCATTGCAATTTTGAATTATGTAACTGTCTAGAGTTAATTCTGACTTAATAAATAGCTATGAGTTTATTGTAACGAAAAATGATACGGTAACAGAAGTTGCCATCATAACGCTTTGCATAAATTAGATATTCATGAGTAAACTGTGTTAAAATTCTTTAAAAAAATTACGCGTATACCGTGATTCATCCTTTTCGTGATCGTCTTAAGGAAAAGTATTCCTGTTCATTACCAAAACGAGCTCTCATCTGTAAAATAGTTCATTAAGGTTCTTGTATCTACTTAATGAAGCCACGCAATTTCAGGTAAAGTAATCTACGAGAACTGCTTTGTGTACATCTAGCTAAGTATCATAATTTGTATAATATATGTACATGTATTATACATACTAATTATAAACATATAATTAAAAACATATGATAAAATAAAAATAATTAAATAAAATAATTAAAAATAAAAAGTATTCAAAAAAATAATAAAAAATTTTAAATATTTATTATTATATATTCAAATATTTAACCGCGATATTCAATAATAAAAAGTCTGCAATTTTAAATAAAAAAATTTATTTACTTCAAAACAGCTATCATTATAATATGTAATTATATCATTCATTCAAAACAGATGCTTTGAATTTAATTTTATTTCCGTTCGTGATACTTGAAAATTCGTATTCGCGATTGCCCACATTCAACTGACGATGAAGAGCGTTTTTACTGAAGAGATTTCCTTTTATGGCACATTTTACGAGATTATCTCTTGGGTAAATCCCTCGGCCTGTTTTACGTCGTAGATCAAACTTTTAAACAGAATTCTCTCGGCAGAATAGATAAAGTGGCGGATTATTTTGTGTAAAGTAACCCTTTTGCGAGACTTATACGAAGCGGGCGTAAGATTACTACGCACTTTCTGCGGTCAGCGATTACCGAGGCGTCTAAAATGCGAACACAATCAAGCGGTATTAAAAACTCTCTTTGCCAGCTGAGCAACCTCCAAAAGTATCTACACCGCGGTAAAAGTAAAAAGTTTAACAACCGTTACTTTGCCATTGCCGAGTACTCGCGGAGCTTTCACGTAGGTTCGTAAACATCAAAACACGCCTGAACAATCTTTTGCAACTTGGTTCTGAATTGGTAGGTGGTCGTGCTATGAGTATTGTATTATTCTCAACTATTATTCTCTAAATAACTTTAAATACCTCGATATTCTTTCTAAGTGATATTTCTTGATAAAAGAATTTTATTATACGCAAGGTTTTAATTCTATTCACAACCGATGTATGCAATTTCTGTTATAATACTCTTTTCGTTGTGGAAAAAAATAAATATTATTCTACTTTGCTACCTTTCTAACAGAATTGATATGAATAGTTGGTAACTAGGAGCCACTAGAGAATACTATGATATGCAATTATCTAGGTTGCGCAATTATACTCCTCCGGTAATATTCCGCACTCTAGGAAAGTTGAAACGTATCTCTGATCCAATCTTTAAAACTACACACAGTTCGCACGAATGGAAATGTTTTGCAGCCTAAAATCTTCCTATGACATGCTACTATGACCTCGTAAACTTTGGAAATAAATTGATGTTATCAACATAAATTTTTACACTCATATAGATAATTCGTCAGAAATATTCTTCAGTTTAAAACAGATAAGATGTGAAGAAATAACTTCGATATGTGATATTTATGTATTTATAAAATTGTCTATTAGCGAAACAGATCAGATTTATATATTTTTCTGTATCAAATAAAAATATTAAATTAAGAAACGTGCGGTGAAAGCTAAACGTGCAAGAAATTTATGTGAAAGAAATCGAACAAACATAGAAATAAAGCTGTCATTATGATACGGCGACATTGCGTTTTTCATCGTAATGTTCTAAAAGATCCACTTTTTCAGAGCCAATCTCTCTTTTTATTCCTCGCTTCTCTCTCTCTCTCTCTCTCTCTCTCTCTCTGTCTCTCGTTTCAATGCGCTTTCAACCTTTGACACGTCCGAAAAGTAGACCATCGAAGGGTCTTGATCCGCTTCCTAGTTTCCAATAACGACATGAAATTTAGTAAGCAGAAAAAAGGTTGATATCCGCTTACGGAGCAACATCGAAGGTATTACAATATTTAAAGTAGGAAAGTAGAACAAGGATTCTTCTCTCTGAATACGCACTAATAACAAATGTTGCACCTGCGACTCTCTAGTTAAAAATAAGCACCGGAATTAATTGTAATTCATACCCCTCACAAGAATTGCTTTAAAGCAATGTCATTTTAAAAATAGAAACTATAAAATAACTTAGAAATTTCTCTTAATCTAATATAAGTTTAATAATTTCAAGTATTCAGGATGTATTGAAAACACTCATTTTATGATTTGATTTCATTGTGATAATCATACATTTCATAGCTTTTGAATAAATTCTATGTTAATCATCATTAAAATGCTTTTATAAAAAACAATTTTATATCAACACATATATCTTTCTATACAAACATATCTTAGCCTCATTACAACGTTTTCTTTGATCTGTGTTTAATATAAAGACTCTCTTTTATAGTGAGCTTTATTAGAGTTGTTGTATTTTTCTACGGATTATAGTTATATTTTTCACAAAAGGGAAAAATGCGCGTGTTATTTGAAGACCCAGAGCATTTGCTCCGCTAGACAAAGGTACATTATAGCATCGAAAGGTTAATCGAAATCACGGAAAAGGAAGCTCTTTGTTTCTCAAGTATCTTTCCTAGACACGCTATTTCCTTTGGTCGTCGTCGCATTGCTTCATCTCGATTTATATTAAGATTCGAAGTAGTTTGTTTGACAATGAAACTAAATTCATTCCTACACATCCTCTCAAATTATACCGTTTATTTAATTAATCATTCCTACATAAATGTGTTTATTACAAATGCGTTATTAAATTAAACAATGACGTTTTTAAAATTTAATTTCGATAATTAAATGAATATTAAATATTTCAATTTTATTTTAAATGCAGTTGTTCTCAGTATAACACAATATAATAACTTATAATAATTTTTGTTATTCGAGAAAGTTTTCAAAAATATATTTTATTAATTATAATTTTACTTTAAATGTTTGAAAAATTTTACGTTCTCTAGATTCTATATTTACCTCAGCATAAAAGCAAGGAATTTATATATATATATATATATATAAGCAAATTAAAAACCAAGCATACACACAAATTTAAAAAATCGTGTATACTTTTTATTGTTATACTTGTAAAATTCTATGAAAATTCCATAAAGATGCAGTAATATCCATTATAATGAACATGAATTATATACGTGCAACGTGATAGATTCATATCTCAGATGCAGCTTTCATTGTAAGGAATTTACGCGAAATAGCAGCATCACTATTGTCGCAATTGAATTGACCAACAGTAACGTTACTGCAGTAATAACACTCTATCGTGCTAAAGTCAATATCGTTTCGTAAACTAGCTCTACTAAGTACCAGTATATATAGCAAATAGTAGATAATATGCCAAGTCGGATGTCGATGATGGCAGAAAGAGAGCAGAGGTCGTAAAATACGATGACCAAGTGCGATGTAGAAGAATCAGATCTCTCTCACTCGAGAGAGATAGAAACGACAAGGATCGGTGGGATTGCAGGGAACGACAAACAGATAAATGAAACTGGTCGTCGGCTATTATGCGGCGGTTCGTTTCACGTCCCGCATGCAATGTCGCCTGTTCCGCTTTCGGTACCACTTCTTCGTTTTGCATAGAGAGAAGAACCATTCCGCGAGCAGAACTGTTGTGTAGTCAATAGAGTACAAAAAAAGGAGTAACCATCCGCTACGCATGAATGGTTCAAATCAATCGTAACGTATCGTGAAATTTAGTTATTTTCTTAGCGCTCTTAGTTTTCTTAGTTTCCTGATTACGGATTTATGATAACAAAAAGATAAAAGAGATGTAGATCGAAATGTGAAATAAAATTATTATAAAATTATTTAATAAAGATATTAATGAAAATAATATGATAATAATAAAATAAAACTATATAAATAACAAAGATATAAATTGTTTATCACAATTAATTAACATTTTTGTGCGAATTGAACGAAATCGCATGAACATTGTTTTTCGCATCGTTGGCTATCGCATCGAAAATTCTATTTCCGTGTCCACAGGCGAAAAAAACGAAATGCTCTATCTAAAAACGTCAATTTAGTAAAAAAGCGCAATGGTATCGAAACGTGCAATCGTTCCAAACAAAGTTGACCGTTTATTTTATGCTCTTTGATATCACTAATATAACAATTGTAACTTCAATATTTAATTAAAATAAAGACAAAGAGAATTCTTTATGTAACATAATAGTTTCATATACTACAGCTCATGTAATTAAAAAATGCGTTTGCTAAATTTTCGTTTGAGCTACGTCTATATAATTCATGTTAAATAACGAATTAAAACCAACATTAAATTTGAGGACCATTTATCAAACTTGGTACGAAGAATCTTCACAAATTTACAACTCGATAATGAATTAATCCCTCGGGCGATTACGATATCGAAGTAAAGCACGGCCAACAGGAAACCACATCCCTCAAACCACAGAACAAGCAGAATTATTAAATTACACAATCGCCAGTATTATATTATAGCGTTCATTACGAAAATCTCAATTTGCGTCTATTATAGAAGCGTGTCTCTTGTACGTATTTCCAAGAAAGTTTCCTCAAACTTCGACGGCAAGCAGTTCTGCACTTCGCGCGTTATAACGAATGAAAAGAAACTCTCTTTCCAACCATTTGAGAGTGTTACTTGATATTGTACTTCAGGTATGAATGGCAAATATTAATATCTATTTTAATATATTAAACACAGTATAAGGTAGAAAAGGAATATGATCTGGCGAAGCTCTATTTATCTTAACACGTAACACGTAAGATTAATAACTCTTCCATTGACTTTAATTAATTTCAAACATTATTTCCTTTTTGAAATCTGCATTAAATTCAATTCGCATCCTTTCGATGTAAATAGCAAATAGAAAACCCTCAGGCAGATTGCAAATTATTTCCAGCATCTATACTTTGGCTTGCAGAACATCCTCCAAAAGACAAAGCTTCGTAAGAAGAAGATTGATAGAGAATCTGATAGAGGACCTGGCAGAAACAAAGAGAAGTTCCCCTGAATTCTAAGGATGTTTGAATGCAATGTGAATCTTTGATCTCCTATCCCGGGATCTTTATCGTTTAATTTATCGAATGTGACTGACTTTTGACAAAATTATTCATCAAAATTTTTGGGAAATATGCACAAATTTCGTGAATGTTATATTCCCTAAAAGATGACAGTCTCTGGCCGAACAAAATTATCGCGTAATTCTCTTTATTAATCATCCTTTATTAAAAATGTATAACATCGTATGTATTATACTTTTACATACTTTTCATGGTTTAATTTAAATTTCCGTTAGTTTTTCCTCTAAATAATTAAGCTACTTTTCATCTCTTATTTTTAAGCATTGTAAATGTACAAATAAAAAATCTCTTTACAATCTAGTATCTTTCAAATCATATTTTCTATATAATAATTTTTCAGAGTTATTATATAATTTTTTAAAGAAGATTTATTTTGTATAAGGACTCAGATTATTAATTTTAAATCTTCTAAAATACGTACTACGATATAAGCTCGGATTTGCACTTATAATCATTTTATCCTGTTGGTAGCGACATATAAACCCCGAAGAGGATTTCGTAAATTACGTGGCGACACATAAAAATATTCATTCATTCTACAATAATCATGTATACACATTATATGTTGATATTTTTTTCAAATATGCTCGAATGTAAGTAATGATCCATTATAGCATAACAGATCACGATAGATTATGTGACACGATGCGTAATAATTATTTATCGGATTCTTGATGATAAATAATGCATTATCATAATGTGGCAATTTCACGTATGTGTTATATCGTAACAATGGTTTTTTTGTGCGTTCACATTTTGCAGAGAAAAGTTTTCGCCAAAAAAAAAAGATATAATCCTCTAAATCTGTTATTAAATTTTTGAATCTCTCCCTCCGGAAAAAGAAGAAACTTTTGCATATCCCCAGTATGCTGGAAATACTCAAACTCGCTGAGATCAAGTATAGTAAAAGCTCTGTAATAATGACAATTAAATTCCACTAAATTACCACGAATATGGAAAAAATGTACAAAAAAATTAAAAATAAATTGTATGGAAAAAGCGTTTTTTATTTTTTACGCACATCGTTTCACACATCTGTTTATTTTAACATAAAAATTACAGATAATTCTTAAGATTACTTAAAATAAAAACATTAAAAATTTCTTTTTTTCTTTATTTCCCCATTATTGTTTTTGTTAACCTCTCACAAATAAACAAATTTTAAAAATAATAATGAATAAAGCAAATGTTTGCAAATCGAGAATATATAGAGCACGAGTTATAAAAGAAACTTTTATTCTTGGTATAAACTGTTTATAAAACAAAATGTGTTAATAATAGAAAATCTATAATCGCGTATTATTTATACGCAATTATTTACATGTATTATCATTCTTGAGGAATTCTTGAGGAATTTTAATGTCTTCATGTTATAAATACTTTCAAACTTCTACCACACAGTACATTCTCGAACTCACATTGTTACGCTTTAGGAATGCTTTTTGAAAGTTGTCGTAAGTTCATGCCGTAAATCATAGTATATGGGATCTACGTATATCGGATCGTACACTACAGAACAGTCGCCTCTGAGCAAGAAATTTTACTCGCAACCGCAACCACTGTATGGCTGTATTGAAAAATTAAAATTCGCATATCAATCTAAATATCATGATTTTATTAAATAAATAGATATGCACAATATAAGAAAATTATTATACTATCTGTCTAGAGTATTTAAGCAAAAATCCTATTAATTAATTATAGAAAAACAAAATTAGTATAAAAGCGCAATAAAATTCTTGTGCGCTACTTATTAAAACCCTGCTCGTTTCCAGAACGCGTTGATATATCAGCTTTAGTACGTATATTGGTGAAAGCATTTTCGTTTACTCGCAAAGTGTTTCTGTTCTTCCCGTCGCTCGTACTGGTTTGTTCTTCATTCGATCTCTCATCTTTTATGCTCAAACCTTCAGTGTTCGTTTTGCATTCATTAATATTTCTCGCTCTTATTCGCCAATACCCACGCTTTTGCCCCGTGTCTGAGTTGCAATTAGCGAACGGTATGACGCGCAATTGCAATGACAGATATATCGCATGGCATTAAAAGCATACTGGAAATGTACTAGTTCATATTCTAATCGTGACCTCACGGGAAAACGAGAGTCTATTTTCATTCTTCTCATAAGGTTTGTAGCTCTTTAATCATTCCTTCATTTTAATTATTTCAGAGCAAAATTGATTAATCAACTACGTTTAACTTGATTTCTTTCTCTATTTATTAAATAGAGAAAGAATACATAATTAAATGATAATTCACAAAAACACAGAAATAATAAAAAAATTTTTATTTATTTCTTCATTCATAAAAGAAAAAACGCAGTTTCTGCAGTTAATCTAATTTGATATATAGATCTTCTATTTGCAAATTATGAAATTTGGATTTTATATTCATTTGCAAGTTTGTGCAAAGTTTTGAAGTGACATAATTAATGTTAATTTCCGTTTTGCATAAATAAACCGATTACAGAACTATTTAACATGGCAAATTAAAAAGGAAAATTAACGCGTTGATAAATTATGCCTCAGGTGTAGGCTATCTTTTAATTAATTCATACACGCCCATATGCGAATTGAACACTTTGTTATATGATTTTGTTAAATTTAATTTAATTTAAATATTCAAAAGTTGCAAAAGAGGCATCACAGCAAAAAATTTCCGTTAAAGATAGATCACCTTTAAAAATTCAGCAGAGGGTAAGCATTGAGAGTTATGCGATAAAATTTTAATATTAATAGAATATAGGATTTCTGAACAAGAGTGCGATAATTAATAAACCATGACTTAATTGTATTTAGTTAGCCGATCAAATTAGATCGGACAAGATCACATTTTCTCGTTATCGCGGCTCCTATGCCACCGGATAAATCCACATTAGTGATCTGGGTTAACGAGGAGGTAACGCTGGTATTTAAATGGAATCGCAAATGTGTATCTTCGTGTGTTGATCAAAAGAGAATTAGGAAAAGGTTGAATCATATTCACAGGTGGTAAAGTATTCTTTGTAAGTGAAAGATAATAATGTGGAGACAATTAAGGACAGTCATAATAGTAGACAGCAATGGCAGACGGTTTCGTTCAAATATTTTTGTGATACCTTGTATATTGTGGAAAGAAACATAATATAAGAAAATTGATTTCGAAACTACAGGGGAGTAAAAACTGCAAATCACCGTGCAAATCGCCATATTTTTATTTGAATCAACGGCGCATTTCCTGGAAAATTCCTGCGATAAAGCCGCGGTTATGAAGAAAACTGTGTTTTGTTGCATTTTAATAATCATACAAAGCGCTAACAAGTGTAATAGATTGTAAAGTTTCATATCGTTGCGTTTAACAGCGCGAAATTTTAGAATGAGATTCGCCCAAGTCTAAATTGAACTTCCCTGGAAACAGAAAAGATTTCGTTGCCGGAGATATAATGTCGTTTACAGTGAAAACAAGTTTCAGAAAATCTACGAGAAAAGTCCTGAAACGGACGGGAAAAAAGATGAGAACGCGGATTTAAAAAGTGGACGCTTTCTGCGAGCGAAAGCTCGATGTTCGCTTGATTGAATCCATTCGCGATTCGCACATTATCTCTATTATTTTTCAAATCTGTCATCTAAGTAAAAGAATTATCTGTCATCCAGAAAATATAATATACTGCCAACGCATGTATATTTTTTATGTACATTTTTTTCATAATAATAATTTAATAATTTAATATTCTTCGTGTTCCCCTTGCAAAGAATATTAAATTTCGGAAAAAGTTAAACTTCATTTCCTTAATCGACAGTAAACTGCATCGCTGACGCAGCCTTTATATAAAATACACATTCCACACGTTCTTTCGCAAACGCAAGTTTTAAAGTAACAGTTTAAAATATGCGTTATATATCACAGCATGGTTGCGTTTATTAAATAACGATTTCACTGACGTATAATATAATAAATATAATAGTGGATCTCGTCCAAAAAATTTATGCGGAATTTAATACTTCCTTCGACACGCGTGCGTACTTGGCTGACAATTTTTCTCTGCTGGATTATATCCGAGTGCGAAAAATATTGCAAGTGGAAGCAAGACACGGGGAAGATACGTGTGGAGAGTAATGTCGTTCTATAAGCTTGGAAAAAACCACCACGTATGTCAGTCTACACGTTTTTCTATGAAAATACAGTGTATACTGTATGCTACACACGTAAACTTTATAACATGTATCCTTTTCGTCGGATAAAGTTGGGTATACGGCAACTGAAAGCTTCAAAGCTGATACTGTGCGTATCAGCAAGATTATGTAAAATAGAATCACTTTAATTTCGTAGTGTTTACTTATTTCTGCAATATGTGTTACATCCAATTTTAAATATTTAATATAAATACACAAAAATAAAATAATAAAAATATTATGCTGTTTATTCTTGCAAAAAACCAGATAACGTAAAGTTTCAACTGGAAAACCTTTCACAGGTTTTATCGACAAAAATGTGTCATGAATCGAATAACTACAGTGGTTATATAATAGATACAATACGGTCCTGCGAGTCATAAATTTTCAGAACAGTTTTACAATAATTCGAGCATGTGCAAACTAACACTCTTAAGTTTATCGTGGCAAATTTCACGATTTTTCAATTTACTGCATTGACGTTTTTGTGCGTGACAGCATCTAGCGTAATACTCTTTCTGTCTCATTTAATTTAATTTCCAGAAATCATTAATTTTACGTACAAAAAGTCTTGCAATTTTAGTAAAAACAAGCTATAACAATCTGTTTCCTACATGATAATGTCGTACACGATGATGTGATAATTACGACTCGTTAACGTTTGAAACTAGTTGTTTCATGAAGTTTGACGCGAGTTATTCTCGCAGAAGAAAGCTTTTCCGCGGAAATGTCCGCAGCAAGGAACGCCGAAGCACCGAGTCTCGCCATCCAACTGCAAATATTAATGTAAGAAAGCGTCTGGAATTGTTCCATTAAAATACTTCCATTAAAATACCTCTTCAAGAGAAATAAAGTAAAAGTTGGTGTAATCTAATAAATTATATTAATTGAATTAATTCAAAAGTGGAAATAGAAGCAGAAAACTACTAACATATTCACAGACAACAATCAATATCTTATCCAAGAGTTGGAGTAGCGCCAATAGATTAGTCACGGACTCGATAATCCATCATGCATCTCAAATATTTATATAAATACCGCTATGAAACAAGAGCGCGATTGCAATAGAAATTATTTTTGGAAATCGCGTTCATACAATCATTTATTGTTATAATGTGATATAATAAATAAAATTTGCTAAATTAGGTAACAAAAATATTCTCCAAGTAATCACTTTCGAAAAAAATATACGATAATATTTCTCGAGGATACACACAGCTTGCGCGAGATGCCACCGCATCTCCTGATCTTATTATACGCAACACAATAAGTTCTAAGTTGAGCAATAAAAATCTTATATTATCCTGGATGTCATCAAACAAGAAGTTTATTCATAACGCGAAATAGCGCCGGATGTAGCAATGTAATGTAGCAATTCAGTCTTGAATAAGTTCACTGAGGGTACAATGTGAGGGTGTTCATGCAAACTCCGAGACTGAGGAACACGTTCAGAATATAAATTCAAGAATGTGCAATGCACGCAGCAAATTTCTCTTCCTCTCTGCATAACTTCTCGTCAAAAGATAAGAAAGTATGAGGAAGTATGACAAAAAATAAAGATTACGCCATCCGATTGACGGAAAAAAAGTCATTGCAACTTTTTATAATACACAGTGTGCATCATTTCTTGCCATTTATCTTCACGCTGAAATCATAAATTGCGTAAATTTTTTGTAAACTTATTGTACTTAACGCCACGTTAGAAATAAATGATTGTATGGACGCAATTTCGAGAAATAATTTCCGTTCAATCGCCCTTGTTTTGTGGTTATCTTCATAAATATTTGAGGTGCATGATAAATTATTGAATCTGTGTGTGTGTGTGTTAATCGATTGCTACTCCAATATATTACACTATTTCCATTTTTATGATTTTGATCATAAATTTGTTTTTAGAATCACGCGACTGAGTTTTACAAATTATATTTAAGCATAAACGTTTATTCAAATAATCAATTGCTTTTTCTTTCAAAGTAAAGTGTAAAGCATTGGAAAAATTTTAAATTAAAAAATTAATAGCCATTAACGATTTAATAATTGAGATATCGTTTTATGAACGTTTAATGCAAGATTTTTGTAGTCATCGAAACAACTAGTTTCAAACGTTAACGAGTCGTAATTATTATATCAACGCGTATGACATTATCATGTAGGAAACAGATTGTTATAGCTTGTTTTTACTGAAATTGAAAGTACTTTGCTCTGATCTCACACAGATTTAGTGTACTGTAAATAGGCAACATATGGCATAGTGTTTAATATGTCATTTAAATTATTTAAGAGTAATGCAAGTTAAAAAATAAAATCTGATCATATACAGAATATTCCATAATGCATTTTCTTTGAATTATCGATTCTTTAAGTAATTTCAAATTGATTTTTTCCTTTGTAAAAAAGACGAAATAGATTTTGAATTATAACAAATATAATACTTAATAATACAATACTTAATAAAGTCAGATTCTTGAATTAATTTTAAATAGATTCCATTTTAATTTGATTAGAATTTTAATTTAATTATAAAAATATATAATATTAAAAATTAAAAGGCTGCGACAAATAACAATCCCTTTCGACATTTTGCTAAAGAAAATGGGAAACTCAAAGAATTCATAGCTTAAATGATGTACGCTTAATCAGGCATATCCTGTATATGTCACAAAGCCACAACTTTTTGCAAAAATTATGTACGCTATCGTAAGAATAATAAAAAACTTAGAAACTCCGCAATAAAGCTAAAATTATCGAAATTATTCAGCCAATAAGACTTTACAATTGCAAATTTATGGGCCAGTTGCTTGTACAGATGTGAATAACTGCAATCTCTAAGTTTCGATGAGATGTTCCTTATTCATGTGATTCATGTGATCAGTTGAACTTTGTATAACTCCTTGTTGGAAAGTTTGACAATAACTCCACCAATTTCACGCGATGCTTAATGCTTCGCAACTCTATTGTTCCGATTGGAATCACATCTGGTATTGACTATATATCCTAAAATGCGTATCTGTCCGTTCCAAAAATAAATAGCAAAAATTATTAAATTTAAATCTAATTTCTCAATACTATCAACGTTATTAACGCATATCGTTTTATAATAATCAATTTTGTATGTGTGAAACTAAGCTTTCGCTTATCTTTATTAATCCCCAAACTTAGATTAGATCATGTTCATAATTAACCTGTCTATCATCGGAAAATTGAATATGCTTTGGAAGAGCAAGCATCAAATAACACTTTGTAATAAATTTGATGTGTGCATACTCTTTAGACATCATTTTCGATATGACCTTTCTAAGCAAATGTCACACTGCATTATTACTCACATACAATTTATAGATATATATGTATTGCATAAATCAAAGATATAATACATCAATGAATCATGAATATAAAAAATTATGACAAGTTTTATGATCTTTAAATCTTACGATGGAACTATTATTAACTCCATCGGATCGATAAATTCTACCTCGCGCGTTTGTAATAAAAATCTGATCAAGTATTAATATTGATGGAAGTAAAATAATTTCACGATAATCTTATAGTCAAGTCCCTCTTCGTAAAAATAAAAAAAATGCATTTATTTTCGAGTTTAAAATACATCTTTCATAAAACTGAATTTTATAACTTATTTAATATTTAAATAATCAGTAATTCTTTTCTCTTTTCCGTTTATACGTTATTTCTTCATTTGCATATTTACATTATTGTCTGGTATATTTTATTTTATCAGTGTGACATTTAAATGTTCTGTGTTTTCTTTCTCGTAATACATGAAGAATACACATGAGAACGTTAAATTATTAGCTACATACAGCTTTTCGCCGAAAAACATAAAAATCGTAATACTTATATTTCTCCCGGACTAAAGGAATAAAATATGTAAACTTCAATGCGACTTGAAACAAGAGTAGTCGATTACAGAGAAACAAAAATAGATTGATTTGATATCAGCAATTTCTTTTTACTCCGAGATAGAAATAACTTGCGGTTCACGTTTTCATATGTTTTTTTCAAAGTTGCAATATAATTATTTCGTTCTCGGAAAGTGTACAATTTATTTATATTTTTTCCGAGAATATTTGCGACGCAATTAAACGTCAAAATTAACACCAAATGAAGTGTGTTGTATTGAATTTTCGCAGCGAGAAAATCGTGCTGCTTGACGATTAACAAAAATGTGACAAACGCATTAAAAATTTGAAGGTATTTATTTACTTTAAAAGGTAAAAGAAGAAAGGAGTAAATATTATTGATATTTATATCGAAAGAAGAAACTATTTTTGAGAGAAATAAGCTGTATCTTTTGCATCAACGAAACTCTCGTTCAATTTTCGTAGAAAAATACTTTTCCGTACTAAATCTCCGAGAGAAACTGAAAATAAATTGCTTATCGACGTATCTTTCAGTCCCAAAATTAAAAACTAACACTTTGATCATGTATAATATTATAAAGCACGTAATCTTTAACTAAGCATAATGGAATCCTGTTAGCTCTTTACCATGCTGCATCAAAAAACTTTATTGAGATTAAAGGTAGAGATCATTATTGCTTCAAGTATTCTATATATTTATACATTTATTTACGTTTGGATATTTTAGATATTTTATATATATTCCGTTATTATTACAAATAACTTCTGTATATTTTCCCTGCTAATTGTTTTTTTAGGAGGGGAGAAAAATTATCTTTGCAAACATTTTATTGTTTCATTTCTAATATAGTGAAAGAAGCAAAAAAAATAAATGTGTTTATTCTTGGGCATCGTAAGGCCGGAACGTATTTAGATCTCCAGCTTCACGTCACAATCACGTTTCTCTTGTCGTTTTGTCTCAGCAATTCCGAAACGAGATTATAATCACGTAATGTTCCAAAATTGAACCTTCAAAGGGCGTGGCGTGCATGTATAAGCATCATTGCATTAGCTACGATTTCAGTAGATGGGAAATTAATAGACTAATGCTACTACTAAGAATTAATGAGACTCTCACGAGAAGCAATTACAATTGATAGCTACCTCGACGAGAAGGTATTTCTAACTTACTAACGAAGCCACAGTTTCATCTGACACTGCGTGACATTAGAAGCAAACCAATTAAGAAACTGTTGCTAAAGTCAGTAAACAATTGAGCAATTTTACATTCCTGATTTACATTTAGTAAATAGATTTCGTGTACGACCTAGAAAATGTTCAACTAAACCTTGACCGCGACCTCTCAACTTCGAACTTAGAAGTGGCAAATTGGCGGTTTCTAAGTTCTAATTTCAATGATGATGTAGTTAAAGGTCAGAGATGAGGTTTCGTATGTTCGTGACCAAAGGAGAAAAGGAGGAGAGAAAGAGAGAGAGAGAGAGAGAGAGAGAGAGAGAGAAAGATAACAAGAGCGTGGAGCGGAAGTGGCAGAAGGTGAGAGAGTAGGCTGGATAAATCGTGCAGTTTATCTATAATATGATCGAAGTTGCCCTAATTAATGGAGTGCATAATAAATGGCGCGATTAAAGTGACCTCCTCTAAAATCAAATGAAATCCGACCAACATAATGAGAATTATATTAATCGCTCACAAAAACAAGCCTGCGTTTTTCTTTCTACTTCTTTCCAACTTTTTTATCTGACGCTCAAATCATCCGCGCACTATTCAGCGAATAATTCCAGAGATTAAACGCAATTAAATTTTAAGCCAACGTAATCTCAAATCGACATATATAATCAATATCTATTTTAAATATTGATCCAAGTAAAAGCGAAAAAAATTATATTCGATCAATAAAATTTCCTGCCTATTTGAATAGAAATCCAAATTTACAATTCTCAAGATAAAATCTCGCGAACGTGGCTAGATAGACAATTATAATCGATTTTAATCTCACTTATATTGTGTACAATGGCACGTATCTTTCGTGTACATAAACTAGAGGCATAGAAATGTCTGAGCTCACATTCGCACATGCATGTGCATAAACGCGAGTGTACTTCACTCACTATGGGATCTGCCAGTGCGACATCGTATGCAAACCCGGACCAAACATCTCGCCTGTCTCGAGACCAATATACGACGAACCCGTATAAGCGACGTAAATACCTCGGCATTCCATGATGTTGAGGCAATATGGAATACCAACTTCCCGCGGCCATACATACCGTTCGTATTCCGATAGCGTGCCAAAATGTGGGAAATGCAGATAGAGCTGTTACTCTGCACTTTGCCTTTACGCGACGGCCAGTCGCGAAACGTGCTTGACAGTACATTGCACTAGATTGCAAAAGATGAAAACTTGTTGATAGGACGAAATGATCTTTTCACATTTCTCATGAAAGCAGAGATTAAGATTTTTTTCAACGTAACTGAATCGTCTCTCCCACGTCCCAGTCTTTAAATTTATAAGTCTTTGCAGGAAGACTAGCAGGTTGCTGTTTCGACGTTCGTAGGATTTTCTCAAGGTTTTTCTTCTTGATAGGATCGTATAATGCCAAGGATTTGAAGTGAGTTGACTATTTCTTTCACATGAATATGCTCCATGAACGATATTTTTCACACGAAACTAACCGACCTACTTAGATAACAGGCACGTCGTAACTATCATTTTGGCGACTAGAAAATCTCGTAAACTCTCGCTGACGTACCAAGAGAAGAAGGCTACTTGTCTCTACTGAAAGACTAAAAGTTGATAGGACAATCTAGTTCGACGCGTGAAAGTGCTATCGACGTCTGAAATAGCGGCAATATCTCAAAATTCACTGTTTTATTAAAACAGAAAGTTTTCACGCAACGCGGCAGACTGATAAATCGATTTTATTTTTCTTCAGGATAGTTCACGGACGAAACTTTATTATATATCCAGGATTCACGTCATAAAGCCAAACATTTAAAACTCTATATTTTGTCAGTAAATATTTCTTAGACATTGAAAAAATATATTTATTTACGCAGCGTTTTTCACTATCATCTTTCGAAAGCATTTTTCTAAAGATAACCTTCAGATAAATTCTGTCTTCATAAATAATGCCATTCCTTATCATCTAGCTCTCATAATTAAGAAGTCCGCTAAGCTTACTTCTTTGTTCGAGGATTACAATTTTTTTCTTTTTCCTCTAATTCAATTCATCTCAAACCGCGTAAGTTAAGTAAACGATCAGATTCTCTTTCAAGCGAAACAAAAAATCTTTACATGCTTTCTTCGATACGATAATAGTTTTCCCTTCTGCGAGTATTGTATTTGGACTAAAGTGTATCCCCAAACAATTTAGAATAGCAATATTCGACAAACTGCCATGACAAAAATAAGAGTGGCCTGACAAAAGTCGGATAAAATCGATCGCGAAAGGGTACACCGAATCCTGCAGATGTCGAAAAACTAACAAGAATCCTATCTGCTGTGGATCGCAATTGGAGATGGCAAAAAGCTATTCGATGACAAGCCGATTCCAAATTGCATTGGTGGTCGAACAGACTTTTCACATAAAATATATGCACATTTATAAATGTATATTTAATGTTAATTTAGAGCAAGTGCATGTCATAAAAACTGATTAGTAAAACTTAACAATATTGCGTCAACGTATAAAATTGATTCGATTTCGTGAGGAATCTTCATATCACCGCAGGAGATGAACTGCATTTCGCAATTTGTGCTACGCCCTAACCACGCCAGCTGGGCAAGCCTTTACGTGCGCGCATTATCCCGCATTATCTGCCCCTGACGTCCGGTGATATCACAAATTCTCGATAATCTACCATCCGCTGTTATTACACCTCGATTTCAACCGCGGACAATATCCCCGTAGTGTCGGTTTTCTCATGAGACAGTAGAATTTGGATTCATGCAATTGTTCTAGACTAAAAAAAAAAAAACCAAAGAAGAAATCGACGAATTTAAAAAGAATGGAATGTGTCTAAAAAATTCTAAAGAATTTAAAAGATTGTCTACGGAAGGAATCCTTGAAAATTGACGTTGACTATTCGAAGACTTCTTTTTTCTTTAAAAAAAAGTGAAACACGCGAATATTTATTTGGTATATAATTAAATTATTATATATATATAATTATTAATAATAATTAAATTATATAATTTGCCAAAATCAACATTCGATAAAAAGGATCCTAAGAGATCTCCCGTATTTTAACTCTTCTGACATGACGTCATTAAGGCATTTTTAGCATCACTAAGGAAAAGCTACAAAGATAACTCTCTGGCGACCATGAATTATACACTGCATAGGAAAACCCTTCTCACATTTTCCCTTAAGGCAGACACGTTAAATATTAATGAGAAAGGTAATAACGAAGCTAAAATGTCAGTATAGCCATGTGATATGCAATAAAGGATTTTTAATTTATTTTGTACGATGTTTTGTGTGTGTGTGTGTGTGTGTGTGTGTGTGTGTGTGTGTGTGTCTCCCCCTCTGTATCAAATAATAATTTTTATTATGTAAAATAATTTGTGTAATAAAAATATGATCTTTCTACGTAAACAGAAATATTATTCGTAACAAATAATATTCGTTAAATAAAAATATTGCTTCAAATATAACGTATAAAAATATTCCACGTTGTTTACCGCTTCGCCAAATAATTTGAATCCCGGGGGTAACCGAGTAAATTCGACAATGGAACGCGAAGAAATTCGATTCTTTTGTAAAGATTCTTTGTATGCTGCGGGCAACGGGCAGCAATTTCATGTCTCTGACGAGGCGCGAACATCGCCAACCGATTCCCGGTGCGAGCAAATCGCACATTAAAACCGGAGCTACGGAGTTAGCTATCGATTCCAAGCTCGCCGAGCGACGAGCGAACCGTGCATTCCAACGCGAGAAACATCAAACTCGTTCGTCACTCGGTTTCCCACTATGATACTCGGTTTCCCATAGTTCTCCACTACAAATGCTTTGAAATATTTTTTGATTGGTCAATTTGTAAAATTCTTTCTTCTGATTGATCAATCAAATACTTCGAAGCGTTTGTAGTATTAAGTGGACCGCATCTATAACGAATCATCGAAGCACTCAGAGATAACATATATTGATGAATTGTTGTGCAACAAGACCTTTTTGATTGTATTCTGCTGTATATGACTCTACGCGCGATAGAACTCGAATACAAGAACAAAAACATGCTCTATAATAGAATCTTCAATTAAAATTGTATTTCATTTTCTATTTCGTCCTCTTCTCTCAATTTGCGACTGTGTGTTTGACGGAGACACGTTTCATGCCGAATAGGAATCAGAATGTATCGAGGTCTGAAAAGTCAGTTCAAAGGTGAATTTCCATTCAGTTGCAGAACAAAGGAAAATGTCGGCCGAAATGAGAGCTGGTCGACCTACCATGCCAACGATTCCACACTCCAAAAGGCCTACAATCTTGGTATATCCGACGGGTAAGGACACAAACCCCAATTTCTAATATTCATTTTCCAACTGAATCACGTTGAAACTAAGTTCCACTTTATTACAAGAAATACACGGCGACATTATATTGGTGTTATCTTGAGTCGTTTCATTTTGAAGACGCGGTATATTAACTGCGCGAGGGGGATGACGTTTAATTAGACGCTTGTATGAAGTATTAGGTCGCGCCCGCGGCGATGTTAAATTGCAAACGAGTAGCTGAAGCAAAGGGGATTTAAAGAAGCGAAGAGAGACAGCGGATTGATAATGTAATTAGTGTCAGCTATTCGCCCGTTATACGGCGCATTATACAGTGAATTACGAGAAACATCCACTAACAAGTTAGCGATATATTAATACACTAACACAGTAGTGTTATCTGATCATTCGCCGAGGCTCAAAGGCTTTGCCTGATCGCTATTCATTGTTGATGCGTGCCTCATGATGAGAACTAGCATATACCGATCTGAACTAAAGACATTCTACTTTCAAAATAATTCGGAATTAATTTTTTTCACAAATGCAATTTAAAAGATTCGCAATTAATAGACTATTGATATTTAATAAACCTGGGGAGCACCTTTTCAAGGAGTAAAGTACTTCGACAAGGCGAGCTATTTGCGTCACGGTTTTCTATTAGATTAATTAGTTGACGTTAAAACTTTAGAAACTTTGGACTTCGCGCAACCTGCAATCGGTGCTTCATTCAAATTCTCACAATAGCTCTAATTTGCAGCTGCGGAACAACTACTTCAAAAAATCAACACGCGCATGTCTAAAAATGAAATCTAAATTTCTAGAAATACGACAAGTGGTAATACGCGAGACAAGCATACGATACATATGCGAAATATGCAACATCTTATTTTTTTCACGGAATGCTACATCTTTAGAGGAAGGTGTACTAATAATAATATCCTTTATCTTTTAAATAAATAAAATTCAGCAATTAATGTAAATTAATATACATGGAATAAATTAAGATTTATCTTTCGATTATTTACCGCAAAAGTAATTTAATGAAGTCAAAAGTAAAATTGTGTCAGTCAAAAGAATTGTTGTCATTCTCTAGAAATTGTGCCCTATCTTGATTAAAGTTTTCAAAAGAATCTGACTTTTCTTTGCAGAAAGAATAGCATACTGTAAAAGCTAAATCAAACTCTATGTATTACATACTGAGAAAATAGCGCTTAATCCAAAAGAGAACTAGAACGCTTTTATTGAAAAATGTCGACATTATTATATTATGCGTTATATTGTGCAAAAAGTTTTAATCGAACAATTCTGTAGTAAAAAGAAAGTCAGGATTTAAGCTTTTTAAATATGGACTGAAGGTCTAATCAGTACCATCTTAAGCCCCGTCTTATAATACTTACTAATTCGATCCAAGTAACTAACTTTGTTCTTATTACACGCTTGAAAATTTCATGAACTAACAAACTTTCGAGAAGTGTCCTTTTTGTCTAGTGAATTCGCTTCGTGACCTGGAATATACAGTGGCATGTGCGCTTCATTAAAAATATGTGCACATAGATAATAAAAATAAAATCACGTAGCTTTTTGCGTATATAAGTAAAATCATATTCATAAAATTGTATTCATGTATCTAGTAAATGTAACAATTATCGATTAAAACAGTTAATAAAATTGACATATCAACAATTGTTTGATTGAATAAATTCAATAAACTTGATGCCAGTTTGTGTGAACGATTGTGACATTATCAAAAATAATTCTATAAAAACGGAATATTCGACAAAATATCACATCGTCAATGTTTTAAACCTTTATGCTAAATAATTAATAACTTGTCAAAAAATATTATTCAAATTATTAAAAAGTTTCAACTACGTCGCCAACTAAAGAAGATGAATATTTTATGTTATGTACGCGGGAAAAATATGCGTAATAGTAATGAAACAGGATTAATATCTACTAATTCACGAAGTCTTAACACGTGATTAATTTGCATCTTTCAGTTACGCCAGAGAGCATAATTATACCTATCGTGTCCTGCATTTTGGGGTTTCCGCTGCTAGCGTTAATGGTAATTTGCTGCCTACGGAGGAGAGCGAAACTCGCCAGAGAACGGGCCCGGCGAAGAAATTGTGATTTGGATCATGGCGCATTGAGCCTCGTCCGTTTCAGTCCGGTTCATCGCCTAGGTGAGCACCCACCGAGTTTAAAAGTGAAACTAGGACACGCGCGTACGCGAAACAGATATTCACTGTGCGAAAGAAACATTGAATAAAAACCAAATCGCTCGTGCAAAATTAAATAAGTGACGCTAACTAACCGGATAGAAACGTTTGAACCAGCTGTAGTGAAAATTATTAGATATATAATTAATATAATCTTTTTATATGCGCAAAACTTTTTAGTCTTTTTTCAAATGAATACGTGTCTATAATATACTTAAATAAAATTGAATTCTAAAATAATATATGTATATATATATATATATATATTGCTGACCGTTGCCTTTATAAAGTAACAACGACGTGACATTTATTTGTAAAGTGTCGTAAATTTATATTATATTCAGAAAGGAAACGAGAAATGAAATGCAACAGCATTTGCTCCAATTTTTTCGTTTTAATAGAGGCTACATTGTTCTTCATCTTTCTTTCTCTCTATTTTTTTCCTCTCGACTCTCTGACTGAATACAAGCATATATGCATAATACGCAAGTACTCTCTTGCAACGGCATAAATGCACTCGTACAGAGGTAATACTGGTCATACGAGACCATTGAAATAAACATAAAGAGAGCAGAAGAGGCTCTACAGCAGATTGAATTCTAACCTGAACATTCGCCTTCCATGTTCATGCACTGACAGTGAATATTTTTAGTTTGAAACTATGATGAACGTGCGTATAGACGATTATTTCTATTCGAAAGCAAATACTCGGTAAGTTCCCAGTTAAACGCTTGTCTCGCTCTTTTTAACGTAAAATTGTCAGACGTAATTTGCACGCATAAAACGCGAGAAATTTTATTTCTAGATCTAAATCAATTGTGTCGAATCATTTGCATATCAAAATGTCATGAAATTCGCATGCAAAACGATTCTTGTCGCAAAGGTCATGGAAACCACTGTGTGAATGAATTTTTTACAAGTGGAAATAAATTTCTTATCCAGGAAACCATAGCACGCGATATCGCAACGGATTTATCGTGTCATACTATCAAAAATTGGATCTTACATCGTTCATTGATAATCCATTTCCGCAGAGTACAACGCGGTGCATAAAATATGACGTTGGAGCGCCATTTCTCTCGTAACAGTATGACACCTTATCCGGAAATCCGGACGCGATTTTATGTATGCATGGGTGCATTTCCGCATGATCGGGAGTAAGCAACGAAGATGACCGCGTTATTATCTCGTTATCCCCATTCACATCTGAAATTCGCTTTGCATCGAAAAGTTTTTATTATTTTGGCATCCGGTACTTTTTGCTGCGAGAGAATGTAATAACGTATAATAGCAGCGAATATATGACGATAAACGTCATAAAATTATTTGCATCGTTAATATACCTCAACATCGTCCATTTACGTATTGTTTGCGGGAGTATCGGTAAACAATCATGTAACTCGATAAACTAATTTATTCGCATTATCATCACTCTAAATCGTCTGCATAAATGCTATGATGTGTAAAATTAATAATATTACATGTATGAATCATTTGATTCAATTTGAAATTGTAATAAAATAATCTGATGCATCGATATCAAAAAACTTGATAGAAAAGGATTAAATTCTTTTCATTTATTAATAGAAATATTATTTTAAGTAACGGACAATATATAACGGCAAATAAACACATAATGAAACTATTTAAACATATAACTTAAACATATAACTTAATTTTACTAACGCGTCACCAAAAATTATAAATACAATGAAATAATATGATCTAGAATTATTATATAATATTTTCATAATTTTTATTATACATTAATGCAAATTCATTTATATTAACTTGATATCCCTACATTATTCAATTAATTTTCCTACCTTTTTCAATTAATTTAGAATTGAAAATAATATAATATGTTTCTACTAGTATTAAAAAAAAAGAATCTTTTATAATATCAAAACGATAGAATAATATTTAAAATAACACGTGAAATTCTCAACTAAATTTTTAGTAAAATTTTTTTCAATATTGATTTAAAATACGATCTCTCTGTGTCGACTAGCGCAAAATAAAAAAAATTTAGAAGCCGACGCAATGCACTTGAGTGCGGAAAGGAGTGAATTTATTTCTTCACGTACTACCAATACAGTTTCTCCCAACAGCTAACAAAAGTTTTTTTTTATGTCCCTGCGTGAACGATCCACTACGTAAAGCATTGTGTTTGTTGCAATCGCCATAAACCTTCAATTTACGACAATCCAGTCAACACTAGACGGAAGACGTTTTGGATCACTATTTAGTGCAGTTGTCGACCCATAAAATTTACCGACCGCAATATTCGTCTTCTAACAAAAAGTTGTTCGCCGAAAAGCAAAGATAAATGTCTCCTAAATTTTACATAAACATAGTATACAAATTTAACTCTATCAAATTTTTCTAGTGGTTATTTAGTTTTTAGAGATATTACCTAAAGAAAAAAGATACATATGTAAAGCAATACACATGTCACATAATAAATTTTATCTGTCGACTTTGAGAAATCTTTAAACCCGATTTTTTTCTTGCATCGATTAATAAAAATTTGATCAAATGATATCCTCCTTCATACTATCTATAACTTAATTATAATTTTTAATATTGATTGAATGACTATTTTAATGATTTTTCAATTAATAGTTAAATATTCAATTAAAACTTGATTGAAAAATACAACTTTATTATCTATTCGTGTTCTTGGAGCTTTGCATAAAAATAATTTTTTATGACTATGTAAAATTTTAAAACTTTCCGTATTTATTTTCACATTTTTGTTAAAAAGATTGCATTAAAAAAAAATCAGTTGAAAGTTTGTCGAAAATATCAATACAGCCTGAATATATATTATATACACAACATGTGATATTAATTATTTTATTTTCTGTCATTTGAGCCTTTCTGCAAAAATCAGAACTTATTCTCGCGAATGGGAATACAATTCATGTGTCGAACATGCAAAAAATCAATGAAAAATTTTAAATAGAAAGAGATTAAATCCATTTAATTAATTATTCAGGAAGCTCCCTAAATTTTCGTTAAAGTGGATTAAATTTCACACAACGTAAGCTTAAATTAGTTATCTCAATTTATCCGTTGAAAGTAACTATTATTTTATATAAAGGAATACATATGTATTTGTAATAAAATTTTACCGTACAAAATTAATCCGAAATAAAGGTTTATTTGTATTGGCAAGCGCAGCATCGAGAGAGGATTTAGGTAAAATATGTAGTTAATAGCATCGCTCGATTTTTAGAAATTTGCGCGAATGTATATTTTATGACAATTAGCAATCTCTTTAACATTTGGAAAAAAAATATTTTTTACATATCAGCGCTTACGGCTTGTCGCATAATATCATAGAATTTAAAGTCAAGTTAGAACATGAGATTTGCACAAGAAGAGATATTAATCAGTACGTGATTTGGTAAAAATATTTAAATAGATAACATTTTTATTTATTAGGAAAAACTTCACTTATTTCCATTTTTATTTTATGAAAATGCGCTCGACGCAACATTTTGATTTTATTCGTAGATAAAAAGATACAATAAAAGCTATATTAGATTTGCATGGTTCGTTTGTACGTAAATTAGCTTAGTCAATATAGGAATCTTAGTAGATTCTCTAGTTAATTTAAGTAGAAAAGATTTCCGATGTCGAAAGCTTTGTCGATCGACTTAATGGCAAATCAAATATCCGCCGGTGGATATTCTTGGAATTTCGATAATCGCAAGCAGAGAAAAACGAGGCGAATAAAGAAGAAAATCATTTAAATTTGCGTTCGCATTAAACACATTCGCGTATCGTTTTTAATCGTCATAGATAATTAGTTTCAAAATGATATTCTTGAACCGTTAAAACTTGCAACCGACAGCGCGAATGTGCTCAAACGAATGTTAATGATATCAGCTTTTTTTTTTGTAATTTACAACTCACATGTCGTCGACATTCCCGCAGCTGGCGTTGATCGACCGGCACGTACCGTGTCCTTAAGAGGTGATCGAGGATCCCGAGCCTTCTCATCCCTGGAGTTGGACACCGTCGTCGAGGAGCGTTCAGATCCCGAGCAGAGCACCGCTCTCGAATTAAGTAGTCCTGACTAGCATCCGGCTTTGGCACCGTCGAGGTAATAACGATATATAAGTTAAAATTTCCCTCTTCACTCGCGAATTCTCATAAAGATATTTGCTAATTACACGAATCTCTAACTTGGAATCAATATTTCCTACACAAGAATGCAATTTCAAAATTAATGAAAAAAAAAAGTCTCATCTTTGATTGCAAAGAAAATAATTGCAAATAAAAAGTTCGAATGATGGAATGTATGTGTTAATAACAGCGATCGCCATTTAATTTACGCACTAAGCGAATAATACGACAATCGGACTTTCTGTTAATTAACGACAATCATGACATGAATTCGATGTTTTTCGTAATGTGCATGATCGGATAGAAGACTGTGAAAACACAAATGACTATTTATTTTTCATCAACGTTTTACGTAATAAATCTAATTAACTTTAAATCATTGAAACGTTTCTCTCAAATTAAACAAATACACGGTTTTTTAAAATTAATAAAAAAAATAGACTGTGTGAATCTTTGTCCAAAATCAATCGCATTATTTGAGAGAACATTCGAACGGCAAAGTTATGTGCATTAACAACTATATATTAGCTCCATCCAATTCAGCAAAGTATTAAATAATTATATACTTCGTTAAAACGAAAATCGCCCACTAATTAACGCGACGCAAACGAATTCAGTGAAAACGCGAAAAGGAAAAAACCGTAAAAACGTTTCGATTTTCCGTTCATTTTTACAAAATAAAAATGTTTAATTAACTTTGAGTTAATATTTATTTTAAGAGAGTATATAAGTCTAAAATTAATTTTAAAATAACTGAAGAAATCGCGAGATCGAAAGGTCTGTGCATTAATAATTGAGAACGTCCATAAAGCAACTAATACTTCGTTAATACCGTACGATAAAAACGATCCGTTAATTAACGGTAACGACGCGACGCGATCAGATATCTTTTGCAACAAACATATACGAGTGAATAAAAGATTACAAGAAAACGCGAACTTTAAAATTACGTTTTCTTTTTATCTATCTATTCTTCCGTTATCTTTTTCCTTTCGTTTTTTTTACAAATTGAATTTATTCTCGAATTGTATGCGTCATACGTGCGTAAGACGGTGCTAGTTGGACAGCAGTTGCATCTGAAATCATAATTAAAACATTCATAATTAAAATACATTCAAAAATAAAAGTCACAATTAAAATATATCGTTAGATGATGGCGCCATATTGAAACTTTTTCCTCTCCCCCTTTTCTGACGCCGACAATTTTTCGCGCGGGATAATTTCTCTTTTTTCATCTCTCATATTCACGCGTAACGCACATTTCTGATTAATTTCGAGGCGATATTTCTTTCGCAAGAGCGCAGTTTTAAAAGTAATGAAAAAGAGTATTTCACCTAGTACGAGTCTTTATGCCGGAAGCAATCTCGTCAATTGAAAGGCGAAAGATTCGAATAATGGCGTTCCTTTCCAACAACTGCGTTCTGAAAAACTCACGCGAATTATTCGTCGGGCCGACGAAAATCGGACTGCCTGCCGATTAGCGACTCCCGCGACGCGATTAAACTCGTTTTTTTTTCAAAAAGAGCGCGCGCGATCGAATTAAAAACCGCGAAAAGTCACACGAAACTACAGTTCGCTTCCTCTCCTCTCGTTTCCGCCAGCAGTCTGAACCTATTCAAATTACGCGAATCTTACGATGTAAGAGAACGCGCTGATTGGTCCGCCGATTACACGTCGCAGCTAAAACGCTGTAATGGCGGCAGGTCCCTTTACGATCTATTTCTCTCCCCCACCCCCTTCCCGCGACGTGAATTTTCTCGAAAATATACGGAGAGGACTTTTCACTTCTCACCCTGATGAAGTGCGCATCGATGTTTCTTTCAGAGGCGCAATTTTTAAATTAACAAAGGTATATTTTACCTGCGATGTCGGAAACAGTCGCGTCAATCGAACAACGACGTCTACTAACAACTGTACACGGATTGTTCGTTGAACCGACGAAAATCAGACTGCCCTCTAGTTGAGGGTGTCCGCGCGATGCGATTCGACTCGAAGAGAACGCGTACAAATGAATAAAAATTCGAAAACTCGCGAGCGCGCGCCGTACGAAAACTACGTTTCACTTTCCTCCTCTTCGTTTCCGCCAGCAATCTGAATTTATCCGAATTACGCGTGGAAGAAACGCGCTGATTGGCTGACGTTTGCATGTACCTGCGATAACGACAACAGCGGCGCCAGAATAGTTTACAAGTTCCCCCTCCCTTCCCCCTTTTCCTTTTGGCGTAATATTCTCGAAAACCGGGATTTTTTTATTTCTTATCCATACTAGAGTAATAAGATTGTCTAATCGATATTTCTTTGTTTTGACAAAAACAGAGTTATAAAATTAATGGAAAGAAATATTTCACCTGAGAGCCTTGCGCCGAATGCAACCGCGTCAATCGTTAATTTCAATGGCCGAACTACGTATACGCATTGCCAACCGCATGCGAGTCGTTTCAACCGATTCTTGCGCGAAAGCAATCGCTGCTTTATCAGATATCGACGAAAATCAAACTAACCGCTATTTAACGATAACCTCGATGCGATCGAACTCGATATTTCGTGAAGAAGACGCGATCGGATAGACGGCGAAAATTCGTGCGAAACTGGATTCCTTTCCTTCTGCCTTCCGCCAGCAATCTGAATTTATCTGAATTACGCGAGTCGCACGAGAATCGCGCTAATTGGACGGCGCTTATGATGATTACGACAACAGTGGCGCCAGAACACTTTTCCTCCCTCCCTTTCCTTTCCGGCGTCGTAAATATTCTCGAATCAAGATGATTTTATTTCTCGTATTCGTTGAATGAGATTCCAGTCGATGTATTTCTTTTTTTTTTATAAGAATAGGGTTCTAAAAGTAATAGAAAGAGATTTCACCTGTGAGAGCTTTGCGCCGAAAGCAGTCGCGTTAATCGTAGATCGAATGATCGATTTACATGCATTAGTGGTTATATACGAGCTTCAATCGATTCGGTCGATGTTTCGTTAGATCAACGAAAATTGAACTAGCAGGTTAATGACAACGCGTAACAGTCGATGTTTCGCGAAGAGAACGAGCGCGATCGGATAGAAAAACCGCGAGAATACGCGAGCGTCGCACGAAGCGTCCTCTTTTCACTCCTGCCAACGCAAATTGAGAATTTTTCGTTTAGCTCTAGCACGTACTACGTGCAAGCCCGTCGATTGGTCGACGCAATTGTGATTAAGTTCACGATTGAAATATTGGAAAGAGAGCAATTTTCAATTTAAATTATTCAGATTTGTATGTGTTAAAAATGGGTTAAAACTTTTTCACAGCGCGCGGGATTTCTTTGTTGAATAAAGAATGTCGATACATGGTAATTTCTGCTCTCCTGACAAATATTCAACAGATTCATCAAATTCTATACCCGATATTGATAATATTTCTATCTTGTTAGTCAGACATTTTTATCAATAGTATGTAAAAAAAGTGTATATAATATAAAATATAAGATAAAATAAGAGTCTTAATAAAAATAAAAAATATATATATATAATAATAAACGAATAGAATTTAAGTAAAACAGATTAACAAGAATACACGCACAATCAATTGTTTACAATATTTATCATACAGATGTTTATGAGATTAAAGTAATATCTGACCATTCGAAATTGCGAATTGTTATCAAAACTAAGCTAATGTTGCTACAGTATATCGATATATCTTGCAGTTGTGGTTGCATTATTTTTTGTTTTTGCAGGTCCCCATCTAAATCCTTGGTGGTGCCGTTGCCTGTGGATCATAGTCCATTATGGACCGCTTTGACACACGCTAACGCGGTCTCCGCGGCATTAGGAGATACCTAGCAGGAGGTGGAAGACGGCAGCTATATCGAAGCTCTCGTCCTAGATCTGCCAATCATTTACTGACCGGCTCTCTGAAAATAGTGGTCTTTAATGGAGCATTGGAAGGAAGCCGGAATCCTCAAGCACTACCATATCGCGATAACGATCATGCGAAATATCAGAAAAATATACAATGTTTCTATGTCGAAAGAAGTAAATAAAGCAAAGTTTACAACAAAATGATGTCCGGAAAGTAGAGCATCGCATCCTTTTGTGTGAATGTGCGCGTACGTATGCCGCAACTAAACATTGCGAACGACGTGAAATTTTGTACTATTTGCTCGCGACATTTGCGAGTACAGCCTTTTACACGATAGTTATAATCCAAAACGTACCCGGTCACTGTAGGAAGTAGCTACTCTACAATATCAATATACTGATGTAAATAGAGATTTTTAATTAATGTACAAACAAAATTACATGAATAAAATTATTATTCGTGGCTATATTATAGAGACTGATATCGTACACAAATATTCAATGTACACTTTCATATATCCAACCATTCGTTAACAAATATAACATAGGATAGATCGTCTTTCTATATTACGATACAGAACGATAAATAGAATGATTTTCGATAGTCAAGTGTACACAGTAATATAAATTTGACAGTATAAATTTGATGCAAATTATGACTATGTAAATAATCGACAGCTAAAATCCAGATATTACACGTCCTTTTTTTGCTGCCTTTTTCAATTTGTTCTGTTTCTTCTCCTTCTTCTTTTTCATAATATTTTCTCGTCGTTTTTCTTGCCTTTCCTGCATAGATTTCTGTACATTCTCTATCCTGGAATTCCATTTCTTTGTATTGTGCTTCTTCTTCTGCTCGTTTCGTTTTATAGTACGTTTCAGCAACTCGGGATCATCTTTAATCTGTCAAATAAGTTTAACATAAATGCATTAAAAACATAGAACATTTTTTATGTAGAACAAACATAACAAATTCATAATATATAATATAAAAAGAATTAGAATTAGAATGATGCAAAATGCAATATAAAAAATTTATAACGACAAAAATATAGGTAAAATCAATTATATATTTTGTTGCAGACATTGCAATATTTAAAAAAGTAATTTTTTATATAAAATAGGCACATATTAAGGTGAGTATATACTTTTTCACCAGATGCTTTTGCCAATGCAGATTTCCATGCATCTTTTTCCCTAATATCTTCAGCTTTCTCTTTTTCGCCCAAGTTTTCTAATTGTTTCAATTTTTCTTTTTTCTGTTGTAGTTGTTGTAACACTTTTTTAGGATCATTTTGACTTTTAGGTAATTTCTTCTTTACGCCAATCTCAGAAAAGTCAAATTTACTGAATACCATTTTACCCTCCGAATTGAAAACTGGTTTTGGTTTTGGTACTTTCGGTACCTCCTCATTTTCAGTCTTTATTTTACTACCACCAATTGTATTCTGTTCTATTCCAGCAAGTTTTCTCTGTAATAAACGCTCTTCTTTTTTTGTCTTCTTTTTGATTCTATTCTTTAAAGTTTTCTTAAGAAGTTTCTGTTTATAACACAACTTTTTTACACTTTTTAGTTCCTCTAATTTTGCATGCAACTCTTCAAAGGAACGTGCTCTTTTAGCTTTCTTGCCTGATACAGTAAATGTCTTTACTGCAACAACAAAAATTACAATAAAAAAAATCAGCAATAAAATGCATGTAGAGTAAAAATTTCTTTTGATAAATGGACAAAATCCAGACTTTCTTGAAACAAAAAGTATTATCATTAGAATAACAATTTTTATTATCATCTTGTATACTACGTACTAAAATACAAATGTAGATAGAATTTTATTGATATTAATAGATTGAATTCTGCATATTTATCTTTCTAAATTTTCAAGTAAATAAGCAAGTAACCTACCTTCTTTTGTAGACTCCTTCGTTGATGGATAATTTTTTTCAGCTAAATAAAGATATAAAACATCTGTGTAATTATCATGAAAAATATATGCCTTTAAATTTCAGAAATATTTAAAAAAATATATTCACCTAGTTCATGCATTGACAGAGGCATTATAGATAATATATGCGAAATAAATTGATCCTCTTTCTGAAACATTTTGCGAACTTCATCTTTATTAAATCCCTTCGACATTGTTAACTGCATCTTTTTCTTCTAACTCACGTGTACTTTAATGAAAATGTAAATAACTCTGACATAGGTTATGTTACGCTACAAACCTTTGAATATGAAGATAATAGATTCAACATTCCTACATTCTTCTACAAACGTTAATCAAAAATAAAATTAAAAACAAAAATATTAAAAATAGAATCTTTTTCAATTTTTCGGTTCTTTTACTTTATATTGTGCAAATAAGCAAGTTTCTTTGTTTCAAAATTTTAGGATATACAATTTATCAGATATAATTTTATAATTAATGCTAATATCCTATCTCTTATATAAAAAGTTTATCGGGTTTCTGTTAATCGTTTTTCTTTTCTCTAATATTTCTTACATTTTGATTGTAGGAAACGAGGCATTGCGAGAAATGAACAAATTTAGATTAAAACTGCATACATAGATTTAAACAATATATATTACTTTCTTTAATGCCTAAATAAATAAAAGAGGAAGATAGAAAGGAAAGAAAAGACACAAGAGGAAGACAAAACATTTGTGTATATACATGTACAAAACACACAGTTATTTATTCAAGTACATGAAAATTTTGACATCGTTTTCATTCTCCATTGTAATTTATGAATAAATACATTTTACTAGATTTCATCAGTTTTACTATATTATCGAAAATATTTTAATAAAAATTAAATAAGCCAATCATAAAATTTATAGCTTTATTATGCTTACGAGAAAAAAAAATACTTACAAAAAATTGGATGTATATATTTTAAGAAAAAAAACAAAATTATTTAGTTTCATCTAGCAATCGTGATTTTCGTAAAACAATAAGATTTTTTCCGAATAAATCAAAATTATCAAATTCTTCTTCGACAGCTTCCGCATCTTGTGCACTCTTAAAATAAACGTGACAATATCGTATATTAGTTTCAGGGATTGTCTTCACAAGCGTCGCTGAAATTGGACTGTATTTCTCGAACAAATGTAAAATGTAATGTACACCATACTTCGAATGAATATTGGCAACAATTATTTCTTGCATTGGGATGAATACAATTTTAGACGAAGACTTCTTAGTTTCACTTGATAATGAGCTATTGGACATCGCATCAGATTCTTTTGACTTCATTTCTGTGTCTGAAATTAACGCTGGCATTTTGTAATCATGTGTATTAACACGCATATTTCTATCCATTTTGGTATGTGTCTCAGGCATTATTGAAGAACAGAATTTAGTTTCTTGTTGCTTTTCTCTCATTGTTTTGTTATGACCTTTGTAATTAATGGGATTTTGTTGTCTTGAAGATGTGCATTTTTCACTAAACATCTGTGAACTTGTATTCTTATGTTTCGTTCCATTTGCATTGAAGTTCTGTTTTGAGTTGACAGAGATAGTGTTCGAAAAATTGTTATCTTCAAATTTATCCCAAATTTGATCAGGAATATTCGTATTGTAAATTGGCTTTTCTTTATTTTCTAAAAACTTTTGTCTATTATTCTCATTATAAGTGGAATTCAAATTAAATTGTTTGCCAGTGCTGAACGTCTTTTGCGAAGTATCTTCTGTCTTTGCTGTCTGCCATTGATTCGAACTTTGATCAATTGATTTTGTTTCACCCATAATTTTATTCTTTTGTGGCAACAAGAATACCAGATTACTATGTTGTAAACCTTTTAAACACCTTATTACTTCCTCCAATGTTTTATATCTTACGAATATCAGACCATTATTCTCTCCACGAGAGTATATAGATACAATATTTCCATAAGGTGAAAATAACTCTTGTATTTTTTCTGAAGTGAGTCCTTTCTTATTTGCAAAATGTACAGTATAAGTATCGTCTCTTGATATTCTATAATATTTTTCATAATCTGTAGTATTCAAAGAATTATTCTCCATAAAAGTTTGTTGTTTTGAAGGTTGTTGTGAAGCTCTTCCATCGAATACTGAATGTCGTGCATTGTCTTTAATTGCATTTTGAATAGGTTTATAATCATACACAGAATTTTCATGATTAGTACCTGAAAAGTTATCAGATCTATGATTCTCATTAAAAGTTCTTATATAAGTGGAGCTTCTTCTGTTCGACAAGTTTTCATCATTAATGGAATTCGAATTCAATTGGTTGCAATCATTAAATGGTTTTTGAAATGAGTTTCCTGTTCTTGCTGGTTGCTGTTGATTGCAATCATTTTTATTTGGGTTCATTTTACTTCTTTCTGGCAATAACTGTATGTCACTACCTTGTAAGCCATTCCAACAGCTCAATGCTTCTTGATAGGTCCTATATCTTACAAATCTAAGTCCACCTTCATCCTTAGTAACATTTACACTCAAGACTTTTCCATAATATGAAAATATATTTTTTATTTCATTTGCAGTGAGTTTATTCTTGTTCAAAAAATGTACATGATAAGATCCATCAATATCTATTTTATAATATTTTTCAAAATCCATTGTCCACCAAGTAAAAAGTTATCAAGTTGCTAATTATTCTTCAGAACTTTTTGATTTTTTATTGTGAAAAATAGTGCAACCAAATATTGTGACAAATTTAGCTGTTCACAAATAGATCCAGGTCCAAGTTTTCTCTTCTTTTAGCGATTGATGTGTAGTTTTTGTATATCCACATACAGTTTTTTCACCTAAAAATTATTTCAATAAAGTTAGCATAAAGACATTTTTTTCTATTTTAATCTTTAACTACCATTGTCATGTCTTACACAAGTACAATGATGATGTGGGTATATTTTTTCCACGATATTATTATATATCTGAGAAAATTACATTTTTTTATTGTATATATCCAATAAACAAAATGTTAGCAGAATGTCGACAGACTGGCAGCAGATTTGGTCAGAAAATGTATATCTGACGACAGAGTGGTGGCAGAAATTGAGTAGCTGCTTTTATATATTTATATTTAAATTGTAACGTCATTGTTACTAAAAAATCGTTAAAAATGATCTTTTCCTATTCCATTTATTTTTAAAATAATAATTTTAAACATAATAAGTAAAAATTAAGTAATATTTTAATAATAATTTAAGTAATATTAAGTTTTATTAACAAAAATTAATATATTATACATTAAAACACATTAGATTTTGAGAATACATTATCTTGAGAATATATTATGAGAATATATTTTGAAGATTATATCCTAAAAATTATAAAAGTATTGTAATCCTTCTTTTTTGTACTAATATTGTTAATGATCGATTAATTACTGTGCTTGTTAGCTTTTTTGATGCAAAAGCAATCGTATCTCGCACTAATAAGTGCACACATGAATAATGAAATAATTGACATGCCTCAGCTTCGATAGATTTGTTGTGTAAAGTATTCAATAAATGTTAAGTGACACCATAATGAGACACCAATCGACATTACCTAGCAGAAGTGGACAGCGCAGCAATTCAGTGCAGTGCGGATTCAGCGCAGTGTGGATTTAGCAGTTATTTCGATATCTCGCTTGGTCAAGATTCCACCAGTTGCAAATTTTGGCAAAAGGTACTGTTTGATTATTATTTAATTTGACAATCGCCAATCAGCAGTACAGAATGTCAACAAATGCTGTCAGATTTCTTGCAGCAGCTTGCTAAATTGTCAAATATATATCCTGTGTAATATTTGTTGCTAGCATCTGAAATTGATAACAGACTCTACTCAAAATCTGTCTCTTCAAATTTTGCTGAGTACATTCATAAAATAAATACATTTAATAATAATGCATAAAAATAACTGCTTGAAGAAATAATTGTTAGACCCAACAACAGTATCCACGTGTCAAAGAATTCACGACGGTAGTTAAATGATAATACGACAGTATAAAATGATTTTTTTGTTTTATATACTATCATTATATAATAAACAAAGAAATGACTTACTTTATGTAACAAAAAAATTATTTCATTTCTCATAAACGATGTTCCTCACAACGAACGTTTTCAGCCGACACGCTGGCCGGGTGACGTCAAGCAAGAACTGGACGCTATTAATGAAAAACGCGTGCAGCACGAATACTTCGGCATACACAAGTTTAATTATTAGAAATATTCTTGATTACCAATTATCACATTATATATTATCCATATACTATTTTATTAGATTTTTCCTGTTGTCTTTCCAGTCTCATACGAGATACGATCGTAGACACAATACGTAAAAGCTTATCTTATATTCCTTTTAAGAGAGTCCTATATGAGAGTCTGGACACGAAAGAGAAAACTTTTGATTGGTCCGTCAATTGTGGCAACTCCCGCTCCAATTCAAACTTCGATAACTTTATAAATTCAGATAGAAGAAATGTATACATAAACTTTTTAGAATATTTTTGTATTTTTGTATTTAACGAATATTATATATATATTTATTATCATATCTTTGAGGTCATAAAACATTTTCTCTTTTATTATAAATTCTTAAATACAACAAATCTAGCAATTATTTTTGTTAACAGATTATGGCGCTCTAAAATATCACATTTAATTTTAATCATATTAATATTAAAATGATAAAATCAAAATAATTAATACGATGCACAAGGATAGGCCCCTTAAAAAATTTTTTTTTTTTAATATGTTGCAATATTCGAAACAGGACGAAACACGTCCGCCCCACTCGAACTGCCTCACGCAACTACCCAATCTTCTCGGTTAACATTTTTTACCCATACAGCTTGTCGTTCAGGGTTTCTAGAAAATCTTTTCATCGTATATCCTTTGGCAGCTGAATTATTACAATATGGAGCAGCGCAACCACCCATTTTTACTATAAATATTTAATTAATTTTTATTTTTAATATTAATATTTTTGACGCTGCCAACAGCTTTCACTTGAATGAAAAAAAATACAAATATACACATTACATTAAGGGATTTATTGACGATTAGAATGAATAGATGGAGATAGTATATATAGCTTTCTCTCTCATAGCATTTTGCCACAATCGCTCGTGTCCAGACTCTGGTATAGGGTCTCTAATTCGGATTTTACATGCACGCCCTCAATCGAAAGTGTATACTCGGGAAAAAATCAATACTAGGTTCGTTTTTCTTGCTTACACTTAGTACACTTTATACAAAAAGTGCGTTCCGTTTCACGCTATGCGCGCATTCATCTGTAGTATACGTAACATATACTATGGATAAATACGCATATGCGTAAACGCATTTTAAGTGTACGAAGTGTAAACAAGAAGAACGTAGCTAATGGCTGCGTTCAGCAGAAAAGGCAACTTAGTAATCGCTTTGCGCCGATTGGATTATACTTTTAGATCTAAATTGAGACAGGGTCTATTCCTATAGATCAAAAAGTATAATCCAATCAGCGCAAAGCGCTTACTAAGCTGCTTTCTCTGCTGAACGCAGCCAATGGCTGCGTTCAGCGGAAAAAGTAAGCGCTGATTCTTTATTACGATTGGTTTATGCACCTAGATCCAGCAAAGATTTAAAGGTAACAGCCGATCATATTAAAGAATCAGTGAACGCTGAGCGACTTTCTCTGCTGAACGCAGCCGTTGAATCTCTCTCGAAAATCCACAGGCTAAGAAAAGAAAAAGAAAAGGAAAAACGCTCGAATGTTCTTGAAATTATTTCATCCTTGTTCATCACATGTTAAACAAGGATAAATTGATGTCCACGAGTATTGCGAGCGTCAAATGAAACGCATCTTTAGTTCCGCGTTCGATCATTTCCAGAACAATGTACAATTCTATTGGCTGTGTTTGGAGAAGCCTCCTCAGAGTTCGGGAAGACGCTATTAACGCTGAAAATCTATAGCGCACGTAACGTGTAGTATAGATTTTCAGCGTTGAATTACGCTAATAGTGTCTTCCCGAACGCAGCTAACGAACTCGCCATGGAGGAGGATCACAAAAGAACTTAAGCGGTAAAACTTAAGCAATAAGCGAATCAGCCAATCACAGTCAAGAATTTCAGGCGAAACGTAAGCGGTAGCAAATCAAAACTGTTGATTTCCTTATTGCTTACGTTTTACCGCTCAAGTTTTTTTTGTATGCGATAGCCTTTAGGGCCAATTTCACCAATGTCGATTGTCAGCTTTAGCACGGACTCGCACCACATCCATTTTTGAAGCAGTGATTTTATCGGCAATATGCGGTACGTAGTACCGTACACGTTAAAATGCAACTAGGTGCGCTGATGTGCGGGAATTCTGATGGGCCCACGAAAAAGGATGGGATGCCGCTTTCAGGTTTCTCTCTGTGCACATATACATCAAATACATAGATTCTTGAATGACAGTGCAATAAATATGTACAGAAAAACGAAAGCAAAATGCAATTTAATAATAAGAAAATTCACGCATACGTTTGATATAGATGAAGCGGGAGAGCTAGTCGTTTTTTTTATTTAAGGCTCCTGACTAGTCGCCGCGACCATATTGGATCGTGATGTCATAAGCGAGAAATGACACGTTGAAGTTTCTTGCGTGCCATTTGTAAGTAAAGAAAATTTGGATAAAATAAGCTAACGAGATCGCTTTAAAACAGTTGTAAAAATGGATCGAAGCTATCCCTTCCCCCTCCGACATTCAGCAAATAGTTGTAAAAGGCACGTGAAGTGAAAATAAGCTACGCATGCGCATTGTATAAATGCATTTCACGCACCTTTTATGAATATTTACTGACTGTCGGAAGAGGAAAAAATAGCTTTGACCCATTTTTACAAGTGTTTTAAAGCGATCTCATTAACTTTCTTTATCTCGGCAGTTTCAATTTATAAATATATTTATCATAATCATCTTACAGATATGATTTAAGTTCGATAAATCTTAAAGCGTCAGGCTCATCTAAATGCATTTTTACATGTTTGCAAAAAATATATATGTCTTTTTAAATATAAATTTTGTGTTCTACAAGAGTTATTTTATTTTACTTGTAAAAATGTATGTTTCTACAAAATTCGTAAATATTGCGGCGCTTTAGGTAAAGTTTTCAACAAAATAGCCGATGTCAAGTTAAAGTGTCAATTGACACAGAATCGAAAAATTAATAGCAAACGATTCTAGTTGAATGCGACTCGATTAATGTGAAACGCATTGATATTTTCGTAAATTTAATTCAATCTTCGTGTGGCGGAAGAGTGTGATACGGATAATCCGTACGGTTGTTGTACTCGGAATCGCGCGGGTTCAAAAACCGGCTTCGGTGGTACGCGCCACGCCACACCACGCCATACAGCGCGTTTGATTTACGTTTCCCGCTTCCCAGTCATGGTCGCGGCCCCGATAGGCGGCCATCTTGCGTGCGGAGACTGCGCACTAGCGCGCTTCGTAATTTACGACTCTCGCGCGCACGAGCTTCTCTCGTCTCAGCGGCAGGTTTTCGTTTCGCGCGACACGCGTCATCGCGACTCGCGAGTATTCGCGAGATCTCCCTCGACGATCGTCTCGATCGAGCGTCCTGTCTCTCGGCGACGGCGAGAAACACGGTCGGGAACGTCGCGCGTGCAAAAAGAACAGGACGACCGCCGCGGAAGGAGAGAGAGATAGTGGGCGGAGTTTGCGCCTGTGTGAAGTTGGCGACGGAGACGCGCGTTGTTTCGGTGACGGGAACGACGCGTTCCTCGAGCGTTCTCGGGAGGCGGTTGGGAGGATCGTCGTCTCTGAAAAGACGTCGCTCGCACGCCAACGTGGGAGAGGTTATGAGATCGCGACCACGGACTCCATGAGGTCAGGCAACCGTAAATAAGGTGGATGCGCACGCGGCGGACAACGACAGATCGTCGCGAGCGAGAGGAAGGAAGAGGGAGCGTGACGCGGCGGCCGGTGCGGGAGGCAGATGCATGGAGCGCTCTGATTGGCCGCGGCGGCTGCTATGGCCGCCGATTGGCGTACCGCACGCATATACCCGAAGGCAGAGCACGGACGCGCACGTACACCCGCGAGCCGCGTAGCAGTCGCTCGAGCGACCGAGGACAGTGAGAAGAGCGACGGAAACGGTCGGTCCGCGCGCGTAGTCGTCGCCGTCGCAGTTTCCTTGTAGGGCGGAAAGCTTCGTGTGCGACGTTCGTGGCGCGGATGGCTCGGAGAACGACGCCGATCTTCAGCCATAGCGAGCAAGAGTCGTAGTACCGTCACGAGAGAGAGAGGGAGAGAGAGAGAGAGAGATATTATATATACATATATATATATATAAGATATATACATAGTGTGGAGACTCGTCGAGGGGAGGAGTGCGGTCCGGGCGCGACGCCGACCGTCTCGACATAACCGCGTATACGTAAAACTCGACAATCCGTCAATGTTAGAGCCGCCGGAGACACCAATCTCAACTTGCCCTATATTATGTATACCAGATTTTAAAAGTCGATAATTAGAAGCGCGAGTGCATCGCCGGAGCGGAGTGGCACGGAGGGAACGAACGAGGATAGAAGCGCATCGTCGAGCGGGAAGGTGAGCGTGCCGCGGCGCGGGAGCGAGCGAGACGCGCGAGAGCGACGGAGGGAGAAGGAGACAGGAACGGGACGAAACGGAGCGGAATCGAAACCGCCGTTCGACGATACGACACGCAGAAGGACAAAGACCGCGGCGTTGGCATAACCTCCAAGTCATTCGCGCCGCACGTTTCGGGGATCGTTGCGCGAGTCGGCGGTACGTCAAGTCACGAGGTATTCGTAACGACGGACGATAAAGAAAGAAAAAGAGAGAGAATATATTTTTGCAAGCGCGCAACGTGCGCCTTCTACGAGAGCGACGAATGAAGCACGGATCTGGAAAAGAGAAGAGGAGAGAGAGACGGTAAGCACGTGCATCGTCAACATCCGGCCAGCGGCATCGTCCGACGAGATAGAAGGTGGCCGCGATAGATCGCGGAGGCCGGATCTGTTCAAGTTTGTTACGCGTTCTTCCGCGACACCTATACGAGTATACGAGTATAACGCGTAGGTGCGTTAGTGCGTAGTGGTGCCGACACGAGTGCGCTCCGTCAGTCGGTTCTGGGCGCCGCGACGTAACGGATATAAGTAAAAAAATAAATAAATAAAAAAGAAACGCAAGGCGGGACACGCCACGCGCGCACGCATACACATCCGCGGACACGGTACGTGAAGCGCGCGAGCACGGTGGCCGACTGATCCACCACCGAGAGTGGAGTAGCGAGCATCCGGTTGATGGATGAGACTGGCAGGATGCTGCAACACGGAGGATCAGGTGTGGGTCTGATGGGTGGAAACCAGGGCCAGACGGCCCAGAACACCGCCGGCTACGGCAGCATGGGCCCGGTCGACGGCACCGCGGCTCAGGGCCCCGATCAGGCGGTCGAGGCCAGGAAACAGGACATCGGCGAGATCCTGCAGCAGATCATGAATATCACGGACCAGAGTCTGGACGAGGCACAAGCGAGGTATGCCCATCGTCCTTTTTCCTGGCTCCGCCATTTTTTTTATGTGCTTGCGCGCGGGATGCATCTTTTGATCTTGCCCTCGTTGAATACCGTTCTCTTTTTTTTTTTCTCAAATGTCTCTTTGTCTTGAATGTCTCTTTTCATTTCCGACTGATTCTCAAGTCATTGCGACTGGTCGGAAATGAAAATTTTATTCTTACATGTACACACACACACACACATACACACACACAATGTTCATAATGTCGCTTATTTTATAATTGTATCAGTAGCGTCGTATTTGTAATTGTCACGACTACTTTCGCGCTAGAATGTCCGTAGGGTCTATCAGCGTTACGTCGGAGCAGAAAATTATGTTTACGGTTCGTTAATAGCGGAATTAAAGGTTTAATGGTACTTTCGATTTACGAGGTAGATTCGTTACCCGGCAGGAGTATCGTGTAAACGAAATTCTCGTAAAAGCAAGACGATGCTCGCGTATGAAATACTGTGCACGCGGTTTTATTTCGGGTCACGGCGGCAACGCATTAAATCGCATAGATTACAAATTGTATCCCACGAATTATAATCTTTCATCGATTCCCGCAACGTCACGCAAGAAGTGCATCTTTTCTGAAGAAGTCTGTTCTCTTTCGTATCTCGTATATCAAATTAGGAGGAATACGCGGAGTACTTTGCACAATCTTTGCAGTTAATTATACGGCATTATAAAACGAGCAACGTGTGCTTATTAATGACGACGAGTGATAATACGCTTCTACCGTGTAGCTGAGACTCGCTCGTGTGTATTTAGCTAATTATGCGCGCGTTATTCATTAGCGCATTAATCAGCCTGATTTATCTCACGGAATATATCCCGGTAAACATTCTCTCTATCTTTTTATGATAATTTGACAGACCAGCGAGACATTTGTCTAGATAAGATCTATCGATCCGCGAAAAGATCGATGCTACGTTTCTCTTTTTACAATTTAGCAAGCAAACAAATGATAACGAAAGACACACTTTATGAATGTAGGAACTTAGCGCCCGGTGATACGCCAAATTCCGGGCTTCTTGTATTTAACTGTGTCGTCTGTGCACACACGCGACTAAGTGTGGCCGCCTATATTCACCTGACGTCGGCTCTTCATGTGTGTTAAGTTATATTAAGTACCTGTCCGCGTGTTTGATGCCGCTACAAAGAGTGCCAGATGTGCCTCTCACGAATACGTGCATTTCACGCGGGGCGAAGAGTGAAGCGCTTGTGTAATTTCGCGACGTACGCGTTAAACGTTAGCCATTTAAATAGCGCGGCTCTCAATTAAGCGTATGGCCTTGAATTAAGTTAATTGCCTTTATTAGCACCGAGCCGCTAATTTCGATGGCGATAGTTGTAATTTCATGTAATTTGTACGCAGAGTGGTGGCGCCTAGATTTTCGTCGTACGGTCTTTCTCTCTCGACGAATTCGGGAGCGACTTTTTCTTTCGGCGAAGGACCGGTTTCCGAATCTGTCGAAAGATCCATGTCGATCATCTCTTGAGCGATACACCGAGCTAATCTGTTCGGTTTGTTTGCAGAAAACACACCCTCAACTGCCACAGGATGAAGCCCGCCCTGTTTTCGGTGCTCTGCGAGATCAAGGAGAAGACAGGTGAGTGATTTTCTCTTTGCGACAACGCGGATACTTATTTTTTTTTGCCGCGCTCGATTCGCTCAGATCATTAAACTTTACACACTCGTCTATTTTGTGCCATGCTAACGGATGAATGGAATTTTTAAATGAGTTAGTTTCGGATGTGACAAACTGTCGTTCGCGACGCATTTTTCCGAGATCGTAGATTCCAATATATTTTCTCTCTCTCTTTCTTTCTCTTTCGTATCAGGCTGGCTGTGTCGCACATATTTATATATGTATGTATTTCACGCGACGCGGAAATCGAATATTGCATTATTATTTTTGCAGCGTCATTGATTATATCTGCGCGCGAGTGAAGTTTCATTCCATTCCTATCCGTGCGTCATAAATCATAGGTCTTATTTTAAGCGCTGACTTTCGGCGCCCGGTTGTGTTTGAAATTGATTTTTAAATTGCGTTTTTTAACTCGAAATCGATCGGAACCAGTGTAATCTCGTCGAGCTCGGCTTTCGATGTTTTACGTACATGCAGAGAAGATTTTTACGACCTTCGGATCGTTGCGAAAGAAACGCGATAATATGCGATAAGGCTGCATTTCAAGGTACATCAACGTAGAAGATCGAGCTCGCCGAGACTGTCAACTCCGAATTTAATCTCTGAACGCGAAAATGAGCGTAACTTCTTCATGAACGTCGACATTCGAATCATTGTGTCGCGGCTCGTAAGCGCGGTAGACCGAAATCGAAAAATCACGAGAGATCCCTATCTCCGACAGCGCAACCCGCGTTTATGCTCCCTTCGGCCACCCTTCGGTTGCGCGACCCCTACGAAACCCATTCGAAACTCGTAAACATAATTTTTATGCCATGTTTGGATTACTTTTACGCGCGGATCAAGAGACCGCGAAACACGCAATTATTTTTGGGGGATGCGATCGAGGAAGGAATAAGAGAGAAAGAAAGAGGGAGAAATCGCGGGGGAAGAGCGAGAAAGATCGGTGTGGGGTTGATGGCTACGTCAAAAATATTCGCTGCCCGTTGGGGGTGGAAGGATCACACCACGCCCCTCATGCTGAGCTACCCTCTTTCCCATCGCTTTTCCACTAATGTGTGTGTTTGTGCGTGCGTATACGCATTCATACAAATACAAGCGCGCGCGCGCGCGCACACACACACACACACACACACACACACACACACACATACAAATAGTAGACACGAGGGTGTCGTTGGTGCGGCACGGGTTGTGACGTCAACAACGACGTCCCATGTTTCTGTAACGTTATGATATTTTCAAATGGCATCCGTGAAAGAAGATATCTTTTTCGCGATCGAAGGAAAATGAGATTACGATTAAAACGATTCATTGTTTTTCGGAGGAATTTGAATATGAACGCATTCACGTTTGCTAACGCATCTCCGAAATCTTGTACAGTTTTGTAATCCTGCTTTTTTATTGGCTTTATTGCTCTCGCTATCCTTGTTTGTCATCATTCAGTTATATTGGGATTTTAAATTGTGTTTTATCTCGAACTCGCAAAAAAGATATTAACCCTTCCGCTCCAATTTTGTATAGTTAATCGTAGCAAAAGAAAATATAGAGATTTCCCAATATTTTATTTCCCAATATTTTAGGAAATTGTAGTGTCTGCATCTGGAATGATTTAAATAAATTGATTAAAATCAACGATCGGAATTTTCTTTATAATTTTCATGTTGATCTTCTTATTGATGTGTTCTTTGAATATATTTTATACACAAAACTACTTCAGTAATATGTTCAATATTATATATATTAACAATATTTTAGAAAATTGAGCCATATTTGGGGTATTTTATCATATTTTCTAGAGATTTTTATCTTTCTATGTAAAATATTTAATTTTATACTTTATACGTTAAAATTTAAATAATAAGTAAAATAAATAAAAAGTCGATGACGATATGAACTGCATCAAAGAATATTTTATTTTTTGATGATGCGAAAGAGAGATGCTGTGAGGACAGCAAAGAACAACAGAGAAAGTTTCAGTTCGAGTTTATCGTAAACAAAAAAGGCGTCAAAGTATGATAAGCACTTGAGACGATGAACCGTTTTAACGGTCCTGTATCTTTTATGAGTTCCGGCCTGGCTGCGTGCAATGCCACACGCGTGCGCGCGGAAAATTGTACCGAGAGCTTTCTCCTTCTCGCGTTATGAGTGGAAAAGAGATGCGAGATAGTCGTAGTCGAGTTTATGGACGATGGCTGACGAGGCAGTGAAAAAGTACTAAACCAAGAGGAGCAGATAAACGCTATGTTAAGCAGACCGTTTTACCAGCCATTTAATATAATCGGCTCTCGCGTTCGTTTTCTTGCGTGCGCCGCTGAGATAACTGCGGATCAAGATCGTACAAGGAACCGTTCTCCTTCGTAGGGGCCTTATCCCTTTGTTTACCACCGGTGACCGTCGTACCATTATACGTATAACGTTGCGAATTTTTATTTTGCCAACCATCTTCAATCTTATTGGCCTTTCAGCAAAGGAATCTGTATTACGCACGAAATTCTGCGAAGAAGAAAGCTGTATGAAAAGCCTAGATATATGAGCATTATTCTTCACTTTTCAAGTCTCTTGTTGCAATCGCATTGAATTATAATGTCGAAAAAAATTATACGAATTTTTTGCTTTATTCGTAGAAAATTAATGTCTACATGTCACATTTCGTATTCGATAGAATAGATTTATTAAATAATACCGAAAATTTTTCTTTTATTCATGAACAGATATGTAAATCTTGATCAGCAAATTTATTTTTGTCAGAGATAAATTGGACATGCGAAAAAGAAATTTTGAACGTATAGTACAACTAAATCATGATTTTATAATTTAATAGATACGCTTGCACTGGATCTGAGATCTTAATTTTGTATCTGAGAATCTAGCTTGGTGCGGTCACAAACAGAGAATCGGGCGATCGCACTTAGCGTTAATTGTACGATGCAATTACGAGACACGTAACTAGACAACTCGTTCGATTTGCGTTAATGGATCGTCCTACTTCCTCGAATATCACGTATCGATCGATCGGGCCCTAAGAGGCAGTCAACCTCTCACTACGATTTGTCACGGTCAAATTGGAAGAGGCGCTTTCCTTCTGTAACACGCTGATCTGTGAAGACCTGTTTCGGATGGACATGCCAGGACGATTTCCCGTGAGGAGATCCCGAATACCGAAAGAAACGCATAGACAAGCTGGCCCGAAATCCGCGGGATTTCTCTACTCGCCTTTCAACCGTTGGCCCTTAATCCCCTTTTTTTTGTCCTCTGCTGTGTGCGGACAGCTCTTCAGTCCGCACAGAGCAGCTGGCATAATCCTCCGCGTGATGCACCGAAAAAAACCTCGAGGGTGTTGGGTCGAGCGGAGGGAGGAAATAAAATCCGACTTGGTTGCACGATAAATAGTCGTCTCGGTAATTATCAAGCGCAGGATCGCCGTACGATGAACTTTTCGGCGCGCTCGGATGCTCGATAAAACAAAATTAATCCGCGGCCAAAACAGATAATTCGGCCGAATAATAATCCGCGTCGCTGCCATTAATCACGGATCGGCCGATATTGATTTCGCACGTGGCGCGCAATCCGATTGGCTGACTTTATTTACGGTCCGTCATTGCGCATATGACGCACGTGCGTTTCGCGTGCGGCGCAATCGGTTACATAGGGTGTCCTGTGCGTGGATTAGTCCGTCCGTTCGATTCATTTCGAGGATTCATTTAATTTAGGACATCGCCGCAGCGGCACACATCCTCGATCCTCTGCAGTTTTGAAACAATGGCAGCTCGTGCAAACAATTAAAAATCCATACTCGATTTGGCCGTCGGCCAACAGTAGCTCCGTTTCCTGTTGCACACTTATATAACGCGTACAATATATGTCCGTGTCTGTGCACAATGTCTCATTGTTGCTGCCATGTTAACGTCCCTCGATACTTTTGGTACAACACGCTTTTCATCAGGGAAATCTTTTTTAGCGTCTTTTTTAGTAGAAATAATCGATTCGCATTGCGAACGTTTTATTCAGCTACGAACAACGTATGTATGAAACGAAAATTTTATTCATAGACATGATCTTTCGCGCCGCGTTGCATGATATGTTAATATTAATCCGAAAGGCGAAACGGAGCTGAACCCACGTGAGTCACGAGCGCATTGCGTTTCGCTGCAACTGGCCGACCTTGATTTCGCGGAGCGCATTTCACGCTGAATTCAACCCCGTCCTTTATCTCCCCGTAATTAATAGCTCCGTTTGCTTCCATTTATTACGAGAGTACGACATCGAACTGTCTTCGACACACCGGGTGAGTACGCTCGCGCGTCCGATCCTTCGTGAACGATTAAAAATGCTCTCGGTACATTTCCTCCATCGAACGCGAACAATTCACATCGACAATCTCGAAAATCGTAGGATCGTAATTAAAAAGAAATTTTAATTAAATTTAATATACGCTCTGCGTTTCGTGTTGCCGAGAAATTCACTTGCTGAGAACGTAAAGAAGTGAATCGTTCGGAGAAGTTTGATCGTACGCATCGCATTCTGTTATTGTTACAATGTACGAAACGTGGCTTCAGGTTTTCGAGAGGTTGACGCCGCTCATTCCGGCTCCAGCTGGAATGTCGTTCCCCTAGCTTCGCTTTCCTTTTCTCGTATCTGCGCCTTTCGTATTCTCTCTCTCTCTCTCTCTCTCTCTCTCTCTCTCTCTCTCTCTGTATTTCTATCTTTGTCTCTTCTTCATCCGTGATACTCGCATGCAGATGGGGTTCCAGCATCCCAAGGTGAACCGGAGCCCCTTGCCCCTTCTTCCCATCTCTTTCTCTGTTACTTTGCCTTCTTGCTTTCTCCCTCCCTCCCTCTGTTTTTCTCTCTCTCTCTTTCTCTCTCTCTCTCTTTCTTCGTCTCGTCTTCTCAAGACTCGAACTTTACGGAGTCGACTAACGAGATTTGTCCGATTCGAGTGAGCCTGCCGTAATGCGCGCGTACTGATTTATTGCAAAAACTCGCACGCTTGCGGTAAATCGCGGCCTCCCTTTCGTTAACGTAGGGAAACCTTTCTTAACGAGCACATTCGTTCCCGCGCTCCTCGTCTCGCGGAACGCGAGCCTTGTTGATTCTCATGAGTCGCTTTAATTAACTTCACCGATTACGCGTTACGTATTCACTAATTACGACGCGCGAAGCGGCTCGCTATGACGGGCAAAAGACGGCCGCAATACGCGTGAATTATTATTCATTGTGTATCCACAGATGCTGATAAAGACATGGTCGTATTATCAAGTAGCGGAATTACTGTAATGCTCGCTTTACAGATAACGTAAGCACACATTGTTCGCGAGAACTAACGCAAGCGTTGTTGTTTCGGGCTTTGTCGGCGAATGCCTAAAGTACCATCACAGTTACTTTTCGACTATTTCTTTCTTTTCTTCATTCACAATTCAATTGCTCATGTTAACAAGTCACGGCAGACGTTTGTCTAATTTAGAAAATAGATTCGTCACGCGTAGACGAACATTTTTAAACGCAGGAACTTCTTACGTACCGACCAAGGCACCGATACAGGAAACAAAAAGAGGAATCCGAAGGGACGAAAGAGAAAGAGAGAAGATGAAAAGCCATTGTGCTGTCAAGTTGCGCACGACAGTTGCAGCGCTTACCGTTAACAGAATTGCATTTAAGTCTCTTTAATTGCGGAGTTACTGACCGGAAATCGTCGTTATGGTCATTGCTCTCGCGGCGGGACCACGTTCTTATTATTCGATGCTTTAATTTGAGATTGATAGTATTTCATTAATGTTATTTTTCCGAGTGTAAAAACGCTTTTGGTCTGAAGAGGGTCGGTTACTCGAGTTTTCGTCACGTAAACAGATCCACTTGGCTCGTCGAGTCGAACGACGAACATCTAGCGAGAAAGGGACGCTTTGCGGAATTTGTCGCGCATGTGGTAGCATGTGTGTGTGTATCTACGAGCACAGGAGGTCGATTTAACAAACCATACGTTACACCACGATAAAATCTCGCAAACCTATAAACTTTGAGCTCGAGCTAGGTGCGGGTACGTTATATCATAAAAATCCAGTAAAATAAGCTCGTAAACCGAGCGAGGAAAACGGAGGAAAGAGAGGAAAAAAGGGAAAGAGAAGGAAAGGGACTCGTGTTGTCGCGATGCACTATAAACTCTCCTCGCGAATACGCGCTCACGCGTGTTGTATGTGCGTGCACGATATTTTAGAATATCGCACTCGAGATCAAAAAATTCGGATTACGAACAAGATTACTTCACATTGTTTGCAAACGTAATAGGGAAAAGTAACAATTAAAATATTAGTGTGAGGAGTCCAATGGACACTTCCTATAAGAGTCTTTGAGATCTCATTGACGAATAATTGATATTTTTTATTAATATAATTAAATAATATCTTATTCGCAGGGTATATTACAAAATACGTTCTCTAAATCAAGATAATTGAAGTAATCTCTATACTTGTTATACGTGAACTATTAGAGATGTACATGTACGCCTCACGCTTCTATTCGATTCGCTTTATCGGGATGCTGGTTCGACTAGGCGATCTTAGATTATCTCGGTGCATTCACGTCTTTTGGTGTGGACGAGAGAGGAAGAGTGATCTTTCGAGAGGCTAATTGGAAGACTCTCGAGGGCTACTCTCGGCGGCTTCTATACGCGCGCCATGGGCCGGCGTCCTCTTAATCGTATGGTAATTCTATGGAGATTGCATGGGGCGAGGAGAAGCTCGTAGCTCGGGATCGTTAGGCCCTTTTCGTTCCCGCTGGGACCTAAACTCACTCTACCTCCTTCCAACTAACGGCGTTCCGCTATCCGGCTTCCAATCACTCCTGCTCCTCACCTATCATCTTCGTCATCCCCTAAGAAACTTATTTTTCGTTTCGCTCATCTCGTTGTCCCTGTCAAAAATAAATCCAAAAGGTATGATTAGCTCACTTTTGTCTTGCCCCAATTGTACTCTACGAGAAATATTCCGTCAGTTAACGCAATTTAATTTTTTTACGCGAAAACTCGTATTCCATTGTATTTATATTATATATTTATATTTATGTTTAGCTTACTTAATTTAATTTATAACTTAAGTTAATTACAAGTCCTTTACTGCAAGAAAATTAATTATTAATACATTAAAATACAATGTCAAATACCTGACGGGATATAGCTCACAGCTTTACCGTCAAAGTTGCACCTTCCTCTGGCGCGTTCTTCGGTTTTCCCTCTTATATTCTTCTTCGAGTAGAGACCCGAAGTGACAAGTGAATGGCGTGCCACCCTCGAAGAGGGAGGGGATAACAATAACCTCATGCTGCTCTTCGCCGCGAAATAAGTATCATACTGTCTCGTTTTCATATATATGCAAGCGACTCCAGACACGCGACGACCTCACAATCGCCACTGTCAGTCCTCATCGGAAAGAAGCCTGCGATTATGCGCGCGTGTATGTGTGTGTATATGCGTGGACGCCACTTACTCTGTCGCGCAAATGCGAGCGTTATCGTTGATCTAACTCCATTCCAATTCCGTCTGAGTACCAGATGACAGGAGAGTGACAGCTCATCCTCAATGCGAGTCGTCTCTTCCCCACCTTCCGTCCGTCATCGAAGGAATATATCGGGCATAATTTTATCGCGAATCAAATTAGAGGCCGGTACCGGCGTTGTTCCCGCCTCATCGACCACCGTCGTGCTATCTTTACGTCAATCCCTCGACATCCCTGTACTTCGTTAGCATTTTTTACGAAAGCAATTTTAATTTCTACTTCGTCGATAACCGTCTATTATTATTCCTCGCGATACCCATTCGAATTCGAATATCACGTAGCTAGAATATATCGCGATACCATGCGGTCCTCGGGAATTCGCTTCTCGTTTTTGCGGCGGTGCAATGTGCACGCCATTTACGGGGCGATGCATAGAGCAGCGAAGGAGATGCTCGCGGCGTGCGAGATACAGCCGCGGACGCATAACGGTGAGAGGTGCCGGCGGATAAAAGAGCGAGGGAGGAAAGAGCGTGGAGGGCACGGTGAGGCAGGGCGAGAGGAAACGCGAAGGATCTTCCATCTCGGGCTCGAGATTTCATTAAAATTCATGAACCGTACGCTACTTGCGCCTCTCTCGCGCCGCGGTGGTCTTTGAGTTTTGCGCGTTACGAAGAAGCGGCGCGGTACAGAGCCACCGACGTGGATGGACGAGGAAGAGAGAGAATGTGTAAGAAAGAGAAAGAGAGCGGAGAGGAACAGAAAAGCGACAGAGCGGGGGGAACGAGGTAGAGAGCGACGTCAGCTATGAATAATACAGGGAACTTCTAATTGCGCGAGACAAAACTCCGCGTAGTTGGAAACTTTCGTCCTAGCTACGACGGTCGGGAGGAGGAACTTTTGCAACTCTCGCAAAACTTACCGCTTGTTTTACCGTCGACTCATCCTCTCCCGCCCGTATACGCGTCGCGTCGTCTTGCCGGAAGTCAGCGCGGAAATGCCGCGGTTCCCTTTATACCGTTCGCATCCGCGTACGTCTGGCTATCGCCGCGGAATCTCGTGAACTTTGTTTCTTTCGTTCCGTCGTTTGCGATCCCCGTGGAATTCCGAGATGTCGGGAAGATGCCGTTCGTCCTCATCCGAACTGTTATCCAGGGTAAAGCGAGGGATAGTATCGAGTAGAAAATTTTAGTTTGAAATGTTGATTAAAAATCTAGCGATCTTCAGAAATTCTCTCACGACAGATATTAATTACTCGAAATCTGTCTGCTTTCTGTCCACTCTATTACGGAAATTCTTTCTCTATTCTTTGCGTAGAACGACACTCGCGTGGTAGTCGAGAGTTGCGCGATCGTGGATCTATTTGGCAATGATTAAAGCCAGCAATGATTATTCGACACGTCATTTGGGAGAAAGAGAAGGTCGTTTTCTCCTTTGCGCGTTCCTTCTCGATCTCGTGTGCTCCTTCTCTCACTCTCTTTCTCTCTTTCCCACGATAGTGCTCGCATAGGTGTCGGCAATGAAGAGAGGGATATCGTTTCTACGGCTAGGGTGTGCTCAACCCCCGTACTCAGGGGTGGCTGTAACGTCGCTCGTAAAAACACCGTAAACTCGACAGCAACAGGTCCCGTGTGTCTGCCGCAGAAGCGCCGGCCATGCTGCTCTCGAATATGACGGTTGATACGAGAGCGTACACGAAGAACCGTCGACATCTCGTTGCATCGCTAGTGATCTTTTGTGCCATTCGCTTTGCGAAGAGACAGTTACGAATAACGTATGATATTTATTTTCATCGACAATGTAGGTGCACCGATTTGACTTTTTTTTCTCAATTCATAAAGAAATTCGAAGATGAAATGCGTGGGAGATCGCTGGGTTGTCTTGTATATTTTCTTGCGTTAAATTATCGGAACCGCGCATTTCTAAGGCACGTTTAAAGCTTCTATTCTAAATGTGTCCGGTGTTCTATCGAGACATCTATCATTTAGGTTTCGTGTATTTTTTATAAGTATCGTCTCTGGAGATAGCCGGAAGAAAGGACCGACGAAAAATCTCGGAAACTCTATGTATCCGATATGCACGAGATAGAAAACGTAACCACGGTACCATCTTGTTGATTCCGACATTTTTACGCGAGGAGGTTACCAGAACGGTCCGAACGACCATCATCTTTACGGAGGTGGTTGAGGGGTCGGAGGAAGCGGTGAGAAAAATTGTCACGGCGAAGGATTTCGAATTCTCGCCGCGTAAGGAGTCTGCGGCACAGCAGAGCCAGCCAGCTCTCCTTCCCTTGCATGTGCATGCATTATGCATGCACAATGGCGCTGCGAGAAAAATGTCTTGGCAGCCGCAAAGCGTGGGGTGGTTGTTCTATGTAGCGTTATCAGCCTGATATACGATATGCAGGTATACGTGTGTCGATACCAGGGGAATCCAGATACGCATAACTTTGTCGATGATTCTCTAATTACGCCAATAAGATTTCTTAATAATGACATGTACGATGCAAGCTAGCGATATGTAAAAAAATCATTTCTCTATTTAAAATAACTTCCAAATTAAAATAATGCTCTTGGCAATCTCGAAGATGATTCTTTTCAACGTCATCGGAATTTAATCTTTTTTTCGACTTACCTCTTTAGAAACAGTTAATTAACGATAATGCATCATTCTTCCTCGCTTTCTGAAATATGATATTTGAGAAAAAGTACGTTAAGCTTGGAGAAAATAAGAGATAAAAATCTATCGAGATTAAAGCTGAAAAAAAGACGAGTTATGGTCGACCGAGTCACAATAATGCGTCTTCATCCTCGATATTTCCACGGACGGTTTTTCCACGATTTGATATTGAGCGCCTTGCCCTCCTCCTCGACGAAGATTCGGTGGGGATGAAGCTGAGCCGAGGCGACCGTCCACCCTTCCTCAGGGACGGATTGCCCTCTCTGACTCCTCTACATGTCTGATACCTATGGCTCCATTAGAGCTAGTATGAGAGCACGTTTTTTCAATCTGTTGTTCTGATAGAATTATACCTTTTTTTTCACATTAATATAGAGATTAAATTAATGAAGAATCATTGTAAAAAACGCACTGTACGTATCGTTATACTTTATCAAATTTATATTTAAAAGGATATTCCGTTGCGAAGTTATGCTTCTATGAGAAGCTACTTTCTAATCTAGAAAAGTAAGATTACTGAAGTTGTATACTATGAAATTTATGGGTTAAATGTGGATAACGAAATTGCAGTGTAGAATATCGTGAAAACTTTTCGTGCCAAAACTTGAAGCTTGGCCAGACGATGTTTCGCGTATAAGAGACAACCCTCTTCGTTAACTTGGAAACCGAAGAATTGTAGAGGAAAAGAAGGTGAGGGTGGTTTTTCCAATGATGATGCACCGGCGGGAGGTGTGCGTTTACGGCACTCGTGGGAGCCACCGGCATGAAAACGAAACGCGAAAAAGACTTGGGATCCTGTCCATCCTTAAAAGAGGACTCTCGAGTGTCTGCGTAAAAAATTTCACAATTTCAAAAACGTTGTAAACTTAAGCGACAAATTCCATTGATAGTTACTGTCTATAGTTACAAACGTAATGAAGAGTTTTTTTCGCTAATTTTCTTTTTTAATAGTTTATCGACGAAATTATTTCTTCCCGAAAAGAAATGTCAAGTCCATTTGTAGAAATTAAATCAGAGTTCAAAATCTAATCTTGTTAAAATGCTTCTATCATTTTAAAAATAGATTTATGTAACTTTTAGAATTAAAATTAAATACAGAATGTCATGATTGAAATTGATAGAGATATCTTTTTCGATGAGATTTTTTTTCTTATCATGATTTTTCATTCGACACGAAAAGATTCTGGTGCCACTATGTGGAAAGGGCTTTGCCGAAGGACTTTCAGGCTCTGATGGAATCCTAAATTTTAAATCGCCCGAAGGATCCCAGTCGGAAATTGAACCTTGACCTTTTCCTTCTTGACGATTTTCGATCTTTCTGATGGGATTGGTCCTAAGATCGTGAGTGCGCGTTGGGAAAGCACTATCATCGTTAGGTTTTATCGTAGATGTTTTGGCGTCAGGTATAAAGTGCGTCTAGAATAATTTCACTAGTCACACTCTGCGGTCGCAACACGTAAAGGTTTTATGCGTTTCTTAGCTATAAAATGGCCGATTCGACATTGTGGCTAGAGTTGTCATGAGCCGGAGATGCTTGAACGAAGATATTTTCACATCAGAATCGATATTAATAATTTTATTCATTAAAATTGTAAAATTAAGTTTAAAAATATTCGAACGGGAAATATCGATAGTTTGACAGTTTCGGAATATCGTTAGCGTCCCTCGTGGTTCCAGCTGGCTCATAAATTCACCAGGGAGAACTTCCTACAGGTCCCCGGAGAAACGGGGTCCGTTCAGAATTACATCGCCGATATTTTCGTTCCGTCACCGACGTTTCCGCGACACGCACGTCGCGGCGAAAGTTGCTCGGCGACATCGTCGGTGGCGACGACGACGACGACGACGAAGAAGAAAGAGCAATAACGTTCCCTTCTTCGTGCACTGTCCATTGACATTTATACGTTTGCGTGCGCGGCGGCTGCCGTCGATGCATCCGTGCGAATACACTCCGGAGATTTTCCAGGCCAAGTGCCTCGGTGTTACTCGCGGGGATGCACACGTCGTAGATCATGGTGTTTTCAGCATCCACATCCATACGCACGTTTACAAATGCGCTTGCACACAGAGACATAGGCGCGTCCGCACGCGGAAACGCATCGAGTTATTTTCTGACCATTGCCTCTCGTTCTCCTCACTGAGTGCACGTACAGTCTGGTCCATCACGTGCTGATACGCAGGATACAGGATGCTGCACCGCTGCACAAAATATAGCGCCTTCAGTTATGAATTTTCTATTAATTTTATAATTGATCTTTTTCGTAGAAAAAAAATTCGACAGCGGGCTCTTTCGTATTCGAATGCGAAGTGACAAAAGTTCATGAATGATTCATCAGGGAGAGACTTGTGCTCTCGCGAATGCGATCGAACTTGATTCGAAATGAGAATTTTTCGAATAAATTTCTTATTCCAAATTTTTTTTAATCATATAAAATATATTTTTATTTATTTTTATTTAATCTTATTTAATCGATTTTTCTTACGTTTTTTTTTAATTTTTAATATCTAAGACTGGATCGTTTTACGTGAAACACTCTGTATATACAACGCACGTCGGTCCGTGGCTACATAGGCGACTTGTGCATACATATATGCGCACATATACATACGCACACGCGCACGCGTATACCGGGTGGCCCGAAAGTGGCGTTGGTCTCGACGCGAGAGCCACTCGATCAATACGCCACGTTGCCTCTTGCGCTTCCACCCCCAGAAACCGTTGGTGCACCCCTTCCACATCGTTCTCTTCTCTTTCTCTCTTTCTCTCCTATCCTCTCTTCTATCCACTGGCTACCCCTCTGCACCGTGGCCGACGTGTTCGCCCACCCCCCGGGAAGAGGGACGATACGGTTGAAACGGGCTTTCGGCCGGCCGAAGACTCGGAAAGGAAATACTTCGCTCAGCAGAATTTTTCGACACACGCTCCTCGTGAACTATGCAAAAACAAAGAGAAAAAAAAGAGAATCTCTCTGGAGTTATTCCGCGAAATGCCACATTCCGATTTTTCGAGAAATTGTGAGAGCATAAATCTTTTCGAATAAAATGTAACGCGTATACAGGTACGCGTGGCGTTATTCCCGCGAAAATTAATATTGTCGCGTTTGCCAGTCGTCCCGCCGTAACTTCACCCTCTTCCAATCTTCACCATAAATACACCGTTATCGATAGCGTTATCTCGATCTCGCATTCCCGCGTGTTTGCGCTTATCGCGCGTGGGATGGATATGGTTAGCCGCTAAATAGATTGGCCACCCTCGATGATCGCGGAAATCCTCTCGGTATTTCGCCGGATTCCCGTGTTATTTTCGATACCGACTTTATTATAAGCTCGCTCCATGGACGCCCCATGGTGGCGGCGGTAGCGACTTATCGCATGAAATAGAAACAGATTGAGTCTGTTCCTGGTCAATTTTTCAGTTTGCACTCGAGGGTCCTCTAAGCATAAACAAGGTTATAGAATCATTAGGCGTTATGGACTTGTTTCATCGGCTTATACCAGAGAGAGAGAGAGAGAGAGAAAGAGAGAAAGGCCGACCCGTAGGCGTTTTCTTGTCGTGTTTATTTAATCGATTACCGTGGCCGTTGAATTTTACAGTACCTACCGAGCGAAATGTGCCTCTTATACCCCGCACTCGTAAACTCTTACAGCGGCGATGTTCTATCATCGACATTACGATCGTTGCAATCTACCGCGGGGGAGGTATAGACATAACGTAAGCGTTTCTGTTCGCCTTTACATGATGAATATTTTTAGCACGCCTTGCGTGTAATATTAGAGAGCGCTAGAAACCTAGAAACTAGAAATATTTCCGTTTATGTTGGAAAATAACGACCGTGCGTTTGCTGTTTCTTAAAAAGATTAATAATTATGGAAAGAGATGAAACGCGAAATGACCTATAATCGTATACGCTATATTTTATGAACGCTGTAAAGGTCATAAAGCGCGAAAATGTCAATTTTTTTTTCACGCGCTCGTAAAGATCGACGCTATCCGGTTCATTTTGCCGAACGAGGCGAGGCGGCCGAGAGGTGGAAAAAGGGTGGGTGGTTGGGTGGTCTTCAGGATACAGGATACGGCACTGACCATGCGTGCGAGGGGTGTTTCCACCCTCCATGGAGGCCGCGGGAACAGAAGAGGGAGGAGAGCACACATTCGGTACACCTGCGCTGTATATTGCGGAAAAGCCGGACTTGCCAGGCAATAAGAATTTCTTTCTTCATCCCTCGCGCGTTCGTCCCCTTCTCCGCGTCCCGTCGACATGCAACCCTTTATTAATACCTCCCTCCTCCATCCCTTGGCCCGTTTCTCCTTCGCGCTGCGTCTCGGTGAAGCACCACCTTCGACCTTTTTATCTACCGCTTCTACCCTCTCGTATCTCGCATTGTCTCGCAACAATGTAGACTCGCTAACTAGTTTCGCTGATACGGACGCATTAGAGTGTCTTGGACGAAAAAAGAAGGCGGATATGGCTCCTTTCGTCTTTCGTTTCGCGCGCGGGTCTGTGAACTCTGCACCTGTGTACGCACAAGTTCCAAACCGGAGTCTATAGAGTTGCGACGGCAAGAACGAAGGAAGGTCTCGCGATGTGGTGAACACAAATAACGAGTTCGTTCCACGAAAGTCGCCGTCTTACAACCGTATCAGATAATAGATTGAGGCGAAATTCATGAGAGAGGTTTACTCGTCGAACTCATGATTATACTTAGATCGATCGTAGGCGTTTTCGCAATCGTTCAGTAATTATCTCGCCGGGCGCGTTCCGAGTGATTTAATTCCCGACGCGGGGCCGCGTAGCCGCGAGCCGTTTCTTCTCGCAGTTTCTAACGCGCGCGCGAGCATTCCCCGCGGTTATTAAGCTATTAAAAAGTCTGGTTATCGTTAGCCGCGAGCTGTACGTGCGCGCCAAGCCGAGACAAGTCCTCGAGGGTTCCTGAGCAGGAATGCCACTTCAATAACGAAGGCGAAGCACAGCCGTGGGGAGGGGACTTAATTTGCCTCGAGACACTGCGCTCGCTCTCCGTGTACTCTCTTCGCGTACATACATACTTATGTACATGTATACATGTGTAAATATATATATTTTATATATATATATGTGTATATATACATGTATATATGTACCCGGATGCCTTCCATAGTTATACCATCGTGCCTGTCTCCCAGTACCGGCACCGCACTCACGTTTCGTCCGCGTATAAACTAGAGAGCCGCGCGTCGAGATATGTCCGTGAGCGTGCCGTACACGCCGAGTACATAGCACGCCTAGACCATTTTGCAGCGTTCCTGCCATTCTAACATCCGCGTTTCATTAAAAGATCTCTCGGCCCGACCTCTTGGCTGCACCGTCTCGCGCGTAACGACTGCTTTTCGCGTAAGATGTACGTCGGTCTGTACACTCGGTGTCTCGGAAATGATCCGCTGACATCAGTCCCTTGGCGATCGTGTCGCGACATCGCATCTAATATCACTTTCTTTCACGAAAGAACATGATAGGGAGCACGGAATAAATTGTAACGCGATTCATAAAGTTTGTTTTAAATGACCTGTGGATTTAAAATGCAAATTACGAATTATTCATTTGGATTATTTTGCTTCTAAGCGCATTACAAGCGCGAAGATTGTATCATGTCATTTCATATTGTAATAATATCTGTCAGAGCTGTCGTTAGCTTGATGAATTAAGATAAGTGCTATAATCTCGTTGTGCCTCGAAAGCGCGACGTAATATCACGATGGACGTTTCCGTTTGCATTTTGCACGTTATTGTGGGCAAAACACGTAATCGAGATCGGGTAGTCTAAGATCAATATACCCCGCGAACGCAGTGTCGCTGTGCAATCGCTTAGAAATTCATTGCGCGATAAAACCGCATGCGAGGACTATTAAACTTGTTGCTCTTCGGCTCGACTGTAATGGAAATGAACAATGGCTTGGTAATACTTGAGAAACTGTATAACTGAAGTTGCTAACAGTGTTGCATTTCTCAATAGTACTTCAAATACTCTTTCAAATCCATCATCTCGAATACCAACGTTTTCACTTATGGTATGTATAATTATATTTTAGATTATATTTATAATCAAAATATAAATTTTGATTACAAATATAACCAAACTGTGCCAACTTATTCCAATGAATTTGAAATTAATTTAACTAGAATTAAAGCAAAAAGAGCATAGGAGTCTAGTAGGATGTCAATGCTAAATAATATTTACTTAAAAACGGATTTAACACTGCAGAAAATTTAATTTAGATCGAAACGTTTGTTTATTAAATCCGTTGCTGCTGTGCTCCTTTTGTTCGGCTGCTTCTATGCTCCTTTTGTTTTAATTTATTTATTTTTCAAACCTTATGTTATTGTCTTAATTGTTAACTAGATGATTTTTCAAAATACATGTCATGGGAAATCATTACTCCTTTCGACGACTTTGTCAGGTGTAGATTTATAAGATTTATAACGTTCCTATCTTTCTAGCCTGTGAGATAAGATTTCGCGAAGACACACGCATTTCGTAGGGGGTGACGAACGCGAGCGCGGTATAGTCGGTAATGCCCTCGTAAGGGAGTTAAGAATAATTCCTGTCGAACAGGGGCGCGTCCCTTTCGACATTTACGATGTGTTTTACGCGATCAAAGCGAGCCGTAACAATTATTGGGCGATCTCGCGGCCGTAAAATTTTATTTGACCCCCACGGTCACAGAGCGAGTCACCCCGTCTCCAATCGCTCTCCATCGCGAGTTATGAGACGCTTCGCGATCTCTGCAGTCCTCTGGCTACAAGCCTGTTTTCTTCATAGCTAGAAGACTTCAGTATTAAGTTGTAACCTCTCCTAGTAGTAAGATGCCTTAAAATTGATTTCAAAGTTTAACAGAATTTTTATGAAATAGATCTACAGCTAAAACTAATATCGTTGATAATTCAACGTTAGATGTTAGATCAAGATGTCGGCGATTTCATATTAAATATTATTTTCAAGAGCAGTCGAGATTTATACTACAGTCGAGGAATGAGGCGCCGAGCATTCTCGGGAAGCATATCTTTGCACTTATCCCATCCAGGCGGCGGAAATCGATGGCCGCCGGCGATCGTTCCGGACACCCGGTACGTCGGGCGCCGCGCATTGTGTACATTTGGCCGCGTTTTCGCGTCGAGTTTTGATTTACGGGGTTGAAGGAGTACGGGAGGCGGGAGAGTGGCCACGGTAAGTGGGAAGGGGACGAGTGTTCCGGCGGAAGTGGCTGAGAAAAAGGAGGAAAAGTAATAGGAGGAAAAGGGGTGGCGGTCGAAAGTTGGACGGGCGGAACATGGTAAAGATATGGTCGAGCGAATTCAAGTCGTAAGATAGAGAAATAGAGAACGAGGGTGGCGACGTCGATACTAGAAAAACATCGCGGAGCGTTGCGAGCGAAATACTATAGTTCGCACGCGGGATCCTTTTTTGGGCGGCGAAAGCACGGAATTGTCGGAGCGCGAAAGAAATCGCCGAAAAGAAGCTCCTCCCTCTCCCGCGAGCAACATAAAGCGAGAGATATACGCGCGAACGAGCGCCGAACTTCGCAAAACATTGTTTTCCACCGGCAGAAAGAGAGTTTCGAGATTCGCCCGACCGAGAGGTCCCGCTCTCGTCGCCTCGGCACCCGGAACTTCCGCGTCGATAAATCCGCGATCAACGGGATACGTCGTGAAACAGCGGTTGAGTCTAGGAGAGTAATTCAGCGACGCGTGAGAAGATTTTACTCTTTCGAGGATGAATATAAATTTCTCAAAATTGTTGACACGTTCAAAGTACTTAATTTTGTTCAATTGTTTTTACAGAATTTATTTTACAACCATTAGAGTTATTTTCATCTCGCAATCGTTTTTGATTGAATCAGTCCATTATAAAAAAATTCATGTAAAGTTAACTCCCCAACATTAGAAAAAAATAACTTTCCATGAAAAAAATCTGAATGGAAGAAACGAAATACGCAACCGGATAGTGCGTTTAGAACATTACACTGATGCCTACTTGAATTAAATCCAACCGAGGGAATAGGATATATAGGTCAGTAGGATATATACCTTTGATTTCGATGAAGAATTTTTCGACACGCGCGCGTTCGTTCGTTTTTTTTTTTTTTTTTTTTTTTTTAATCGACATTTGAAACCGGCACGCGAGTTAGCGTCGCATCGTCTGAAAAAAGGGAGGACGAGCTTCGAAATACGAGCCTGGCGTCTCGATTTCCTTCGTAAATCAGGAGAGCTCGGTATATTCTTACAGCAGGAGCGTCGATATCGGATCCCAAGGGGGCATAGACACCGACGTCTTTCTTCCCTCCTCTTTCTCTATCTCTCTCTCTCTCGGTTCCCTCTCGGAAAGCGAACGTATCGCGCCCTACGCCCGGGATTCACCCTCGAATTAAAAGAGCAGCCATCTCGGCCACCTTCCCTTTTTCCCTCCTTCTCGTTCCCTGCCCCGTACGGATTAAAGAATGAAGGCGTGAGAAAGGAGGCGAGAGAGAAAGTGAGGAAAATGGACGTAGGAATGGAGTAAAGTTGATATCACGTGAAACGCTGAGCTTGCCAAATTAAATATATAATTCGTATGATAAAGGTGAAGCACATTGAGAAAAGAATGTCGAGATTTAAAAAAAAAAAAAAAAAAAAAAAAGAACGAACGAACGCACGCGTGTCGAAAAATTCTTCATCGAAATCAAGGGTACCTGACTTATATATCCTATTTCCTCGATTGGATTTAATTCGAGGCATTAGTGTAATGTTCTAAACGCACTATCCGGTTGCTATTGCGTATTTCTTCCATCTAGATTTTTTTATGGAAAGTTATTTTTTTTCTAATGTTGGGGGCTAACTTCACATGTTTTTTTTTTATGATGGACTGATTCAATCAAAAATGATTGCGAGATGAAAATAACTCTAATAATTGTAAAATAAATTCTGTAAAAACAATTGAACAAAATAAAGTAAGTTTAACGTGTCAACAATTTTGAGAAATTATTATTTCGCATAAATGATTTTAATAATTTTATCTTCTAGTTTTGCACACCCTTCTTTAATATAAAAAAATTATTAACTTTATTAACAAGTTATTAATTTATTAGCAAATTATTAACTTTAACAATTAATAATGTTCTTGCTATCTCTCGCTTTTATCACATTTTCATACGCATCGATGCATAAGTAGTGACGTCCTCTCCAAGTATTCCGACATTCTTCCACACCTCGTTTCCACATCCGCGTTAAAATGGCGACAACATCGTAGAGAAAAGCTGCCCTAATCTCGCGAACGACGCCGGGTGTGCGATAACTCAGGCCATCCTGGCGAGTCTTACGACGGGGTACCAACCGGCGCTCTTAAAATATGCAAGAGAAAGAAAGGAGAGAAAGAGAGAGCACGAGCGGCCGGGATCCGCGCGCGCGACGAAACACAACCCTCGGGATAATTTAGATTCGTGGAGCGGAGCGAAGCAACAGAGAAGACCGGTGGCAGAATGCCGGCGGTGTGTATTGATCTAAACGGGAACCCGTGAAAGCAATTAAGATAAGGCACGGTAACAAAGGGTTGTCGGCTGCTATCCGCTTTTCGCGGTAGAAAACAGCGCGGCGACGGTGGATAGGGGAAAGGGCAGGAGTATAGATGAAATAGATATATAATGAAAATACGATTCTGACTGATTGTTAAAAGGTGATCGAGAAGCGCGATGTTTGTTAGAAATGCATGCGACATCCAGAACTGAGATTTTGACCCATGAAATTATAATCCGATTGTGATACCTGAAGTCGCCTGAGCTGCTGGTATGGTGCCGTTCGCACTCATTGAAGCGAATTATTCGTTCGTGTCTGTTCGTTCGCCCACTCGCTCGCGCGATCTAAATCCGGTTTTACGTTTAAAATATCAGCCACTCACCGTAATCGGAGGCGTTAACATTAATGTTAACCCGTTATTTTTCAAGGTGGTTTCCTTAATCGTTTAGCCGTTTTCGCGGTATGAATTAGTCGTGCAATTAGTCTGCAAATAGGCCCCCTTCAATGGGGTGTCGTATTAATGTACTTCATTCGCAAACGACCCTCGAGAACGATGAGCGTTACATTTTAGCAGGCGTGAGTTTATATACTGGGTGTCCCATGTACAGATCCGCGCGTCGCACACGTCAATCGTGGGCAGAGGGAGAGAGAGGGAAAGGGAAAGCAGGAAAATGTGGTAGAAAGACACACGTGGGGAGCAACAAGAGCAAGAGCAAACGGCTCGAGCAGACCGTCTGAGTCGTAAAATGTTAACTGCTAGTAAAACTGAGTTTACGCGCTTGTAAGGACCCCCGTAGGAGGCTGCTACCATCCCTGGCCCCTCTTCAGCGTGGCAGCACGCAGAGCCGCCCCTTACACCCCCTAATAGCCAGATTATTGCTCGTAAGCCACCTCCGCCCGGTTCGCCTCTCGCACAAGCACGAAAATAATTTTGAAAGAACGTTTAATTCGCGCGCTTTCTTATATTTTGCTGTTGGGTACGTAAAGGGAAAAGCGTCGTCGCCTGAATTTACATTACAAGACATTGTATTACGTATTACATACATGTATATATACCTATGCTTGATATTAATTTAACTCACAGTTCTATTAATCTTTCGATTTCCAATTTATTATAAGGAGGAAAAAGATCTTAAAAGATAATTTTGTAAAAGATTTAATTGTGATAATAAGAATGTTCATTATTGTGTGTGTTCATGCTGGAATTTATTATTTTTCTTTTCTTTCTTTTCTCTCTTTTTTTAAAATTATATTATAAATCGCAAAATGTCCATTACAAGAATTAACAATGATAAAACGTATATTGATGATGTTACAGATAAGAAGATAAATATTTATTTTTATCTGATACGAGCGCTCGTATCAGTGATCGAAATTGCTTGGCCTTTTAACTTTCAATGGTGCAAGTTCTTCTACATCGCCATAAACCGACGTTTTATTCCGCTTTCGGCTATGTCGTCCGAAGGTTTTTCATTTTTAATTACCCACAGCGCCGTGAAAAGTTCCCGGCACTGCACGGAAGTTTTAATGGCTGCGTTGACTGTCGTTAACCCCTTCTTAAGTCGCCCGTGGAAGTGCCGCGGGACGTGCTACGATTTCGAAACTTATTTGACTTCATTCCCGGAGCCTGTTTGATCTGATCGTATCTTTCTTCATCGTAATTCAATTTTCAACGTCATGCATTCGAAACGCAACCGAAGAAATCATGAATCAGCATTTTGCTCGATCTGAAAATAACAGAAACAATTCCATCTCTCGAAATTAATATTGCAAATCATATTGTTTCTTTTTCTTTCAATAAACAATATTTTTGTAAATTATTAATTAATGTAAACAATATTTTTTGTAAATTGTTTACACACAGAAAACAAGTTTCAAAATAGCTATCTAAAAATTCAGAAATTACATTAATTTACGAATCTTGCGATGTCTTGCTCGAAGAAGTGTTTCGATTAAAACGGCACATCTACTCTACAGAATCTCCCTAGAGTCTTGCCGAAGAAACAGAACTCTAACCCCTCTTTTCCACTGGCATAATTGTTACACTTCATATAAATGCATTAGCCTCGCGCATTCGTTTCACGCCTCCGCGAGTCCACGAAAAGTTTCGTTCGTTCCCCTTTTCTTCGTGCCTCCGGGGACTTTTTTCGCGAGCCGTGGCGAAAAGTGGCGGACGAGAAAAGTTTTCAGCGAATTCAAGTAGTGGGCAACTGCAACCGCGAATTCATTTATAAAGTCAAAGTTGATATCGAAGGAATGTAATAATCCAAAATTATTGTTCGAGTTTTTGTAGAACCAAAAAAAAATAATGATATTAAAATTTACAAAAGAAAATTGATGATAAATGCGAAACAGTTTTTTATTCTATCACATTTGTCGTTATCTATCTCGATTTTATGTCGATAATCTTGCTATAAACACGATATATCTTGTATAATTCGCAGAATTTAAAGTTTTCTCTAAAGAGATTCCCCGCGATGCTTCGTCAAAGAAGCTGAGAGTTCTGGTTTTGCTTGCATGCCAGCCTTTGCCTCGGGTGAGGGTGCTAACTGTCGAAGACGACAGGGTTACATCTCCGTGGTGGCAGGAAGTTTCGCGCAATGATGGGAAAAACCGGGGGAGGAGGCGGATGTACGAAAGGCAGGGTATAGAAAGTCCCTCGCTCTACGGTTTTATGGGTCGTCCAGCTCCATCATGCGTCGTAAAAGTACAATAAAACCGCTGTTACACCACGGAGAACTACCCGTTTTAAACCACTGCGTGCAACGGGCCTTTAAGACGAAAAGAAGACTGACGTTTCGGGAGACGGCCAGAGGCAAAATTGATTCTTTTATGACAAACGCGACTCTGAAACGGGGTCGCTCTACGAGCAACCCATTGAACTTTTACGTGAATACATGTATTTCCCGATGTCTCTGTCTCTTTGAAGTCCTTTGAATTGAATTAACCGTTCTTGAATAATTTAGACTAAAGTTGCGAGCAAAATATAAGATATATATAAATATGATTTTAAAAGTCACATTTCCATAAAATAATTATTCTTCGGAGATTGAGAAAAAATTATTTTTATCTAATATTACATTCCCACGAATATAATTTCGAATTTAATTCACATGGCATTTTCGTCTGTTTTCAGTTTTGTCACTGAGAAACACGCAAGAAGAAGAGCCACCAGACCCGCAGCTAATGAGGCTGGATAACATGCTGATCGCCGAGGGAGTCGCTGGACCAGAGAAAGGCGGTGGTGCGGGGGCCGCTGCATCGGCATCCGCGGCAGCTGCAGCCGGTCCACCCGGGCAACCGGACAACGCGATCGAGCATTCGGATTATAGGGCTAAGCTGGCACAGATTAGGCAAATTTATCATCAAGAATTAGAAAAATACGAACAGGTTCGTACAAAGAAAGTCATCATCGAAATATCATTATCGAGAAACTCTTCAAATGTATTCAATTTTTGTGAGGACGCCGTGCACTTTTTGATTTCTGTCTCTGTATCGTATAATGGACACTCGCGATAAATTTATAAAAATCAAAAAACACGGCAGTCTCGCGCCAGCATACTGCAAACGCAAAACGGTCAAATAAGCCAACCGAACCATTAAGCCAAACGGGTTAAGTTTAACTCGCGTATTGATTTTCGCAGCGCGCGACGCCGCAGTCAAACATTTTTACGTTTGCGCGCGCGACGTCGCAAAATCCCCTCTTACTGCCACGAAAATTATTCATTTCGAGAAGAGAGAGAGAGAGAGAAAGAGAGCGAGTGAGCCAACACGCTCGCTTTATGCAAATCCCGCTTATGAATATTATTCGCCGCGAGCGAGCGGCGGCGTCCCACGCCATTATCGGCGCCGTATCGGGTATTGAATTCGGGTCGCGAAATTACATCGGTCGTTTTATCGTCGTCCGACTTGCGAGCGCGAAAAAAAAGAAATAGAAAAAAAAAGAGAGAAACGGAAATGGCGAACAGTGAAATGAACTCACGGTGCGTAAACGAGCGCCGTTACTCACTCTTGCCGGGAGAACTCTCGGCGAAATGAAAAATTTAAACGCGTAGCCTCGCGGTTATCGCGAGATCCGGCGGCTGACAAATTTCGGCCATCCCGGCGCGCTATCAGCCGGCTCGATTCCACCATCGATAATCTCTCCGCTCGTGAAATTCAACGACGTCAACGCGAATTTATCGTCCGCCGACGATCTCGGCAGTCTCGTTAAGGTTGCGTTTATGGTATGGAGCGAGCGGGTTCTCGCCGTGTGATGCGAACAATGATAACGGGCGGTCGCGAGTCCGCGAGATAAAACGACCGATCGAAAATTCATGATGTAATTCCGCGTAATCCGCGGATATTAGACGGTGATCTTCATTAATAACGCGCTATTAAATCGACGTTAGCGAGATGATCGTTGTAACATCAAGTGATTTTCGCCACGTTTCATGATCTTCTACCAAAAAGGAGTAATCAATATAGACAATCGATATAGACATCAATAATTTTCTTACGATGCACCGTACATATCTATAGATTTTAAACGAGTATTCATGATTCTCGATTGTGACAGAAACGCGTGTTCTTTTTTTCTATACGAGCGCTTAACGGCTAGCAATCTTCGAGCGTTTTGCGATCGCTCGAAGGGACCGATAAGACGGGGAACGTTATGCACGTGCAAGAGAAACGACCGCCGGTCTCGGACAGAGCGATTCGCGTGCTAATGAACCGGCCCGCTTGCGCTAAGTAAAATCTCGCGTGCCGGACCCTGCCTGTATGTCGCGTGATACACGAGTTCTTTCAAGAGGACGCAAATCACTGCGTCGAGATATTGCCGCGTTCGCCGCGCTGCTCCGACGGAAATTCGACGATGTTATCGCGAGCAGTTTCATTAAGAGTTTCCCCCTCGGTCGCTTCCTCTTCAAATCGCTACCCTGACTCGATCGCAACCCCTGGCGCGCCGCGATAACTCGACGGAACATCTTCGACGCTGGATAAGACCTTGTGAATTCGACAATAAAAATATGAAGTTCCTTAATCGATTAATTATACTCGGATAAATATTAATTAAGTGATCAAAGCCTTCAAACGCACGTAATTAATTAATTCCACTGTGACATAAACTAAATGGTCAAAGCGCTTTTAAACGTTGGACGAAATTATTACGTGGTAAATTTTCTCAAATACTGGACACTCTGAATTACATTGGCTCTCGCGGCATACACACATAAATTTAATTTTAATTAACTTATTTCAATAATAATCCACAGTTTAGAAAAGTTGCTAGTATGATCATCGCGCCGTCGCGACGCAAAGTCGCGCGGCGATTACAAAATCGCGCGTATTCATCGCCGGTCGTGTTCACATCCCTTTTTCACCGGCGGGACAGATTACCGGTCATTCCGCTTGACATACGCGCGTAAAAGCCCTTACATTCGCATGACGTCGCGCGTAATCGGCCATTTTTACCGTAAATAGGGCCCGCTCATCGGCCCCACGCGCATAACTCTTTTTAACGCCACTCGCGTTTTCGCCGGCAGTTTTTCCTGCCGCTCGCCTACGCCCGCTCCCTGCGGATGTACACCCCGTGTGCATGTACACCGCGCCTGTGCGTGCACACGCGCGCACGTGTGCGGGATGTGTGCTTTAATTGCCACACCCGCTTCGACCTCATATTTCACCGTGTGTCAGCGGGCTTGATGTTTCCCCGCGGTAAACACGCAGGTCCACCGGCGCATTCGTCAGGGTCGGATTAAAAGAGCATACTGTTTCACGCAAAATGATTTTAACGCAACGCTTTGCCAATAACGCCGCGTTCTTTTATCTACGAAGATTGGAAGCCGTTAACGCGATATTACCCTTTTTCGCGATTTAGAACCGGACGGGAGCGCGTTTGTCCGCGTGCGATCATGCACGGTCGGCGAGCCGTCGAAGCGGAAATTGAAGATTGCAATTCCTGGAAAGTGGCAATTCGCCCTACCGTCAGTGGAAATCATAAACGATGATTCGCGACCGTCTTCTCGGATACGCCCTGGATCCGCCCCTGTAATGCGTGCACGGCTCTTTGTAGCCGCAACAATATGCACGCCGAGCGCACCGAAAACATATGTATTCGCGTGCACTTTGCGATGCAGCTCGTGCGTGCCGAGGGGTGGTCCGCCGATAAACGGGGGCCGTTAACGAGTTTTAAATCTTCCCCTTCTTGAAGAGAGGCTCCCTCTCAGTTTCTTTTTCTTCGAATTTTTTTCTTCCGTTTCTTTCTTAATTTCGAATAGACTTCGAATGGAAATTGCCATTTGTATAACTTAAATTATATGTGAAAGAATTGCAACGAGTAATGATGGTTAAGCTTCGAGAAAAAAAAATCTCAATTTCATAGTATATTCAGAGGAAAATTTGCTAAAACGCACGGTATAAATATTTCGTCGGATCTAAAAAGTTCAGTAATTGGTTTAGTTAGCGACTCGACGTTGTCAGGACAGAAAGTTCGGCCATAAGCGAAATTTACTATTCAAATTCGGTCGACTCTGCTGCATTAGGGTGAATGTCTGCCTGACTATGCAACATGGCGTGACAAGCACGAGAATAGAACCGCATCGGGTTTTACGAGATCGCGTGATCACCGCCAGCAAACATCGTCTCTACCATGAATTTCGTCGGTGCATGCCCACCTTTATTTTATCCGATTCCCAACTCTGATTCCGACCGCGCACACCTCGGGCTATTCCTGTATTGTATCTCGGAACAAGCGATGCAGAATGCATCTTCCGGCATTTGCGGGAAGGGGAGGCGCTTTTTACGCGCGCATAAATATTTTGTTTTACTGCTCGTACGGCTGTATACCTGTTCGACTGCTATGATCCACCGTAAATCGCATTATAAGTATGATAGCAGAATGTAAATATCTTACGTAAGTATCTTCCGAACTATTGCTACAATTTGAGAAAAAAATGGTACCAACGGGATAATATTTTATTGAGCGAAATGGGATCGGAATAACTTGAGTATAAAGCTCAACGTCTCTATTTCTTTAAATAAACAAATTAAACCGTCGTGTTATTTATTATTACGAGGAACCAGAGGAAGAAACGGTGGTGTGTTAACGAAAGCGTTCAGTGCCTCCCGACGAAGCGAATTTTCTCACGACGCTCTAATTTTACTGCGACACGCTCTATTAATACAGCCGCGTATGCGTATTGCGAAAATATATAGCAGAGGCGAGTATGCCCGGCTTCGCCAACGTTATGGACGGTATGGAAATTCCGACGTGTGCATTGCTAAATATACCGGAGCGCTCTCTCTCTCTCTCTCTCTCTCTCTCTCTCTCTCTCTCTCTCTCTCTCTCTCTCTCTCTCTCCGTAATTGTTCCCGCGGTTAGGGAAACAATCCAGAGAGAGAGTTCCCGATGGTTGCATAATCGAATTTATGCTTGCGACTGATTTGTATCGTAGAGAGGCATAGATCCTGGCTATTTTCTGGTAATTCGATATCTCGAGTGTCGGATTAAACGTCATATTTGAAGATGAAAAAGTCGAGATGTCATTCGGATGTAGACGTCAATAGTCTTGGAATGTATCTTTAAAATAATCGAAAACGCGAAGATTAATCTTTTGCAGCTGTTTCTGACGAAATAATATAAGCGAAGATTAAGTATTTTATTCTCAATTTCATACTCGGTTGGTCTAACATGAATTAAAAAACTTGCAGAAATTTATGAAGATTCCAAAAAATAATTTGCCGATTATGATTGGTTAATCTAACGTGAATCGAAGATTTTTTGTTGCTTGGAAGAACTTATAAAAATTTAAAAAAAAATTTGCCGATTATAATCGTATATAGATTCGTATACTTAAAGAATGGATAGGCTATCGCAATATTATGTCGAATTTGTCTTGACATAAAATTGCAAATGGTTAATAGTGTCGATTTCTAGCATAAGAATTTATTGGATGATCATTGATGATAGTATCATTTACTGTAAGAATTAAAGCATTTCAGAAATTAAAGGAAATCAGTCCGGGAAAATGTGACTGGCTACGACTTTTCCATCCAATTCAGCAGCGTTTCGTTCGTTCCTTGCATCCTCTCCTCTTCTTTCTCTCTCTTTCTCTCTCTTCTCTTCCCCTTTCTCCCTCTCTTCCTTCCTCTTTCTCCGTCACGTGCAACAGCCGGGAAGACAGGAACGGGGTTGATCTACCCCAGTCCCGTGCGAAGAAAGGAACGAATAGGAAGGGAACGAAGAGGAAGCGAGATCGCATAGTGGATCGAGAGAGAAGGATGAAAGGAGAGAGGGGAGTTCGTCGGCGGAATGGAATCCATTTCGAAATTGCAAGCCACCCTGTTCGATCCCCTTTCTCCACCGTCTGCCTTCTGTATCCTGACACCCTCCCGCGGCCTTTTCCCAGTTCCTTCCCTCAGGAAAAGCCACTCCCCCTGCTCGACTCACACCGCCCGTCTCGCTCTCTATCTCTCTGGCTCGCTCCCTTTCGGGAGACAGCATGCTCGCCTCGAATACTGATATCGAGCAAAGTCCTTTTTCCCTTAAACCGAGCAGCCACCAGGAATAATGCATTATACGTACGCGTCTCTCGTCTCTCACTTCCTCTTTCGCTCGACTTTTCCTCTCACGCTCTAGTCATAGTACTTTTCTTCGTGTCTTGCTAGTCTTAGTCCTCCGTCTTTCATCATGTCGACGAGCTCGGAATGTATCCAAATTTGTTCTGAAACAGTTTTACATTTTTAATTAACAATTTATCTCATAATGAACGTCTTAGATTCGACGCGTCTCCTGAGTGATTAATGGATGGTAAAACCCAACGCTTTGTCTTTGTTTGTTTTAGGCCTGTAACGAATTCACCACTCACGTAATGAACCTGTTGAGGGAACAGAGTCGTACCAGGCCAATCACGCCGAAGGAAATCGAAAGGATGGTCCAGATTATTCACAAGAAGTTCTCTAGCATTCAGATGCAGTTGAAACAATCCACCTGCGAAGCCGTGATGATCCTAAGGAGTCGATTTTTGGATGCCAGGTTTGTGTTGAAACAATGCAAATATGTATATAAAATGCATTCAATTTATCATACAGTCATTTTCATGCCTCTTTATCCAGATTCGGAAAATATTTGCTGTAATTAATAAATAAATTAATTCTTGTTATAGACGTAAAAGAAGAAATTTCAGCAAACAGGCATCCGAAATTTTGAATGAATATTTCTATTCCCACCTCAGTAATCCCTATCCGAGCGAAGAGGCCAAGGAGGAGCTCGCACGAAAGTGCGGAATTACCGTGAGTCAGGTATCGTCCATTATCTTTTCTTACACGTATTAGACGATGAACTTTTGCAACTTATAATATTCTGCGTCACGTCATGGCTTTTAATTTTTAAAGTAATTTTAAAAGTTTTTAAGCTTATTCTTTGAAAAAGATCCTATACCAGCGCTGAGTAAAGTATTTATAAATGCTTTAATAAAAAAGAATTAGATATATTGGACGTGCGTTTTTGAAAATCCTTCAATAAACTGAAATGAACGCATATCTTTGTTTCGTTTGCTATTAGGTATCCAATTGGTTTGGAAATAAGAGGATACGTTACAAGAAGAACATCGGTAAAGCGCAGGAGGAAGCAAATCTGTACGCAGCCAAGAAGGCAGCTGGTAAGTTCTAACCTTCGCTAACGAGCGATGGGTGTTCCTTCATGAGTTCGTTTTGCTTAAAGCATGAAAAAAATTCTGTAATAATAATTAACGAAATTGATAAAATGTCTATGTACCAATATCTCCATGATTGAAAAGCAACATTTCGTTAGTAACGAAAGTCGAAAGCGATTTTATTTTATGAATGGCGATTTATAAAATGTTTTCCAAAATGCTGTTGCTACCATTCTTTCTATCTCTCAATGCTCTCTCGGGCTTATTGCTCCTTCGGTTGCATCATCGAGTTTCATCAACGAAAAATGGGAAATTTAAATTGTTCTCGAGATCTTGTAAATTGAAATAATTAACAGACAAATCGTGGTACATATTTTCCGTATATTTTTAAGCTTGAAAAACGTCAAGCTTGGAAATCGAAATAGAAGAAGTCTCATTACTATAAATCATTAGGTGACTGAGTTACTGCCTATTGTTCGGCGCGGCACTGACATTATTATTGCGACCGTCGATGAATCGCAAAGAATAAATCTAGCGATATCAATTGTGTTTCTTTAGCACGTAGTGCTCAGAAGAAACATTTCCGTGACTAAACCTTTCCCAAAATTTCTATATTTTCGAAAGTATTGCAGATAAAACATATAAAGCTACGAAATTTTCTCGTTACATCTTCCGGGAAGACGCTCTCATCTTGTTCTCGCTCGCTATCTACTTTCGTCTTCTCCATCATCAGCCTCGAAGGCTTCTCCCTCGTGAAAATTGCAAGAAAAATTCTCGATTCCGAAATTCCACGAATTCGTGGATCTCACCCTGGTCGCAATTACGCGCGCTTCGCTTAACTACCGAGGCGTCTCACTTTATTTCGGACGCTGGCGTGAGATATTTTTAACTCACCAATTATACGGGAGAAAAGGGGAGAACGAGTTAGATAGCGAGAGAGGATGGGTGAGATGCTGGGGTGCGATGGAAATTCCGAGCTTCTCGCATTTCTTTCAGCACTCTCTGCGTTTGTCTTTCCTCGTCCACGTTCGCGATGAAACGGCCCGCGGTCCTCTCGTAATTAAAGAAACGGAATTCTAACGACCTCGCTACCCAACCCTGCGAAACAGCGTTTGTCTCGAATGGCGCGAAGGTTTTACAAGCGCAAGATACTTGGCTTCAGAAGCTGGGTACGTTTGTACAAATCTGAAGCAAATTACGAGAAGTCTCGGATATTTCCGGAGAAAAAAGAAATCTTACTTTTCAACGAATCGAAATCATTAACGCGTTTACATTTAAGAGCAATGAATTATGTAAGGGTTTAACTTGTTCTTTTATATCGTTCCTTAAATATATCTTCGCGATAATTATAGATGGTTACATTACGCTTTCGAGAACCAGAAAGGGAGCATAAGTGTGCGAGACACGAGAGAAAAAAATCGCTGTGGCTTAAAAAGAACTTAAAAAGACGCACCCTCGAATTTTGTATGCACCGCGATTGTTTCTACAGCAGCTTTTGCAGGAGCGTCGCCGTATAGCATGGGCGGTGCCAGCCAGGGCACCCCGACGCCGATGATGTCGCCGGCGCCACCCGGAGGACCGCAAGACATGGCCGGATATAGCATGGGAATAAACGGCAGCGACTACGGTTCGCAGCCGTATAACGATGGCTCCATGGGATATGACCCCATGCATCAGGTAAAATTTACGTAGCCTCTCAGAACGCTCACTGTTTGCGCGGTTTCTTCATTAGCCGGTTCTGGTAATCAATGTCGCTCGCTTTTTGGAATACGCATTTGCATTTACCAAGCATGAGCTTATCCTAGAATGTACACTGTGTAGAAAATAAACAATTACGCTGTGGCTCGGAAACGCACTACCTCTGAAAGTTGAATGACCAATCCAAGAACGTTGAATGTGATCGATCTCCGAAGGCGAAGAAAGGAAATATTAACGAACTCAATTGAATATTCGAGTACTCTACGAGAGTACGCTACGAGATTTTGTGCCTCATGTGACTAAATTTATGCATTTGATCATATTACTGAGAAATTCCATCTATTATCAAAAAATTATAAATTAATATTTAATGAGTGAATTATTACATATAATATTAGATTTAATTATTTCATCTCTTTCAGGAATTTGTATTTAAATTTTTTAATATTTCTGATGAATTTTAGTGGACACTGTGATATTCCAAAATTAAAATTGAATTTCTGAAGTTTTTGTTATTTTGTACATATTTTTATGCGCCGAGGTTTTTATTTAAAATCGCTAAAGAAATAAAATTAAATATATTGAAAATATGTTTCTTTTTATTTTATTTAATGCTCCTTATAAAATTAGCTCCTAATTAATTCGATTTCCTCAATATATTGTCAATATCTCATTACTTAGATGTTTATCTCTCTTCTTTTGCGGGAATCATCGTATGAAGTTATTACTAAAATCTGCTGTGCCTTCGCAAGTTGTTTCACGTAGTTCCAAGCCACGGCATTGCATCTCGATGAATGCATGCGCATTTCACCTTTCGCATACTCACACTCACTACAAGAGAGAAAGAGAGAAAGAGAGGGTAAGAGAGAGAGAGAGAGAACGAAAAGAAAGAAAATAAGAATATATTGGAGCAGAGAGAGAGAGAGAGAGAGAGAGGAAAGGTAGTGGTGAAGGAATTCTATGCTTGAGTTTTAGGATGATTACGATGCCATATACAGGGAATCGACCCTTGCATAAAATAATCCGAATACATAAAGAAAACATTACGTATGAGCAATATGTATGTATTTGGTTTCATATTACATGATTGAACTGAACTCAATTTTTTGTTTTTTTCTTTTTTTGTTTTTTAGACTTTTAGATTTTTTTTAGATCTGTGAATGGAACGCGTGTTTCGTTTCGTTATAATTTCCTTGGGATTAAAGTATTCTTGAAGAAATTTAATTGAGGATAAATTTAAATGCAGTGTACCCCTTTTACCCCTGTATATGGGCGTGCGTGCATGCGAGTGCGTGCGATTAAACGTGTGCGTGTGTTGCTAGAATATGTACTGTAGGATATGCTATTGCTGGTCCTGTAAAGACGGGCTCGAGGGCGCCGACAGTCGTGGTGCGAAAGGGTGTGTTGAGTCGGGTAGGGGTGCTAGGGTAGATCCTGCACAGATACACGCGCGTACAAACACACACGTAAGACACACGTACGTACACAGCTAGCAGCCAATAGCGCCAGGTTTGCTTAGTATGCATTGGAGTTGCTAAGTCACTTTTTAGGCAGGGCTGGCTCTCTCACATATTAATGGAGCTAGTGGATGCGCGCCGCTTCTCCTAACGAGTCACCCGGAGTCTCTGCGATGCAATGCAACGAAACGAATTTGGACGGTGGAAAATTTGCGGGGTTTCTTCGGTCACGCTCGATAGTCTTCCCCTGTGAGGGGGAGGGGGGGGGAGGATCTTTTATCAATCTTTGATAAATAGACACGCTTCGTATTGCTTTTTTCATCGAATGTCATTAAGGACTTTCACATAAATCGTGTTATCTTCTTATTCCCCTTTTTCTTCATTAGATTCTTCTTTAACCTTTGTAAATTCGCTGGAGACAATTTATAGCTCGGATTTGCTTCCATAGTTTATTGCACTGCTCTCTCAGTCATTTAAATCGACATTTTTATAAAGTTTTTTCGTTGAGAATTTTATAGAAATTTAAAGAATTCTGGAGCGAAGAGAATACCTTGTCTTGTAATTCGCAAGTTGACACACACACACATACACACACACATGCTAATTTCCACTTTGATATCGGCGCTCACACGAAGATACATCTCGTAGCGTCTCTAGCGTGGCTCTTCGAACGTAGTAAATCTCGCTGACGTACAATTTCAACGATGTCGCGTGACACGGAGTGACGTTAAATTAAATTTACGGGTAAACACAGCGAGCGGGAGTATTCGGCGAGCATGGCAGGGATTCCTATAGGAATTTCTAGCCGATGGATCCAATATCTGACATGTCAATACGCTGATCACTTGTCGATGTTTCGCTTCGACTACAATTCTATCGCGGGACAAAAAAAATCGTTACATTTGTCCGGTAAATTATTTGTCAGAGAGTCTTATTCAATCGTATGCTCCCGATCTATAGTATCAAATTATTGTTGACGAGATCACTTCAATAATGTTGCATAACGTTTCTTCCGTTTTCTCATCTCGACGAATTCCCTATTTTGGAAAGTGCATCAAACTCGATTGGAATCGAGACCATCCTAAGAAAGCTCGCGAGGAAATTAATTTCGTGGCGGATCCGGTTCACCTAGAAATTCCACGATCGCGCGGGACGTGGTGCCGCAAGGGTTGAAATGAAGCGACTAAAATGCATGCTCGTAACTGCGCTGTTCCGCAGTCACTTCCGGCTTCCGTATAGCTCTCCACTTCTTTATCGATCCAAAACGGAGCTCGTCTCTTCCGTATCTTCTTGCTAGCTTTAAGTTCCATCAGTTTTATCGTTCGTTCGATACATCTTCAAACCGGTTCGTGAAGAAACACAAAACACGTAGCGAATTTACGGATCAATTTTATTTTTAACTAGTTTTACAATAAACTCACCTCTTTTTCGCAATAAAGTGCAATCTTTTAGTTCAACCGATCTAAATTCTAAGTCTTAAAAGAAGTAAAAGACAATATTACACATTACGGTTTTTTCAGTCGTTCTTTGTACGTGTCGTTTATCAGAAATATCGCGTGCGTAAAATACTATCTTTCAATCTGTTCAATTTACATTTATATTTTCACTCACGAAAGGCAGACACGGTGAGTCCACGCATCAACTTTGCTTCTAGCTAGACGTTATCGTTCGTGGATTCTAATTCGTTTCGTTATTCCTAATGAGATCGAATTTATCACTAAGTCTTTTCAGTTTCGATGTTGCGTCGCGTACATGTGATCAGTTCTGACAGCAAAGTTTGACATGATCGACTCTAATAGCGAAGTTTGCGACGACAACAAATCCTCCTCCTTTTGATGCTGCAGCTGGCACTAACTACTTTACCCGTAATCGCCTACGTAACAAATGAGCATTCGCTTTGTACACTCTTACACGAGCACAAAGAGCCTCTCTCACACGCCGGCCGACTGACTCCTAACATTTTGCACCGGTCAAGTAATGTAATCCACTTGTATATTCCGTCATAACTATTTTTATCACCGCCTCGTTTTGTCTTTGCCGTCCCTCCCGCCCCTTCACTCTTCTTTTAATCTCGTTCTAATCAGCTGTTGGTTGGTACTTCGAATCTAACAAGTAACAGTAATAATAAGGAGCGCGGAACTGTGCTTGTTGCAACGAAGAACGGAGCGCGGACGAAGACATCGTTCAACGAAGGAAGGAAACGAGGATGTTTTTCCTTCCCAATCCAACCATTTTCGGATTGCCGTCTTTGCTATTTTGCACGCGCATTGTGCGTTACTAAAATATCGAGAATGACATTTTGAGAAGAAAGACGGCGCATTGTCGCAAGCACAGTTCTGGTACGGTCTCTGCTACCTATGTTACTGTCACAAGCCATTCGGTCGTCTGCTGCGCCGTCTCTTCTACTCTCCATCACCTTGACGATTCGTCTCGAAAGCTGTGAAATCGTGCGAACGATTCGCGATTCGGAGACGATCCCGGACGACGCGCATTCTCCTCTTATCGTTTGCGAAGAGATTACGTTATGCAAATCTAAACGGAATTTTCAACTAGCCGCACAAATCGGATTTAACTTTGGAAGTAGAAGATCGCAATCGGACAAATTCTTGTCAGGATTTTAAATTACGATTCGACGCGAGATGCTAAAAGAAAAGATCGGAAACTCCAATCCGACTCAATGACGTTTTTTTCTTGATGCAGATGAAACGAAATTCTTAGAAGGCGACAGAGAGTGAGAGAGAGACCCCGGATCAGACAGCCATGCAAAAGACACGCAGTTGAAGCTAAGATAGAGAGCGAGAGAGAGAGGGAGAGAGAAAGGATGGGAAAGTGTGAATCGTGCGAGAGACAGAAAGATAGAGGGATGAACGCGAATGGGGGAGAGAATGAGATCACACAACTGGGGAAAAATTATAAGACGTGAACGTGAAAATCGGGACTGGTGCGTGTACACTGATCTCGGCCTCTCGTGCTTTTTTTATTGTGTTTCCAGTGATGCGTCAGGCCGGTCTAAAAGCGCTCGCAATCATGTAGAGAAATTCGAGCGAAACTCTTGCCGCAAGCTCTCGACACAAGATAAGAAAAAAAAGGAAAAAATGAGAGAAACATTAAAAGAGTTAGAGATGACGAGAAAGAGAAAATGCGAGCGAGAGAAAGAGATAAATGTAAAGAGAGAGATGACCTGGGATTAGAAGCTGACGAGGACCGATCGGGACATCGTTCTCCGTTGCAACAAGCGTCCGGTCTCTTTCTCTAGAACTCTAGAAGTTTTCAAAGGGAAAGAGAGGAAGGTGGATTTTCCGAGAGACTCTAAGAACGAAAGGAGTGCTCAGAGACGTTGTTAGGATCTTCCGACTCGCGAGGTGCCAGTTCCATTCTCATCTAACTCATCGATAGTGCAATATGTACGCAAGCAGATCCGCGTGTCTACGTGTTCCGGGGAACGTGTTTTGAAATTTCTACTTCGAACCTGTGCTTCGTACGAAGGCAACGAGATTATCGCGCGTTTACTCTGCAGAGGAAGATCTCCACACACTACGTAGATCTCGAGAAATAGAATTTATTTTCGAACTAAGCTACGCATGGGGGGGAAGGACCACGTGCGTCGCGACGCACGTTAAAGATGCGAACGCGATAAAGTCGAGACTCGTACAAAGTCCAAGCGCTAGGGAGCGGTCGACGGCAATCTTTGCATAACTCGTCGAAATTTGCTAGTAATGACGTTGCGAAGAGTAGAGATAGAAATTTCATAAAATTTCGGTGGAAGAAAAGACTGAAACATGTGGCGATCCGGGGCATTCCGATCCCGATCGATAATATTCTATTTGATGCGCGTCCGAGAATGATAATCTTTCTTATTAACTTCTCTCATATCAGTCTGTCGTCCTGAAGAATACGTCAACTTTGGAAGAACGCAACGACAAGAGACGCGCGGATCGAGCTTTTGGACTTGGATCCTTTCGTACCGAATTCCGTACACATCGAGACGACACACGCATCGGGAAAAGCGGAGGGTTTTTCACCCGTGCGTTTATTATACCCTTCAGAAAGACGTCGCCTTCGAGCTCTTCCCTTAGGATTAGATCTCGCTAAGTGTGCAATAAGATTTTGATATTGGGACTCTTCTTTTTTTTCCCTTTTTTTAGGTTGTAGAAATATACGTTAGATAGACCGTTTGTTACGTAGATAGTAAAAGTTTTGGTGGCAGCAAGCGATAAGTTTCAATTGTTAGTCGATCGCGGCGAGTGTCTCGGACGGATGCTAAGGAGCGCGAACCATTGCTTTCAACACCGATTCTTCCATTCGTGGAAATTCGGATAACGGGGCCTTGAAATAATTCGCGCGAGGGACGTTTCTGTTGCTTCCTTCTCCTTTTTCGGCGTCTGAGAGATCAACATTGGAAGACACACCGGTGACGTGAATCACACGAATCTATATCCGTTTGTACATATAAATATATGACAGCATACACGCACCCACGCATTGCGCGTGATTTCATACGTCGCTCTTTACACGGCTTTCGATACTTAATCCTTAGAGACTTACTTAAAGGCAGCTCTTTACACACATACACATACACAACACAATTTTCACACGTATGATATGTATATATAGGTTGATAGAAGGAAAACAAGGCAACGTTGGAGTATATCTTATAGTTGGAGAGATAGGATAAATAGTTTTTCGTGACATGCATGACTGCATGTAGAATTTCAAGACACGAGAGCCTCCGAAGTAAAAAGTCGATTTTTCTTTGGACGCGATCTTGGAATATGCTTTCGCAAGTCACGGAAGGAATCAGGAAACTGTCCATGGTTTATCACAATGTTAATTTAATTTAAAGAGGGTTTAAAAGACGTCCTAGTTACGATAATGCTATTTTCCGAGGCCCACGTGTGTATTGGTTTTACAAGGTAGTACGTGTGTGCGCCTATGTCTTGATTAGAAAAAATGAGAGAGAAAAAGAGACGATTGGTTGGGGATATCTGAATGAATAAGCGAAGGATCGAGAGATAGAGAGAAAGAGCGTGATAAGGAGAGAGTGAATGGAATCAAAAATTTCATTGTAGCTCGTTTTGCAGAGTTCAGAATTTCGCGTAGACAGTAGAATAGACGCCGGCTCGTTGCATCGGCGAATTCGGAAGGATTTCTCGATTCGACGTTGTCACCTTTGCAATTATTTCGATGAAGTGACATCCGAGTGACAAGTTTCGTGGACGAAACTGAGATAAATGCTCAAACCCTTTCGAAACGCGGATAACGAGAGACGAGTGATCGCAAGTAACAACGCGAAATTGTTCCAAGATATCGAGTTTTCCTGGTTGTCTAAGCCGCGCGACAGATTTAAGGACTAGATCTAAAGTACTGGAATTTTCGCTACGTAACATGAAGATAAATAACTCTCTCGTTCCCGCGAAGCCGATGCAACTTGGAGAAGATTCGGCATACCCGCCGACGAGCGGGTAGACCGAACATTCTCCTTTGAGAGCAAAACGCGAAGCGAAGCAAGTTTTCTTTTACCGGGTATCGAGGCGAGGCTTAGTGACCAATGACACGCTATTTTGTCGCCATCCTGCAGGGGATAAAGACAGAGGGCTAAAAATCAATTTTTGGCAAAACAAAAAACAAACAATCGAAAAACATGACGCAGGGCAAGGCATTGGCTGGGGGGCCAGGCGCGGCGGGATGGATGCAACAGCGCGAGGCGGTGCCCGAATTTCCGCCTCTCCACGATTCAGCGGACTCTGATTCCGACCGGGAAAACGAAAAGCGACCGCGCGTCTAAAGACTCACATTCGTTTTTTCTTTCTTCCCTCATCCTTCCTTCCGAGGCGGACACACGCAGCGTGCTAGGCGAGAGAGACTGTGCGAACGATGCGTGCAAAGAGGAGCGATCGAGCGAGCGATAAACGACAACAACCACATCATCGGGATCACACACAGCATCGCGATCCCATCGACACGAGACAACACGACACGATACAGCACATGGTGAAAGAAAATGTACACGGAACATATGACATACGATCGTTCCGCTGGTGTTCCTAATAAGTAGCGTTCGTTTTCAAACTTGGAACAACTCTCTTCTCGTTTTGGTTCTGTATCAGAAGGAAGAAGGATACGTGCGGACGTACGCGTGGACCGTCCGAGCGGTAGCCCGTCGCAGAAGGCAGGTGGCAAGCTCGGAACTCGGAAGATGACGGAGCGATTAAATCGTCTGGCTGTTGTCTGTTATCAACAAATGTATACGCGAGCGAATCTCGGTGCTCGGGATCGAAGAGAATCAACGGGCGATTAAACGCGTCTCCGTTCACGTATCCTTGTTATCCGGTTTTGGCCTTATCGAGCAATTTTTCGCGAGAGATGTACGCTCTGAGGCGTATAGCGGACGAGAAAAGTGAACGGAAAGAAAAGACACGCGAGCGACAAAGACGTAGGTCAGTGTGCTCTCCTTACGGCGGAAATTCGTTTCTCTGAAGACAATAGGTCGACGTACACGCGCCTAGCTAGGGAGAGAGCGTATACAGACCACACACATTTACAATCGCTACAACATTAACCGCTACGTGGACACAGCGTTTCCAAATCTCTCTAATAAGACTAGCAAGACTTAATTGTTGAGACCAAAAGTGGTATTCGCCATAATTTTATCGTATGATGTCGAGCAATTATGTATGCAATTATATCGGCGCCAAAAGCGTCTTCAAATTTCCGCAAAAGTTTTACTTTTTTTTAAATAAATTTGATCAATTTGATTTTTAATAAGCTTGTGGAAATTCCTTCCGAGACTTTTTTGAAAACATAAATTTTTTTTGGAAACGCTGTGCGAAAGCATCGTCTTTCGCAATACACATGAACACGATTTTTCTCTCTTTATGTTAATGTCTAGTTATTCGTTCCCGACATGTTACTCTTGTTCTTATGTAATGCTAGCGAATGTCTCTTACGTTCATTCACGGTCTGAACTCCTTTATTTTCTAAGTTCAGCTTTAAAATGCAATCACGATCCTGATACGCAAATGATTCACGAAAAGCTTGTCAATAAAAAGTTTGAGCTATTTTTACGTATACGTTAACTTTATATTTGTATATAGATATAACAGTCAGATGACTTTAATATAAAGAAGTTTTAGGTCGGAATTCATAGTCAGTTCTTATTTCAAGATTGTCTTAAATAATGTCTTGAGATGTTAATACGGTTCTGTGATTGGCTTATGACATCTTAAGATGGTCTTAAATATAAAAACCGACTATGAATATCAGTCTTAATATTCTTAGGATTTGTTCTCGGGATATGCTCCCAGAATTGAAGTTCCTGAAATACGATTCCGTAGAAAACTTTGACGTCACTCGGAGTTGTGAACTCATTGGCCCATTTTTAATCGCTCGCGTCTTGATTTCAACAGTGCGGGGCATTGACCAGGGATCGCGATTGCGTTGGAAAATTAATGTGCATGCTGTATTTTCGCGACCGAAAGAAACGAGCCGCTTTTCGTCCCTTCTCTGTTCCTTATTTTTTTTTTTTTTTGTAATTGCCGAGCACGAAAGTCTCGATAAAAATTTGTTTCTCTCCAATTATCTTTTAATCTTTATCGATTTCATCGCCCGCGACATAAAAACACACACACACACGACATTTAAAATGTTGAATCCGAAATCGGCAGCGATCTAAAAAAGAGAAGTCGATTTCTAAATCCTAAGCGCGGCCGATCGGATTTGACTCGACACGTGATTGCGCCTGTCTACCCTTAGTTGGCCGTACGTACGTAGGTACATATGTATTGTGTATACGTATATATACATGTGTATAAAAAAATATATATATTATATATACATTCTATACTTTCGTATCTGTATAACTCGCACGCCACTCCGCGTGGGAAAAGAGATCTCTTATTGTAACGAACCGAGCAGAGGACACACGAGGATTGCGTTTCGAATGGAAAAAAAAGAGAAAGATATCCCTCGATCGCGACGTGAGCGCGCGCGTGTGCACAGTTGCCTGAAGACAAGTCGGGACACTCTGTATTTTCTTGGGTAAACGAAACAGTTCGTTTGCCGCGAATGTATACGTCTGCATCAGCTCGAAATCGCTTGCGAGAACGTTTCCGACAACGAGGTCCCTCTTGCGAATCTTCTCGGACGATCTTTTTTCACGCCACTGTGAATTCGCGCGCGTACACGATGCCGGATGCTGTTTGCTTTCAGGAGCTGTCGCCTTGAAATCCTTACAAGAAACGCAGGAAGAACGCATATTAACAAACTTAAAAAAAAAAAAAAAGCGAAAGAAAGAGAGGGAGAGAGAATGTGCGTGTATGTATGGGTGCGAGAATGAACGAAAAAGAGAGAAAAAAACCGAAAAGAATACGAATACGAGACCGCGTTGTTATAGCGAATAACGCTCGCGCAATCCGATCACCTCACTATCTGTGATCCGAGGCTCGCCTTTGAACGGCGAGTAATACGAACTAAAAAATTGATATTAAGCTATTAAGATTACGTACGCTCGTGTCTGGAGGCACTCGTGTTCTCGCCGAAAAAAGATCCGGCGAGGATTTTCATCCGATTCGCCACCCCTTCGAACGCCGTTTCTCGCTCGAGGATATCTCCGTCTCGCGGATACCGAAGACCCTCGACGGAAAGAAAAGCCGAGAGGTATCAGCAATTCGAGATTTACTCGTGCGCGCAACGCGTTTTTCTCCTTCCCTTCGTTTTTTTTTTTTCAATTTTCCACATTTCAGTTAATGTCGACCGAGACTCGAGAATCTATCGTTCTCCCGGAATCGGGATCTCCCTCTCGATGAACGAAAAACCGTGTATCTCGCCATCTTGTCGGTGTATTTCCGAATATTTCTAAGCTTTTTACGAAGCGAAAAGCCGCATTCCGAAATTAATGCGTGCCCACGAAATGCTCTATAAACGGCCTGCGCGAGAGAGAGACGAAGGGGGAGTCTGCGATTTGTTCCGAAGCGATATTTCGCGATCTGCGATTCTCTTCGGCGCGCGTTCCGGACTTTCGACTTCCGCATCGACACGAATGCTTCCAGTCATCGATAACAGTGTTTTTTCCCCCTTCTTACCCCCCTCTCATCTGCGATCCATCAAGAGCAAAAAAAAATATATAGCGAAACGGAATGATACATAGCAAACGCATTGAGAGAAATAAAGGTGTGAGAATGAACGAGAGAGAGAGAGAGAGAGAGACAGAAGCAATGGTCCTGCGACACAACACTAATGTATACGATTTTTCAACACGAAAATATTATATATTGTAGCTATATATATAGAAGTATATAAAAGAGGATAGTATATAGGCAACCATAACGGCTAAATGAATTATTGTAATGACGATGGTAATTAGTATGGCGAAGATTATTATTATTATTATTATTAGTTATTATTAACTAGTTTATTTTTAATTATTATATTATTGCCATTATTATTATCATTGATATTATTATTATTACTATTATTATTGGCGGTTCTCGCATTGTGATAATCGCAAATTGTAATTGTATCACTATGATGATAATAAGTATCTATGGGTTATTAAAGTTTATCGTCGACTCGAGAAAGAGAGAAAGAAAGAGATGGATGTTCCTTTTCTTTTTTTTCAAACGAATCACACCTTAGTCGGAGTCACGATCATTTTATCTTCTTTTCTTTTTCGCTTACCTTCATCGATTTGATTAATCAATTGCAGCTGGATCATTTATTGCCTAGCACGTAGGTAAACGAGAAAAAAAGGATCTTTATATCCTATTCATTGTATAAACAAAGCCGAGGCGAAGATGGGGAGTCACGAGTATCCTCCGAGCGATTAGGTGGTTAAACTCTGTTGTTAAATAATATGTCGCGAGCGAATCGCTCGGCTAAAGATCGGCTGCCGAATGCAATTCTCCTCTCACATTTCGTTCTTTTACCGATTTATTTTCGTCCCTATATTTCAATTGAACTCTGTCCCAGATGAAAACGTTAAACCTTCGGCGGTAAAATACAGATTGTTGAAGCGTTCAGATCGACCATGCGACTCGCGTATGATCATCATATGGATCCAGATGATTCAGGCTAGCAAGAAGGGATGATCGCGAACGTTTGCAACAAATACGAACGAGCGTAGCGATATCTTTTTCTTTAACCTATCGTATTCGATGTAAATCTAACTCATTCGTGCTCATTCGTGCTCGTTTGCTTAGTCTGAATCCGATCTCACGCGTAACGCTTGATCTTGATTCGCTCGTTTTCAAGATACATCTGGATTCGCTGCTTATATTTTTATGCATGAGCAACAACACGACGAAATCGATTTTCGATTTCGCGTAACAATCGTGACTATGTCCTTCCGGTCTCGACGGCCACGATATCTTTAGCCGAATCCTTCGCCGATCGTGCGACCAGTACAAGTGCGTTCCGGCACAGCTAGTATACGAGAAAAAAAAAGCGCGCCCGGGGTTCGCTGTGAACGCGTCTCCGAGCGTCCCTTTATAGGCTCTACTCTAACATTTAATAAATGAAACGATAACAAAACGAAGAAAAGAGAAAAAAAGAAATACAGATCAATAATACCGACGCGACGTGCGAGAGAGAGAAAGAGAGAGTGTGTGCGTGTACGCGAGAGAGAGAGAGAGAGAGAGATTGACAAAAAAGAAATAACGTTTAGCGTACTTTACGAAAATACGCGCGGTATAAGATATTATTATATATTTATATCCTTCGTGCGCTCTTCTCTTCCTCTCCCTTCACCCTCCTCGTCCTTCTCAATCCCCGGTCTCTCCGTTTTTCCTTCGCCATCCCCATTATTCTCTCCGATTTCTACACGCGATAGCGGAGAGAGAGAGAGGAAAAAAAGAAGGCAGAAGATGTAGAAATAAGAGACGGCCGGTCGTACACGCTCAAAGTGCACGCTCATAAGAACGCTGATTGTTAAATGTCTGCATTTAACTGTCTTTTTTCTCCCTTTTTCTTTAATTGTCTTTTTTTTCGCCTCTCGAAGAGTCATCGGTGTCACGGCGTTAACTATCGTCGCTTAAAGAGCAGCCGTACCACTCCAACTCGCTTCTTCCCTCCCGTTTGCTGCCCGACTCGACCAATTTATCCGATGATCCCGGTGTCGCGCCCACAGAGACGACGATATTTTTAGATTGATTTCTTCGTGTTTCGACAACGCGAGAGCGCGCCTACTCACTTCGCATATTACACACCGGAAATACACCGCGCGGCATCCTCCGGCCGCCGATTTCGTATACGCATCTTCGTGTATGATGATCTCAGAGCACAAACGTCCGTGCGCGAGAAAGACGATTGTCGACGTTGTGGCCCGAAAGACAACAGTATACCACAGAAATCATTGTATCGATTCGAAGCATTATAAACTTAATAAAAGGATCGAAAAATATGACGCATCTCCGATTGTTCATCCCCTCGCATCCCCGTCCCGTTTAGTTGTTAAGTAATCACTGTGGAATCTCTCTTAATTTGTATTATTCTTTATTATAATATCAATAGTATATGACAGTGAATCCTAATATTAATAATATACAGTGTAGCATTATCGCTATTGTTGTTATTATCATTGTAATTCGCAATTTTATCCCCTATAAACGTACATCAACTTGGAATTCGAAGGTGTGTGAACGTATATAGCAATATGTTACATTAAAGAAGAAATTGTGTTGTTCCATAAACCGGCCTATACATACATTACAATTACAGTTCGATTAATACTTCTGTTCAACTTTAACGCTAATCTTAAAATCCTCTTTTTTTTCTTCTCGCCCACTGTCCCGCCGCGATATAATATCACCATTTCGAATTCTCTTGGGCGAGCCGACCGTATTCGCACTAATATTTCGCGAAACACAGCATTTTCGCGCGACGAGCGAACGGTGACAAATAAAGAAACGGAAAAGAGACGGCTGTTCAATTGCACATTCTGCTGCATCGCTACTCGAATTCTTAACTTAAGCTCGATTGTGTGCAAAGATTAGAGATATGCCGTATACAACATATTTCAATTGTAATTGCGCAAACTTATCGAAAGTTCATCATCGATCAGTTATGTGGCTAACGATGATATTGATCGCAATAAGCTGCCATTCACCACAAATAGAGTTCTGATCACTCCTACATTTCGGCAAGGGCATAGCGCGGGATTCGTTTCTTTGTCTCGATATTTAAAAAACAAGCGAATTCTCTGTATAAACAATTGTAATAGGACAAGTTTACGAAAGCTACATTTAGAGTATATACAAATCCTTAGAATTCACGTATACATATATGTATATATAAAACTTACACGCGGCATCTCTGCAATCATATCAACATGTGTAATATATATATATATATATTATAATATTATAATATATCATAATATATCATATATTATAATATATGCACTTAAGATATACCTAATTCGTATGTCACAGATATAAAATGTATTACGAATGTCATAATTTACAAAAATCTATTCCCTAGAATCAGTCCTTTCTAGTTGTGGTCAATGGCAAAACGAATATTTATGCGCTAGAAATCTGCTATCATCCCAAAAAATTCTAAGGAGAATTTCTCAATCTTATTTGACAATATTACGGGACGTTTACCAGCGAGAGAAATCGAGACGAGCCGATGTAGCCGATGTCTTCAACAAAAGATTCTAAAATTGAACGATCAACAATATCCGTAGGACGAAGCGCAGGACGACGACGAATCAGGGAGATTGAGCTAAGTAAAAAATCTTTACTTGCGGAGATAATCTTTACCAAAAAATATATGTCTCCCAAGACATTTATTTTCCGATAGAGACATCCCGAAAATGGAAAAGCCATTGAACCATTTTGCCTATTCTTTGCTAGGATCCTTCGCTTTCCCTTATCCACACTCGCGCGCAACTAGAACTATTAAATTCCTCACGGAGATAGATACCAACGGTTATCTTACAAATCTAACTCGATTGAACCAGTGGAAACGCGATACAAACTCATTTCTTATTCCGCACATTGATGGCAGTTGCGTATTGGTGTATCAATATTATCTCTTATATAATTTATAAGCCCGACGTCTAACAACAGTATTTTTATCATATACTTAACACGCTATTCCGCCTATCCTTGATAAAATTCTCATATCCCTAACATCTCGTATTTATCGGCACTGCAATACTTCTTTCTTCCCCGTACATATAAAATCAGACTTACAATTACAGCACATTTCGAGGCCGTGTTGTAACAAATTCTGCGATATAACTAAGCTGTAATCGGCGTTACAATCTCTATCGTCACACATTTACAAGACACTCTTCGAAGCGAGAGATTATTTATATATATAATTGTAACTTAGATAGATCTCAGATTACAAGTTGCACGTAAAAATATCAACTTTACATCTCACTCACATAATTCAAACATGCAGAACTTGAATCTTCGCGTGACATCGAATCCGATACCGATGACAATTTACTTACAAGCTAGACGAACGTAGTAACAGGAATGCACTCGCGCATTTCCATAACAATGATTAACGATGAACAACGAGCAAATGCATAGATAATCATCCGATGGAAATACGCGTTTAATAAAAACGGAAATCGATTTGCAATTTTCAAATAAACTGCACATGAAATAACATTCCGTGAAAATTTATCGGAAAGAAGCACATTTTTCAAAAAGTGTGCAATGGGAACTTTTATTTTACAAATCATTAAACGTGCTCGGGTTTAATTTATCTATGCCGCTATTGCAATCGCAAAATTCTCCCCTATATCGCATGGGAATCTCGTTCTGAATACATAATAATATTTAATTCGACACGATAAATATAACAAAGAAACAAACTCAAATAGAATTCCAAATGTAAAAATTCATCTAAACAATATCTCAAATATGTAAAGAACGTGGAGATGTCTAAAAAGATGCGTATCTTCTGGATTCTTGCATTGTTTGGGTATACGTACCCTTTGAAAGAGACTGTGTGCACCGTGCAATTATTCTAAAAAAAATACTATCGTTGTCACGTTTTCTACAGGAACAGATATTCACATTAAATACAACTGTAATGTTATAAGAAATCTCCTAATTAAATAACAAATTATTCTCGTAAGCGGTCGCAAAAAATTATCGTGGATATCTGCTAGGTGGCATGTTCTTCACCGAACGATCCTTCATGTCACTCGGGTTGAACATCATTGGTCCCTAGAAATTATCCTTAGTTTAAAGTACATAAAATTAGTAAATAATTAATATTTTTACATAATAACATACATATTAAAGATGAAAGCAAGTCCTCCGATTTTCGAGCTTGCAATTTTTTATTTTGGAATTATTCGTATTATTTGGAATAATTTGTACGTAAGCAGTAAGAAAATACATTTTTTTTACATATATAAATTTTGTTATCCCTTGTTAAAAATATGCAACTGCGAATTTGTGATTTATAGTACGTAAATAGTAAGAAAATACGACATGATTTGGAACAACATATACATATGTATCAAATAACAAAAGTAAGTAACTTGTTGATGTGAACTTATTTTACAAAACCTAAATCCTTCACCAAGTTTTTCCCATAATATGATTAATGATCTCATGAAAGTAGCAATTGATAATGATTGATAAGCGTAAGCTAATTTTAGTAATAGAAGTAGCGTTAAGTTATAATAAGAATCTTGCTTGACGCTCAAACAAACATGATTAGAAGACGAAAAGACCATACTAGCGTAATCTCCCATACTATCCCGTATGTTTCGTAGTAATAATTTGGAAAGTATCACCTTGGAAATGGTTAAGAAGGAAGAAGTTAATACCATTGGATTACCTTGTTTCGTTGAAGGAGCCGCGGATCCCTCATTGTGTAGCTCTGCACCTCTCGTGATAACGAGCTGGTCGAGCTCCAGCGAGAAAGCTATATGCCATACACAACACAATGTTGTCTCACTAACAGATATTCGCCACACGCTTGTGATTAGCTAGTCTTATCTTATATGTTTACGAGAGTAATACCAATTTATGCACAATTACACGTTGCACTTATGCTCGCAGACATAGCTAAAAAAAATAGCATTTCAACAAACACATTTAACAAAGCGTAAAGGCTCTTCTCTCATTACACGCGAAAATCGGTATTACGATTCATGTTTTCGTGTATTACAGCGTAACGTTTCAGTAAAGTAAAAAAAAATCCTTTTTCATACCTCAATCACAGTGTGAGTATACAGATGATTAATGGAATATTTTATAAAGAACGTTTGCATTACACAAAATCATTCACAATCACAAAGATACGCCATTCTACTGCCGTTCTACTTTATGACGCCAAATTAATGTTAAAGTGAAAACATGCGATATTAAATTCTGGTGCACAAGTATTATTATCAGCTTCAATTATGAAATGTAATATAGCGTTCTTTTTCTTATGCAAGAAAGTTACATATAGATCTTGACGAAGCGGTGGGTAAGGAGAAAGCGTGTGCGTAAAACATCAAATAATGATATGTAAAATTAATAAAATGAATGTTCTTACTATCAGCAATAATTATTATTTGGCTACATCATTCTGCTTCCCCGACTGCTTGCATTAAAAAACATAAAAAGAAAGATAAGATTAAACACAGATTTACAAAAGAAAGAATCTGTAGCGAAATAGAGAGGTCTAATTGAATATCACTAAAATGTAATGTAGGAAGCGATATATTTTAATTAGTGCTATTAAATTGATAAACATTGATCATTTTAATGATTGTCTCATCCATTTAAATAAGAGGGGACTGGCACAGGAAGAGTGTTGGAGCAGTCTAATTAAAAAATGTAAAATATCTCATAAAAAATTCTACATGATTTATCTCCAATAAACACATAATTGCTGTACACATAGATTATAAATAAATATGATCAATTCAAAGATATCTTTAAGGAAAATATATGATATGCAAAACTAGAGGAATAAACGTAAGGTGTACAGACTGTTCGTTACAATGATTGTGGAAGGAACGTACAGAAAAAAATCCGTTTAACGTTACGATTTTAGAAACATGTCGAAACAAAGGCTAAACTGCATACCAGAAAACTGCAGCCACAACGCAAGGGACAACAAATGTATTGTGTAATGTAAAGTTTAAAGAGACACACATATGTGTGAAATTGTACTATATAGTACGGCATCAGTTATATAATTCAATATTCACAATAAAACTGTACAAGTTTTTGCTATGTGATACTTACTGGAGTGTTTTCTGCGACATTTCCAGAAGGCGGTGTTGCTGCCGGAGTCAGGAAATCCACAGGAGCGGTTGGATCATTAACTATCATGATAAAAGCAACGTTATTTTCGAACAATTGTTTTTCATCGCTTTAATTCTCAACTGTTCTTTAATTCTCAAGTATTTTATTCATCCTATCTCTCGCTTTCTCTAAATATATACAGAGAAAAACAAGCTGAGAATCAAATTCACGCAAATGAAATTCAGGGAAATTAAAGTTTAAAAATTCAATAGCTTACTTGGCGCGGGGATGAACATCTGCGGGGACGAGGTAGCCATAGGTACGAGTGGAGACGTCATAGAAGTGGCCACGTTAGATGACGTCGCGTTACTTTTAGATTTTCCGCCAGGATTCATTATGTCTACATAGTTGGCACGCATATTCCTACCCTTTGGCAGCTTAAACATATTGCTACCAGTAGGCAATTTCGAAATATCCATCGCTGGTGCATCCTCGTTGTGTGCACTCGGTAGAGGCGGCTGCGGACCACGTTCTACCGCTGGCGTTCGGAAACTTATATCGGATGTTTTCGGCGGTGGAACCAATGTCCCGACACCGTTGTCACCATCCTCATCTTTGTTCATCCATTTTTTAGCGACCGGGTCCCATACAATCTGCAATACAAAAGATGACAGAGTTGATTATACGATTCCAAGAGTAACTTTTCTCCGTTTACGTTCGTACGTGAGGAAAAAATCTAGCTAATGAATTAGAAGAGTATTAGTAGCAATTCATTAGTCGATAGTTAGCTGACAGTTACTCGATTAACTGACATTACTCAATCCTGGCATTATACTGGCCTGTTTATAGTCCGTCTTATAAGCATTGTTGTAACCATAAGTAGCATTCTATTACCAAAAGTATCCGCGCAAGCCCTTAACGACATAAAACATAAAACCGTCCGTCGTAATTTTTTAATGAGCTGAAGAAAAACACGACATAGTGAGGCAGATTCTTACCGTTGGATTACTATCGTCCGGCAATATCATTTGATTTTTTGGCTTGGGCGCGAGTTTACTAAACAAACCACCGAACCAGGAGCCACCACTATTGGAGGATTTCTTCTCAGCTGTTTTCTCAGTCATTTTCTTCGTGTCCGTCGCGCATTTAGCGGTCGATCGTGGTGTCTCAAGCGCGTCCAATTCTTCCAATGGATCATACTGCTTACCCGTCGACGGTGTCATAGAAATTGTTGGCTGCGCAGGCTGAAATAAAATATACGATTGATCATCGCAAGCTTGTTCCAGCAAAGTTTATCACTATTTACTGTAACAATGCGAGTTCGCCTATCACATGCCAATTAACAGTTCTGAACTCTTACGTACTCTACATTCGAAACACTTACAAAATATGCGATACTCACAAATATATTACAGTAAAAAATGAGAAACTTTGCTTACCATATTTATCTTAATTATGATGTCGCTCTACGATGGTATGATGATTGAATGTTCAAAGTGTCAGGAAGACATTAGAATCACAATCACATTCTTAGAATGTAAAAAATGCAGATAAATTTCATGTATTAGAAAAAAGGATTTAGAACTTAAAGGACATGTAAATATTAAACTAGAAATAGTTCTTATATTTAATAGGAACGGTTTTTCAATCTACAGTGATTAAGTATCTTTCATTTTAATGATTATTACACAATCCCTAAGTCTACAATTTTTTTTTTCTTTGACAGCCTGTATATGATAATCTACATCTTTATAACAATGAATTGTATTTGTGATTTCAAGAAGTTCAAAGAAATGCATTGACAAAACTTTATTATGCGTTTAACGCCAACAATAACAATATGTTTATATACATTTAAACAGCGCTTAAAATAATATTAAAACTTTGTAAAATTACACAATATTGTAATTAATGACAAAAAAATAGGATTCTATGTCTCATCACAGTATATGGATTTTTTCAATAGTATTTTTCATAACATATAAAAAAGTTAACTTTTAGAATAATAAATGAATTGAATACAACCAAATATTTATTATAAATCTATTAATAATTCTCTCTTCTATTTTCAATAATTTTATGTTAAATATTTAAAAAAAATTTTTATTGCAAAAATTATTACATTATAAAAAGTATTGCTAGATCAAAAAAAATTTTTTTCTGTTAATATTTGGACAAGAGAATCCAGTTATTATTTATTAATATAGAACTATAGTTACATCTTATCTCTGTATTTAACGTGCACAGAAAACTTTGGCCATGATTATATACACTTACAGATTATTTTTTTAGTCGCATTTTGTGGGCATATCAATGTCATAAGTCAAAGATATATTATCTTTGACGGAAGTATTATCGGTTAGACAATCATTGTTTCTAAATCTAAGCGGTAAATCAATTGGATACGTGCCACCGAAAATCAGTGGCTTATATCTGGATGATTCGGAAATATTCTGCCCAGTACTATCATATGACCATGCATCTACCGTATCACAAATAACATCCTTTCTACGAATATGCGGTGCTACCCTCATAACTTTCTTCTCCTCAAAATTACAATACTGTTTCAAAGTTTGTGCTCCACTAGTAAAATTAACTTGGTTCTCTTTGGCTTCAAAAGATAAATCTGACGCTAAAAGAGACTCGAATTTCAGTTTGCTAAATTGAATATCTAAATCTGTAGTTTGCGACGACGCAGATAAATTTCCTTCATTTGGCCTGTCTAGCGCTGTTTTTTCTTTATCGTCGGACGGTTTTTTTTTCTTAATCTTACATTTTAGGAACACCGGTGGTTTTAAGCATGGTGGTTTCGAAAATATAGGATCGATGCGTCTCGGTTTTTTGCTATCTTTCGGGTGTATTTTGTCGTTTGGTAAAATTTTTGGATAGCTCATGGTCAATTTGGGATATTTTCTATGAGAATTTTGAATTTCGACATCGAGATTACTGCCGGACAGATTATAGAACGTAGGTATTTGGCTCGGAGTATTATCATCAAATGCAGAGGCAACACACGAATTTGATTTTACAGACACATTGCGACGGCGTAACAAATTAATACCGGCAGCATTTAGCGACCTTTCACAATCGAGAATATTATCCGAGGTAACTCCGCAATTACTTACTTCAGGGGTGGGCGTTTTGTCTTCTCTTTCCGTCTGTCGGTGAGCAAGCATCAAGAAACAGGTGAAAAATGTTAATTGCAATGCTTTGAAGTAAATAATATAGGAAATTATGAACAAAATTGAGATGTCATTTTTGTAAAAAAATCGGTATTCATGAAAAGATGAAAATATGAAAGTGGGAGAATTATATCAATTATATGAGTGCGAAGATGTAGATATATTAGGAAAATATGTAATGATCGAATTTTTGTATTAAAAGAATCTGTAATAAATTCATAGCTACTTTTTAATATACCTCATAATTCCATTTGTCTTGTTGTTGCGAGTTGGTTACTTCATCAGTCTCGGTGGTTAAACCTGATACGGATTGTTGCTGCCAATTAGACGGTATAGATTCATTTCTTCCATAATTATTCTGATAATATGATTGCTGAGTCCAATAATCTTGTTGTTGCTGGTATTGAACAGATTCGTCCACATTTCTCATATATTGCGAATTCTGATCATATGTATCTTGAATGTTCGTGGGCAAAGACAATGGTTGCCAATCTGATTGTGTTTCACTCGTATTAATTTCCATCATCGACGTAGGCCCTTCACTGAAATCGGGTTGGATAGTGTTCCATTGTTGTTGTGATGATAATTGCGATGATTGCTGTTGATGATGTTTTATTTCATGAATTTCTTGATTTTCTGTCATACGAGAACTATATTTATCTTCGACAGTCTGTTCGTCCTACAACAAAATTCTATTTAATATCTACACTAACATATAACAGAACCAAACATCATATATTTCATAAAATAATCATATAATTACCTGACATTTTCCAACTATTTCCGCTAATTTATTGAGCCACGTTACATTCGCAGCATCTTCGATAGCATCCTTATAAACCGGATCGTGATATTTGATTCGATCGCCCAATACATAAACCGCTTCAATGAAGGATTTCTTATATTTTGACGGATCGTTTGCAATATTTGTTGCAATCTGTTCAATATATAATAGAGCCTTTTCTATTAATCCACAATCCACCATTTTCACGGTTAGATCGAACTTGAATGTTTGAAGATCTACTAATGTGAAACATGGATCACTAAGATTTCGAGCGTATTCGTAAATCTCCGTTAACATGACAGCTTCCATGGTAAAGAATTCAGAATATGATTTGTTGTGGTTAGCGCCGATCAACACGAGTTTAACTCCATTAGTACCGTAAGCGCCAAAGTCAATTTGCGCGAGTATGTAACAAAAATGTGCGGCGTGGATGTCACCTCTCGCGAATAATGTATCCCCGAGAGTCATTATTGATCGACGATTAACTTCTGGATTGGCCGAGGTATTAGAAATAATCATAGCTAGGTGAGGCCGCCAATCGTCCCAGCGTGGATCCGCAACGCACTACGGAAAAAAGAAATAATTAGTAACGTGAATAATCTTATCATAAAACAGAAGCATAACTCTTACTGTAACTATAGCAGGCACACGACCAGAATGCAGTTGATATAAGGTCTGCAGTGGATCATGTGATGGCAAACTGTTTGCAAAACGAGTCATTACAGAAGCGTGTGTGCGCTTATCCAGTTTACTAGCCAGGAAGAGAGCGTGGCCCCAAAGTCCTTCATTCATCGCGTACTCTATTTTATTATAGGTAAGTAAAAAGAAAGAGTCAATTAGTAACATTCATAATGTCAAACAATGTATAAAAGAAAGATAAAATCTTTTTTATACCTAATGCTTCTTGAACTCGTCCATAGAGTAATGTATCTCTGAATTCGTCTGTTATTTGTTCTACAGTTTTTCGCTGCTTGGTTTCAGTTTTCTCGGAGAGTGCTGAAATATCTTGTATACTGCCGTCGCTGCCCGTTGCTCCAGATCGTTGCGATATTTGTGATTCTCTGCGTCCTACATCCTGAGATCTGAATTTATTCGTGTCGTAAGGGTAAGCATCCTTGTTACGCAGCAAAAGTCCGGCAATATCGACGCCGACGACGTTCTGGATAATAAATTTATATAAGCGATATTAATTTATTTGGACAATTTTCCTAAACTAGATTTTGAATGAAGAGACTTACTCCATTTTGTTGAATTAACATAATCATCAATTCGTATAGCAAAATATATGAAGCGCGATCAATCATTTCTTCATTTACTACTGCTTTTTTAATTTTATTTTCGCAATATTCTATAATAGTCTTCTTGTGCGTTACGCCACTGTAATAAGTCATCGTTATGTATATCATGCTTATATTGTATTACTCTTTTGTATAATTCTCACTTACTTAATTAAAGGCCCCGGATATAATCGTAAATCACGTGCAATAGGATCGTGCAAGAGTAAGTTATCTATGCGAAAAATGTCCACTTTAGCTCTCTCACCATCAGCTGGGTAGCTTGGATGAACATGTATCAAAGATCCAATGGAAAAGCATCCTATAATTTTTTTAATTATCTTAATAATATTAAACATTAATTTAAAAAACAATATATACAAAACTGATCATAAATTATACCATATGCATGAGATGTGGAATATTTAGTTGGTGTCAATCGAGCAGAAGTAATTATTGAATCTTCCAATAGCGACATGTCACCCAATGTTCGTTTATCACCAGTAGTTCTGAAATAAATATATTGTCTTTTTTAACAGAGAATTTTTAAAGAATTATGAAAAATATAAACCAATGTATTAATTATGATAAACAAGAGGCATACATACAAAATAAACATGGTTCACTTAAATTTAATATAACTAAATTCAGCACGCACAATTCTGTATACTTCTATTACCTTACTGTCATATTGTATAATATTTTATTATATTAAATAACTGCTATAACAATATATGCTTAATATGACCATCACAAAAAAATTATACACGCATATGTATATATGCCATAATTGAATTTTAAGATAATTGAAAGGTAACTGACTTATCGATACGTCTCTAGCTTAAAAGTTTCGAACCGAGAGGAGACTCCCGGTCTCACCTATTAAAATTGCAACAAGCCGTACTACGCAGATTTGTGGTCCATCTGGAATATCCGAAATGTGGGACATAGAGTGCCTTGTTAGGTAAGAGGAAACATGCACTTGGGATTGGAAAAAATCTGATATATAAAGAATCTTATAAAATCCGTATCGAAGTAAGAAATAATGACTGTTCAAAAACTTTTAACTCTTTTTAAATTTTTTAAAAAGGAGAGATTTCAGAGCATACCTGTCATCGCAGGAGCTACGGCCAGAGTGAACGCTGGCTCTATCCTCAGGATAATTGCTGATTCCTCTGGCAATGTGCTGTTGTTGATGCTGGCTAGCATAATATTTGTGATACCATTCGGAATAGGCGGCAGGATTCGTTCGACGTAGATTTTCGAGATATGCGTAATAATTGTTACCGTAATGAGCACTATAATCATATCCACTGTATCCTGTACATTCACAATTAAATATAAATTTAGTAGTTACTATAAATATTTTTTTCATAAAGAATAATGTTCCTTTATTTATTAATATATATTATATATGTATTTTATTATATTGCAACATGTACCATTATATGCATAATAGGGATCCCTCGCACGCATGTAATATTCACGGTCTCTATCGTTGTAAGAAGATCTACTTGAAGGTCTAGAACTAAAAGAACATATAAATGTAATATAAAATACAATAAATTAATATATTAATTAAAACAAGTTGTTTTTTTTCAAAATAAGTGCTAAATTTTAATAATATATTGTATTCAGTCATATAAATATTCTTTCCAAGTTATAAGCAGAAAAGTTGCATTAAGAGAAAGATTCAGCTAAATTGTCAAGAATTTAATCACTTAACATTGCTCAGTTAGTAGAAACAAAGCTAAATATCAAAGTGTGATCATAGAAATGATAAATCAATTTGAATTTAAGAGATCTTTTTATCAAAATAATTAATAGAGAATATGTCGATAAGGTTCAATCGCTTATTTCAGAAACATTTTAGATATTAAATAATTACCTTCTTCCATAAGGATCGTCATAGTAATCCCTTCTATATGGATCTCTAATATCATAATCATCGTATCTTCGAGATCGTCTGTCTTCCCTTCTTCTTTCACGATCCATATACTCTCTATCCCTAGGGTCTCTAGAATATCGTGCATCGTAATCTCTCGGATCTCTGTCTCGACGACGTGGATCATCACCTCTATCTCTTCTGCGATCATCCGGTCTCCTTCTGTCTCTTTCATCTAAATCCTCTTTTCCCCTAACTCTTCTGTCTATATCGTCTCTACTATGTCGATCCAAATCATCGCGACTGTGATGCTTACGCTCGTCGTCCCGATACGGGACATCCCGTCGCTCGAAGTCGTCGCGGGCATTATATTGACGATCATTGTCACCCACGCGTCGGCGTTCGTAATAGTAATCGTCTTCGTATTCGCGATCGTAGTACGCATTCTTCCGGTCATATTCGTATCGTCGGCGATCGGGACTTGTTTCCCGTCGTCTCTCCCTGCTTTCATCTCGGCTGCGAGATCCCTCGTCTTCCTCATCCTCGTACGAATCCCGGCGATTTGAGGAGCCGGAGATACCGTGACTCTCGCTCTCTAGAGATGCACCAACCGCTTCTTCGCGTTTGCTTCGCGATTCACTCGTCTGATCTTGCATCGCGGACATCGTTGGAGGAACCTCTGGAGGAGAGCCGGTAACAACTCTACCAGTTGTTCTATCATCTGATAATTGCGTGACGTCATTGGAGGATGCTCCGCCTGGTACCTGCCTGAGTTCCGCGTCTGTTTGCTGGGTAACTTCATCGGACTCGTTACCTCTGCCGAGCACTTCGCGGGTCTCGCTCGGTTCCAGCATTATCTGCGACTGCAGCTGATATCTCTCTTCGCCCGACGGATCATTTCGCGACTGTTGCGGTGGAAGAGAACGTTCTCTTCCCGAAGGATCGTTCCGTCGTTCTAGCGTGTCCGAGTCGCCTCGTAATAACAGAGAAACATTTCTCTCTTGTCCTGGAAGAACGTCGCGACGCTCTACTCTGTCAGGTATGTTCCTAACTTGCATACTTTGCTCCTGACCCGATGGATCGTTCCTTCTAGGATCGGATAGACGTTGCCCAGTTTGCACGTGATGTTCTTGACCTGTAGGATCATTTCTACGTGGATCTATGGTACTCGATTGGCCAGGTACTTCGCGCAGAAAAGGAATATCGTTAGGTACTTCATCATTTTCGTCATCCTGGCTCGGTGGCGTCGGTTCATGGTCTTGATGCGAATCCGTTAACTCGCCGGTCTCGAGAAACGTATTTCTATCATTGGAAGCGAATTCATAGTTATCCGGCATCTGTTCCGCCAAAGGTGGATGAGGCCGTGCTTGCTGCTGCTGTTGCTGCATTGACAGCACTTCGATGTTGTTCACCTCTTCCCTAAAGTCCCGAATGTTTGTTACTTCTTTGGGACTCGTATTCAGCTTGGGATCATTGTCTAACGTTTCCTTATTTATGGAATCCCGCGAACCATAGATATCGCGCTCCTTCAACGTTGCAGGCGCAACGACTTCGACGTTTATAAAGTCGGATGTTTGTTGGATGTTCTCATAGTTCTCTACATTCTGCTCAGGAGCGTTCCACTGCTTGGGAGGTGGACGCGAGTGATCCTTCGTATACCATGCATTCTCCAATGTATTTTGATTGTACCATTGATCATATCCACTTTGCGAGATATCTGTTATTTTAGTGGTACCACCTTGATATGTATTCGATATTGGGTGATCTTGACTGACAACTGGCTGACTATCAACGGAATGAGAGCTCTCTATGCTACTTAACGCATAATCCGGAGGTGGCACAGGCATATTGTCGGGAATAGGATTACTTCGGATACTCATGACGTTAAAATTAGCAGGCTGTTGAGTTCTCCCTTCTGGGAAGATGGGACTCGAATGTGCTTCTAACGATTCAACTAAAGGATCTATGTGTTTTTCCGTCTTGTTTCCAAGATTAAGTTGACCAAAATTACTGGTTAATTCCTCTGCCACTGTAGAAGCAAAAGGAATATCATCCTTCTCACCAATAGTTTTAGAAGGATCATTCTTCGATGTGTCATCAGTCAGTATATTTAGATTATAGTGATCTCCAATCGGTGATTTGACATCGCTCGATTTCGCGTTACTGATCGCATTGTGAGGCGATACATTACTTGCAATAGAAGTTACTGCTTGTTTTTCTTGCTGTTCATTGTTATTGGGCGCATGTACAATATTTTCTACAGTCGTAGATACAGTTGTAGACGTTGGGACATAATGGAGCGGCGCCATGTGCACTTGTTGCCACTCGTTCGCAGCAAATCTAACGCCATTATTATTTTGCGGCATGTTTTCCGTGAACGAACTATTATCTATACTTGTTGGCTCTAACCATTGCATAGAATGTACAGATTCGCTTTGCACGTTAGAATGTCTCCAATCGTGCGAGGCACTGATGTTGCCCGATTGCGGCCAAGAAGCAAATGTGTCATCTACATTATTTGACTCGCAATTTTGATTATGCCACTGATTCGATATATTAGACTTATTACTCGCTTCGTTAATCTGCTGTTTATTGGTAGACCAGTTCATGGAATGTTCCTTATTGACTCCCTCAAGCGGGTGGTATGGTTGTTGACTGCTCATATTGTCAACTGTTGATTGTTGCATTTCTTGCGACACGTTTTGATCCTGCCACTGACCCAGCGTATCGGTATGATTCTGCCAATTACGTTGCAATGATAAATTTGTCGTGTCGTCTTTGTTCCAATTATAATTATTATGCGACATCATCGGTGGATGTGTTGGTGGATGCATCGACTGATCCTGCTGACTCTGCGGCACGAGTCTTTGCTGAGTATAAGCTACATTTTGCGGCTGATGCTCGTTCGACCATTGAGAATGCTCATAACCAGTTTTCACGTTATTCTGTCGAGGTGGTAAAGGATATTGCCGATTTTTATTATAGTTCGCATAGGGCGGAAAAGAATCTGTGTTCGACCCAGTCTGATGAGACTCTGACCTGGGAGTATTTCTACCTGACATGGAGCTCTGGTTAAGTACATCAGATGTGTTACCATTAAGATTCTTGTAATAATGATTTTGCATAGAACCTGATATCAGCTGTCCTTGATTCTGATACGAGGATACATAATGTTGTTGCTGCTGCAATGGTGGTTGTGCTGATGGTGGTTGCTGCTGCTGTTGGGTATCTGATTGTTGATCCAAATTCCAGTCCCAGGGATCTTTCCACGTATCACTGGCATGTTTTGATTGGTTCGCAAGAGACTGCTGAGTCGTATCATTCGATGGAACATCTGATTGAGACCTCGACATGGGCATCCATATATTTTGATTACGCATTCCATACGCAGCCGAATGATCCACCCGAGATTTGGTGGGTCTAGCTCGATAAGGATTCTAAAATTGCAGTTAACATTTAAATCATTTATTCTGTTATAACTCAAAATTCGTAAAATAATGCGACATATACTTACGTTCATGCTGCCTGCAGGATGGTGCGGGCTGATTCACAACAATCTTTGAGATCTGTAAATCAACAAAATTAAACACATGTGTAGCGTATCTCCAATGAAGAATCAACGAAGACAGCAAAGACAAAGTAGTGACCACAGAAGTTTAACAAAATTTTATCAACAATTACATCATGGAGTAGATGTACATATGTCACTTTTACACGATTGGTAATCAATCAAGAATAATTTTTCGCTCTGACGTGGATCGACAATGACCCGAAGAAAAAAATTATTGTCAAAACAGTAATGTTTATGAATTCCATTCGCGATCTCGAGAAAACGCTTGTCACTGCGACGCTAATAGCCTCAGCGTACACGGATATGAATTATAAATGTGTCATTAGCCGCTAGTCTCCGTGGCGTTGGAAAATTCCTGAAGCTTCCTCGACACGTCCTCGAAGAAAGAAAAGGAGAACGAAAGCGAGTGCATGACAAAAGCGATCGTATGCGATAAGATTGTTTCGTAAAATCTGCTCGACGAATGGGAGCAGAGCCTTCAGTCACGATAAGGAGGCCAGCCGAGAAATCGCGGCTCTGCCGCGGAGGCGTTTAATGCAATTATGTAATGACGGACGTGGCAGGGTGCCTTCCCGGCCGCGGCCGTCCAGGAAATGCGACGAGATCGCGAGATCTAGGCGACCAGCTGTGAGAGTCCGTGGCATTCGACGACGCGGGGAGAACCGACGTTCGCGTACGAGTTCGCTCACCCAAAGCTATCGTCGCTCGCGCTGCTGTCTCCGGTCCGCGTCCGGTATGCGCATTATTAGCCACTGCCGTCACCAGTCACTTTCACGGATTTCTTCTCACGGCGGAGCGAATGTCGTCGTCCTCGTTCCTCGTCGTCGACGTCGATGGCCGCGTGCGGACACGATTTTACGCGGACATTTCAACGTACGAGAAAAAGAGGGAGAGAGAGAGAGGGAGACACGACTCGACCGAGCACGTCACGGATCCTTTCTCTCCCCGCTTCTCGGTGGCGACTTTCCACGCGAGCGGAACCGCGACGAACGTCAAAGCCGAGGCCGGAAGCCGAGCGCCGCGCGCGCGCGCGCGCGAGATGGCGGCCGCCGGTCGATTCGAACGCGGCAGTATTACCACGAATAATAATAAAAGGAATTCCTTTATTTCCTCGAGAGGGAAGACAAATTCTCGAGTGGCGCGATCGTCAGTCTCGAAAACGCGCGCCCGGACGTTCTCTCGCGACGTCTCGCTCGCAACGAGCCTCTCGCCACGAGCGACGCGAGACGAATGCGCGAACGTCGCGTGTACGCGCGCACGCGGATCGCACGTCGTGCCCGCTTATCTTTTCGCGATGCTGCGGCTGCGATCGTTGCAATTACCGCGAGACTTTCGGCCGCCGGTGGTAAAACCGCAAAGCGTACTCCCATCGGCCGTTCGATCGCTCGGCTGATAAGTGATCGTTGCTCGAGCGATCGATGCACAGATCGACCAGGTCGACTGACGTGGTGGGTCGGGAGTAGACGCGCGGCGGCCACATCGGCGACCAGTTACGCGCGAATGGCCCCTGTACGTTGAAGTCGTGGAGCGACGCGACGACGATTGTGCGACGATCCAAGCCTTCTCCCCGATCGTTCCAGAGATCAGCAAATAGATCCTCCCGATAGGATGGTTCTGTTTACGATAATCGCGAGGGTAATGGACGGCCTGCCGCTGGCGGCCACCATGCAGGACAATGAGCAGGTTAGAATTATGCTGTGATGAAACGTCACCTCATTAGACATTGTACTTTGCTTCTGTAATTAACTCGACGCGTCGATGGAAGTCTTAAGCTGTGGAATTCTAAAATTTATCTGCTAAATTAAAAGTTTAGATTTTCGGAGCAAATCAAAATTCGAACCGACAATCTGTTTATTTATATTTTGTTAGATTTTTGCCAGTTCATGTTCCGTTTTGTGTCGTAGGATGGTAAGAATATCGTGGAGTATCAAAATCAAGCAAAGATGTTATTCAGAAAGCTAGGTCCGCAGTCTCCGACAAGATGTACCCTCGAAACTGGACCATATCTTTTTCAGTAAGTGACATTTGGCAGGTTTGACCTATGTATTTTAAAGCAGTCTTATATCGTGCTTTGCAGCTATTTAATCGAAAATGATGTGTGTTATCTGGTATTATGCGAAAGGAATTATAGTACGCGTATAGCCTACAGTTATCTGGAAGATATAGCACAAGAGTTTCATGCTCAGTATGGCAAACGTGTAAATACAGTGACCAGGCCTTATACCTTTATCGAATTCGGTATGCTATAGATAATTTTGAACACATTAATGCCTTATTGAATATATTGCACTGACTTTATATTGTTCTTCAGATACATATATTCAGAAAGCCAAAAAGATATTCACAGACAGTAGATCTCGCAGAAATTTGAACACGCTTAACAGCCAGTTACAGGACGTGCAAAGAATCATGGTACAAAATATTGATGATGTTTTACAAAGGGGTACCGTACTCTCAGGTAATATAGAACTGTTCTGCTTGTTTAAAAAGTTAGAGATGCAAATATAGAAATCTATGTGTACTAATATATTAATTGTATCTTGCAGAATTGGATACAAAGACGCAAAACTTGTCTATGCTGTCACAAAAATATAAAAAAGATGCGAGACATCTAAATAGCAAATCAATGTATGTGAAAGCTGTTGCTGGTCTTGTTGCATTTTTGGTCTTCTTGTTATATTTCTTCATTCTTTAGTTAAACAACAAGTAGAAAAATTTCAATATACGTCAAAGGTATTTCGTTTTCAATATATTTGTGATTCCAACATTTATTTATAGAAAAGGAAAGTTAAAATTTTACATATAAAAATTGCGAAAGTGTAATTGTATTATATCATAATTATATGTACTCAAACTGGTCTATGTAAAAATTATGTTTATAAAAAAATAATTATATAACTAAAATATTCAATGATTTTTTAACGCGATGCAATGACAAAAATTTTTTTGTTATATAGAAATGAAGATAGATTTTTATTACATTACATATTTCCATCGTTCTAATAATCTTACGCAAAAGATCTAGTAATCTCTATGTAAAAAAACGATATAATATGCAATCATTTTTTAAATACATTTTAGGCAAATATTTATGTGATTTATTTATTTTCATAATTTGTTACAATGAAAAATAAAACGCCTCTAAATAGAGTACATTAGGAATTTTTATCATTGATAAAAAAAAAAGAGATAAAAAAAGATTTGTATCTATCATTCCTATATCTTTGTTGAATCATACAGTTTGTATGATACTCTGTGAAATCCTGAGTTAGCATATATAAATTTAAGAAAATATATTTATTATTTTTGAGTATGGTTGTATTTTTGGGTGGGTGCAGGTATAGATATTATCAGATATATAGGAAAGGAACTAATTAAGGAAAAAATGTATTGGCCATACACATCATTAATGTTATTACATTTGTATGTATTTCATCTGTATTAAAATTATAACGGTGTATTTACAATAAAAATATCCATGTATAAATATTTATAATAGACGTAAATTTTCACATTTTTATTAATTCTTCGTAATTTGGTATATTAAGCGATCGTTTTCTTCTTTCTACTTTGTTGTCCGTTTGTTCCTCATCAGAAAAATCATTGAAGAAATAATTTACTGGCTCATCTTTTTTGTTATCATTAGATCCATTATCATTCTTGTATCTTTTTTTTGCATAACTTGTACACTCTGTATCACTCGTTTCTTCATCTAAATAATAATATGCACGTGATATACATTTATGATATTGATAGTATTATAATGAATAAGATAATACTTACCAGTGTCTATAATCTCGTATATATTTGAATGATCTTTCATAATAACATGCAATATCGGAAACTCTACTATAGTTTTATTCTCCAAATTTTCTTTCAACGTAAGCGTAAGATCCAAGTCGTAAAATCTAAAAATTATATATAATAATTATAATTAACTGTAATAACTATAACGAATAAATATAATTATACTTTAATTATAAGATTAGAAAACATATTTAATTATATAAAAAATATATTTGTTTACCTAAACTTTGCATTCTTTACTTTCTCGGCTTTTAAAAAGACTTTGATATTACTTAATTCAGCTGCTCTATAAAATTGCAATTTATCAGCTAAAAGTAGTTTTGCATTCAACTTTTCAATGTCAGTCTCGTCTATTGAAGAGACTGGATCTAAAATCTGTTCCACCAGTGTTGATAATCTTACACTATCTAAAGTTCTATAATAAACATAATAATGTATTAGTTATTGCTTAAAAGCTGTTTAAGCTTTGAGAGATGACAAATTCGTCTTTACCTGTCCACTATGCACTTTGTGTTTTCAGCTTGCGGAAAAATCCATTCTAGACGCCAGAATAGTTCGTTGGTCTTCCAATTAAGGTACGTAGTGTTCTCCTTGTGCCGAATGAAGACTTGTGGCATAAATAACAGCGACACTTTCCTACAGGATGCGGCGTATCTCAATTTATGTAAGTGCTGAAAGAGGAGATACGACTTTGACATTCTTATAACACTGACATTCAATAACACATATAAAAAAGAAAAGATATCGTACCACTGGTAGATTAGCTTGACGAGTATATTTTATCTTTGGATTTTTCTTTTTTGTATCGATTGATCTGCCAACTTGTTCGAGAAAGCGATAATCTGCAAAATATCAACCATCAAAGCCTCGAGATAGGCAACTCAAAATGGAGAAAGGACTTTGTCTCTCACCGTTCAGTAAATCCAAGTCGGTGAACGATGTTAGGGGGACGAACTTGGTCTGATCCCGGATTCCGTCGCACTCCAGCTCCTTCTTATGGACGTTCACGCACGTGAGAGAGCACGTTCTAACCTCACATTTCGGGCAGGTGTACTGTGCCTTAGCCGCGCCGCATACTTCGCAATCCTCCAATCTGTAAATAAAGATAGAAATAAATTAACTAGTCTAATAATTATTGTCGCGAGAGATTTTAATCAATCTCTACGTTCATAAACATTAGGCGTTCCCACTTACTTGCCCTTGGTAGCTGCCATCTTGCTTTTATATGCCCTCTATGGAGTGTAGGTATAGGGCTGTAGGACACTGTAGGGTGTAGGTGCGCAGGGAGACGCTACTGCTATCAATTTATCTTTATCGTTTATTAGACGTAAAATAAGAATAAAATGATAGCAATCGCGCTAATAGCGTCTCCCTAAACGCATCTTGTGAATGTGCGTATTGTGCGTATATGATGTTTTTATGCGCTATATACATTATGTAATTAAACTGTTTTGTATTATTAATTATTTGTATAATTATTAATAAAAAAAAAACTGGATTATTATTCCTTCGTATATTATGACACAGCTTAATATTTTAACACAAGCTGTTCATTTTTATAAATTATAGATTTGTTTTGTAGGATTGAGAGCCTATTCACCTCCGATGTTGACAAAATAACATTTGTTCGCATTCGAGCGACCGTTAGGCGAGAAATGCAAATCAAATTTGCAGTTATATTTTTATTAATGATTACTTTTATTAATTTATATAATTTATGTATTCACACAAGAATAAAAATCAATCGTTTTCCAGTATTTAGCAATTGTACGATTGTTCTTTGTAGCTGATCAATCACTCAATCTCTTATGAAAGCTACTTATGATTACATTGCTCCTATATACTCGTATAGCAAATAAATCAGTTTTAAATAAACTTTCAAATTTGAAATTACGATCAGCTGCACTAAGAATGTATATTATGTTGCAATTAAAATCGAAAAAATGTGATATATTTTTATACGATATATTTTTTTCTTTTTATTAACAATAAGAAAACGTCATCTCTAAAAAGATTGAAAAACATATCTGGTAGTTATCTTACATACGTTTCGTATTTTTTATACAATAAAATAATTTGATAAATATACTATTTAGTTTAAGACATTTATTTTGTTTTGATAAAAGAGTGTACTCATTTGAATGTTTTTATGTAAAAAGATTTATGTATAAAAAACATAAATCGCTCGTGACTCCGAAAGCAGAAATAAAAATTAAAGTTGATGTGTTTAAAGATTTAGGTTAGGTTCATCATTGACAAATTAACCATTTACTCAAGTTTGAATTAACGCAATACATAATATACAAGAAATTCGCAAAGAGAATGATATTTGTTATTAAATTAATTGGAATATAATTATTTATTGCTTGCTTGTATTGGATATCTTGTATCCTATAACGATTAAATTTGCGGCGTAGACGCTTGTTTATGTTAAGAATTAACAATTGTTTTGTTCATCAAATTTAAAACAATTTTTATTCATTTGGTTTTTTCCTCTTTTTTGTGCATATGTATATATATATGTATATATATATATATATATATATATATATATATATATATATATATATATATATACATACAATATCTTTTACAATTGTAATATCTGATTGGTAACTTCTATAGAAACACAGTCACTCTTAAAAATAAACATTAATTACAAACGTTAACTTGAAAGTTTGTGATTAAGATATCTATTAGCACAAAAATCAACTTGAGAAACACAATGCTTGTCGTAACTGCAACAATTAACGGTGTATATCTTGATTTATTCGCGAAATTAATTATAATTTATCTTTAACGAAGTAACACGCAAACTATTCACAATAAACGTATCGCGTTGTACGAGTGACATTGACTGCTCGTACGTATCTTTATGAAGAAAGAAAAGAAAAGGAAAGGTAAAAGTTCAATGTGCATGCATTCTGCTTTCGCGAATGAAATTCGATTTCATTCGGTGAAGCGTGATCGCAACAATCACGAGACTTCTAAAATTATCTTCGTTGCACATTGAGTCCCTTATATCGCGACTAGGACACGCATAAGTACAATAGCGGTAACTTATTACGCTAGTGCCTTGCATTGCTTGCAATTCTCCATACGCTCGTTGAACTCCTCTATTTGCAACGTCATCTCGAAGAATTTGTATTTGTCGTGGATATTTCGCGTGGCGGTGCGCAAGATGTTATGGGGACTCGTTCCAGGTTCTGCGAGTAAAAACATCGTTGTTTTAATAAAAAATGAATATTGTAAGATAATAAATATGAGACAATTATAGGAGTGTAAAGCGTGTGGTTTTTGTACATGACAAAATTTAACAGCTCAAAGAGGATGAGATGCTTACAAAATTTCGAGAAATGTAATGATCTAGGCTATTGTTAAAGAATCTATTACGAGTGCAAAAATTTGAGAATCTAAAAATATGAGCTTGTTTTGTGATTATTTTAAGACTTTAGCCCGATTACATAAATAAGAAGTACACAAGTCGAATCGTATTTTTGGGTGTACGTACTTATAGCGAGATGCGCTGACAGAGCAGTCTTGTCGAGCGAGAGCGCCCAGATTCTAAGATTGTGCACCTTAACGACTCCATCTATTTGCATAAAGGTATTCTCCACTTGCGAATACTCGAAACCCTTGGGAATACCTTCCATCAAGACGTTAACTACGTCTTTAATAATTGCCACCGTAGTGAGAATAACTAATATGGAGAAGAGGAATGTACATATCGGATCCACTATGCTCCAACTTGGCTGAAACATAAATCATTAGAATTATACTTCGAAACTGATTTCGATAGATAAGTGTGTTTGTTCATTGAAAATGTTATGAAACTTCTCAATATAAAAAAATATAAACGTGACTTGATCTCAGTATAAAAGATAAGCTACATAAAAAACGCAAAAACGACAACTTTTCAAAATTTTATCTTCGATCCACGAGACATGATATAAATACACGTTGATAAGCTACTGACGAAAATTTGAAAATACCTTAAAATAAATGACTAATGCGGCGATGAATACTCCTATGCTCTGAATGAAATCACCCAAAACATGGATAAAGGCGGCGCGCACGTTGATGTTCTTTTTCGAATACTCCCCTTTCAAATCATCATCAAGCTCATTTTCCATGTCACTGCTTCTATCGTAGTTGTGTCCTTCATGACTATGTCCAGCATGACTATGACCATGCTGATGCAATGATAGGCCCATTCTACAATCCCAAATTATAAATAATGCATATATTTCTCTTTAAAGCAATTAAAGATGCAAGTTTAATTTCAGAAATTTTGCTGCAACTGGTTAATATCTATAATTTTTTAGCTTTATTTAAATAAAGTTTAAATCAGGCCATTCATGTAACTCGATCAATTGTCAAAGATCTTTCATTAATTTTGTACATTCAAATTATTGTGATTCATATCCTTACTCGCAATTACATTATGCAACGAGGGAACGTTTGATTAACATTATGTTACGTTATGTACATTGTAATTCCCATTGTTATAAAAACAAATGATATGCATGTTGCTATGCATGAATCGCCATTGGTGGCAGAAGATTAAATAAATATTATCGTTGATGATATCACTAACACTAGATTTACCGCAACACCAACTGCAGACGTGATCAGCATCACCGTAGCATCCAATTCGAAGTTCTTGTGAACGATCCTTTCTACCGCGAGATAGAATAAAATACCGGTAACCACCCATATCAACAAAACCGAAGTCAATGCTCCGATGACCTAAAATAGCGTACAAAATCAATTTTTATCAATTTCCATTGTTGTAATATTTCTATTGTTTTACAAGGTACTGCACCGCAAAGGAATTTCCAAGGTATTACATATGCAAATTTTTCCACATTAATTTGCATTAATTTTTCTTGCAATACATTTTATGTATATTACAAATAATTTCAAATTAATTTAAAATGACTTTTATTCAAATTCACGCAGTATTTATTGTATGTATACACCGCTATCACTAACTTCGATATCTAAATTATATTTATTTGTCAATAAGACTCAACATTTAGCTAACTTGATCTATTTTTGACCTATTTTATTTTAATATCCATATTAAAGAGTGAGAGAAGAAAAATATTTACCTCCGCTCGATACCAACCAAAAGGCATTTTTCTGGTGGCTGGTCTGCTAGCGACCCAGATGGAAAAGAGAGATATCATAAAAGACGCAAAGTCAGTCAACAAATGTGCAGCATCAGTCGCTATTGCCAAACTATTCGATAACACTCCGCCTAAAAAGAAGACAAAAAATAAGCAAGAAATTTATGCACGATAATTGACTGTTTTCATAAATAACTTTTACAAAGTATTCTCATTTACACGGATAACGCATTTTGTTGTATTACCAACGATTTCTGCTATCATAAAAATAACGCAAAGCGCACTGGCGATCAGCAACTTTTTTCGGGCTTTCTTATCGATCTCTTCATTCCTTTCTCTGTGACAATGATCTTCTGGAGGCACTAAAATAATCACAAAAAATGAGTACAAAATGTCAGGTGTTTATTTAAAAGAAAAGCTTATTCAAATAAATTATTTGAAAAGTCAGACTTGTCGTATGTCAATTATAACTATTTGATTGATGCAAAAATTTATATTTTAATATAATACAATATAATAGCATTTTCTTAGTCTCCTCGATTAATTTGAAACACATTAATAGAAACTTGAATAGATATTTTTCTTCTTATAACTATTTGTCATTATATTATTTTTATTTTTCGGATAATTTTCATCTTATTATCATTTTCTCAAATACGCATCATTAAATACTACGAGGAAAACGTACTCGTCGGATTTTGTTGGTAGTCCGTGGTTGCATTTTCGTCGCCAGAACTTTTCACCACCGTACAACAACCTGATAATTTTCCATGAACGCAGAAAATGACCTTCCGTGATGACATCTCATTTTCCTCATCCTCGTTATTATTCGGGGGGATACTCGTTCCATAGCCATAAATCGCCTTATCCTTGAACCTGTAATCCATTATAAATTCATTTTATGTAATTGAATATTGGTACGAAGAATTTTTACAGAAGAGTGTTTGACTTGTAAATTTTTTGTTTTAACAAAGCTGATTTTGAGACAAAATAAAAGACTACACTTCTGATTATTATTTATAATCAGAAATTTATTACAATTTATTTTTAATTTTTTTGTCTTAATTATATTCTCTTCTCATATATACATATCTTATTATTATATTTATTATTAGATTTATTATTTATTACCTATATTTATAAATTATAAATAATTACATAAGACATTTATTACATTTTTTTCTATTCTCTTCGCGATATCATAAATGGTGCACGCCGATCGCTTTCTTATATTGCGCAATGAAAGAAAGTGATTATGTATTGAAATAATCACGTACGGTTTGTCCTTGATAATTTGGGAAAAAACATGATATCTTCATAGAGTCTCTCTCTCTCTCTCTCTCTCTCTCTCTCTCTCTCTCTCTCTCTCTCTCTCTCTCTCTCTNTCTCTCTCTCTCTCTCTCTCTCTCTCTCTCTCTCTCTCTCTCTCTCTCTCTCTCTCTCTCTCTCTCTCTCTCTCTCTCTCTCTCTCACTCCTTTTTAATAATTTCAATCTCTTTTATCATGTCAGTTTTCATTAAACTTTTTGAGTACATCAAAATATTTTTGACAGCTTTTTATTTGTCGATCAATAAATCACGATATTGAAAATACGTTGATCCCATACCGTTCCTACTCTTCTTGGCTTTCTCAGATAAGATCTGTATGGAGATATTCGTGCTTGGTCGACGTGATAAGAAGAAACGGTATATAATTATATATTAAACAAGAAACTCGGAATAAAATTCACATTATAGTAAAAATAAAATTCGAACCTTTAACGAGATCTATTTCCTGACCAGAATTTTATGAAACTTTATAGAATGACTACTTTATTAGTTTGATGGAGAGGCTTACTTGATATCTCTTATTTTTATTAGATGCATTTATTTTTGAATACAAATATTTCTTAATAATAACCTTTCTCTCTCTCTCTCTCTCAATATTTCTTAAAAATATAAGAATATATTATATATTATAAGAAATGTTTGCGTTTTGAATATTATTAAGAATCATCAATATTTCCAAGAGAAGAAAAAACTTGTAAGAAAAAATATAGAATGATAAAGAGGTATCCTCATAGAGAACACGAATGTTTTTTCACTTCATTCTGATTACGTAAGTAATTTCGTAATGAATCTGTCGGAAACGTTTGTATACATAATATATATTGTTGACATTATTACACACTTTAACAATGGCAATATGCGAATACGTGACCAGTTCTTATCGTCTTCCACAAAATGCTATTATCTATCGGTCAGATATCAATGATGCCGTGCGCAAATACGCATTCGTCACACGCGTTTGTCTGTGTCCCCTATCACTGGCTACGATTCAATTACGATGACAATGATGCCGTGTGCAAAGTCACACAAAGAATATCGATGAGAAGATTCGCGATATCGCATGCCATAAAAATACGTTCAAAAATATGTGAAAGAAGCCGCATCTGGATTTCTTCGGAACATTCTTATATCATTCCATTATGTACATATATGTGTATATAAAACACATGTACACATGTATACATAATACGCGTTACTATATTTGCATAAATCATTTAAAACTTAACAAAATATTTCTATCTGTGAAAAATGTTTAATCACTCCTTAAATTATCAAGTTCGTAATTTCTATCGCGAGTTACAACTACGAATGTATTTTTTATCGCCTAGCCGTAATTTTTTCGGGGACCGCACTCAGCGCGGGAAGGGAAAGTTGGGACCCTCAGGAATTTGTCCTTCAGACGGTGATCAGATATTCATGGAGATTCGTCACGGTCTCCGTCAAATCAAAGCGCTCGCCGACGCGGTGGACTACAACTCGTAGATTTGGATTTTTGCCGAGGACGAGATACGAGGACAACGATGCGAGGACTCGATGCGTATCTCGAGCGACATATTTCCTTTCGTTCACGATATATACCACGTGGTTTTGCTTATCTCTTTTTCTCCTACGCCCGCCAGTTAATGAGGAAATGACAAATGGCTTTATATTGTAACTTTGTGGAAACTCCCCGTTTACTATTAAACGAACAATAGAGGAACATAGCAGTAGAGGAATAGATGCTCTTACGCAAAATTTACTGGTTTTTCGAAAGTCGTTATTTTATTGCTGGAAATGTTCCTCATTATCTCCACGTCAATTATCTGCATCGCATTATATGTATTTTAGATCGGTTGAATGGCTTGCGAATTATCAACACGTACTCTTAAATAATCAGGTGCACCGATGAGGATTAGTAACCGATGACGGTCGATTCGCCGTCATACTATCCGACACCACGTCAATGTTTCATATTAATTATACTGTGATAATATGACAACAACAGTCTCGCCTCGTCAAAGAGGCGAGAAAAAGTCGCTTCCATGGGCATCGACAAGACGTTTCGTAGAAAAAAGTATATCACTGATATGACAGGCAGTCTTGTGAACTTATCAATCTCTTAATAGAAATAATCTAGTCACGTTCTAATCACGTTCACTAGCACTTAAAGAATCCGAGTTAATATCTAAAAACGAAGATATTAACGAGAGTTTGACAAAAATGAGATTGTTGAACGGATAAATGCGATAAATAACGTGAGAAATTGATAATATTAATTATTAACGTATGGAGGAAAAAGTATTCTTTTTTTTTTTAATGCATCGCGGCGCCTATGATCATTTTAGGATCACACGATCGCGATCGCACACGCGAGTGCACCCTTCCTCCTCGTGATAAAACGTGATCGTTACACCGGCTGTAAAATTAGCCACCTCACAAATGCCATTACTTGGCACTCGCGACTTAACGCGAGATAATAAACACAGATTGCCGAGCATAGCTTGAGTGTTAACGACAAAAATGAATTAGTAATGAATGTACAGGAGTAAAATAAAGCCAGTCCTATATTTTACACTCTAGAAAATGTAGGTGTCTGTATCATTCTCATTACACGGATATTTATATAAACATCAACATTGAGAATATAAACACCAATCTAACCTAACCTAACCAAATATATAGTGTTTATATCCACCATGCGTTCACGTCCATATTTTTTAGGGTGTACCTACGCAACACGAAAATTGTGTATAGCACAGTTTCGGTTAAATAATTGTGAATTAACGATTCGTTGTTCTTAACCCTTGGAAAGCGTGACGAGCCGAGTAAAAAAAAGAACAATAAAAGAAAAAACTTGCGGTATATGCGGTTTTCACAAGTACGATGCGTTAAGGAGAGAGAAATCCAAGACAACCGCGAATGATCATCAAACAATTATGTTTCAAACGATCATTGATAGTTCTTTCTATAATGACATTCGATCTAGCCTCTAAAGTGGACCTCTAAAGAGAATAATCCGGCGGGATTCTGTACATACATTTGTCATCTGTCATGCAACTCGATTAAGCCAATAATTTTCACATTTCACGTTACAGATCTTTAAAAATAATAACATAACATAATAAAAACAAGTGAGGCTATCTTTTAATTAAAAAAATGTATCTAGATACAAGATAATAAAAAATAATTATTTTGTCATTTGAATCATATCATTGATCAATTGCTGAAGAGTATACAGGTTTAATTTATCTTAAATTATTTAATGGGCTTGCGAATACAAATGTAACAATAAATTCATTCATGTTTTACTATTGTAAACGGACAAAAAAAGAGACATGCGTCGACGACGCAAAGTATTTCAAGGCTATGTTTTGAACGTCCATGGACATCGCCACGATGTTTTCAGGTCATTCGAAGTTAATCCCGTTATTCCGACATTTGCTACATGTCGAACAAAACCGAAGCGGGAATCACGCGAGAGTGCACTCCTCTTATCATCTTCGCACGAGTAGTTTCTTCGGAGTTATGGTTTACGTAAATAATGTCGCGACGTGATTTTATCCGAGTTCGACGATGTTCATCGTAAATATTCGGAAACATAAAAAAAATGGAGCCAAACAAGAAAACAGAACCAATTCGATGAAAGTTATCAGCGGAACTCGATGAAATGATCATCCTCGCCAGAATTCTTTTTATCGGAATTCCATTTCATAGAGTAGACTTTTGTAAAACGAATTCTAAAGAGTATAAGAATTAATGTGTAAGAAATAATCGTGTGTTAGAAAAAATAAAATTCTACATGAAAAAACTAGTACATTATGTCCCGAGATTTATGTCCATAAATTGTCGAGGAAAAACCTGATTTGTCATTTTTACACGCGAGAACTGACAGTTATGCATGACGATTATTAATCGCAAGAAACATGCGTTTTTGTTAATGCTCGCGAAACTGATTGCACGTCCTCGTGTGCAACGATTGTGTTAGAGATCCTGTCGCATGGCAAAGTGAAGGGGAATTGCGGCCTTGTTATTTGCAAGAATCACACTGCACGTCGCTCACGACAAAATTGTCGCATAATTTCGACAATTAGCGAGTCCAGCTTTCCGATTCGTTAACACGCGGAGACATTGTCCGAAGAAAGAGAAATCGAAAGAGGAAAGCTTTCTCGCCGACACGAGTGAATCGCTCCTCATTCATAAATGAAAGAATCTTTTGATAATATTCCGCGATATTTCATTTTTATATTGGATTCTTTCAAAACTGTTCCGCGATGTTATATCTTTTTTATGAAATTTAATTGTGTGTGAAGCTTAATTTACAGTAGATTAATATTTCAAAAATTCTCGACATTTTTCCAAAGGGACTTGCGTCTCGAATATAAATACAAAAATTGTTCAAAATATTTTATAGGGTGCTTGTGTGAATCACTCTGAATTTGTATCAAAAGATCTCAATGACGACATTACTTGCGGCCATGTATATAATCTCTCGGACTCCCCTTGCAAAGGGTTAATTTTCCAATCGATTCCTCCAGCCAATGATTATCCCATACTTTCTGTCTGCCAATATAATTCCAAGAACATAATAGCGTGCAATGCTAGTAGCAAATGTATGTCGAAGAGAGAAGAAATTTGACATGCTCGATATGAACATCAACAATTTTCCAAAAAATATTCTCTCAAGAAACGACACACTGATTCCACCAAACACCACTCGTCGTACCTTCACGTAACACCGTCATCTTTCTTCAGAAATCAGTTCATCACAAATTACTGAGAACAATTAGTCGGAACAATCAAAATATCACAAATGAATCTCTCAAAGTGGAGCAAAACAAAACCCGCGATGCGGAAGCACCATCCGGGAGATCGATAACAATCCTTCCTTTCCCAACCCTTCTCCCGAAGTTCCCGCGATCCAGCGAAATTTTTCGCTTGCTGGTCCCGCACGATCTCTCCTTTCGCTCGCGTCCCACCTGACTCGTGCATGGCGAAAATCAACGATCGCGACTCGAAAGAAACTCACAGCTTGATCTTCTCGTCATCCATCGATAATCGATCTTGAATCGAAGCGGGTCCAGCCAGCTTGCAGTCAGTCGGCCACCGATCGTGCGACGTCGCCCGTGTCAGTCTTCCCTGGACGGGATCCGTCTGGCGACGTTCTTCGTTTCGTCGAATCACAGGCAAATGCAAGAAGAAAGAGGAAGACGAGATCGCGGATCGTCCGAGGCGGAGGGTAGAGGCAACGGATGAGGAGAGAAGTGCGACTGATGCGTGCTGTAATCAGCGAAGTCGTGTAGATTGTCGTCCTCTGGATGACCAGAGGGACGCGGATCGACTGTAACTCGTCGAATGAAGACGAAGGCAGGGAGTCGCAGCTTGCCGCTCTTTCGGTGGAAGAGGGCCCGTGTTCAGCCCGGGCCCGCTCGTCCGACAGATAAAAGATCTAACATTAGCGAGCGGTCTCTCTTCCTCTCACACACGCACACTCTCTTTCTCTCTCTTTCTCTTTCGCTCCTTTTTTTTTATTTTTCCTTCTTCCCTCTGCCTTTCCTCGCAGTCGGTCTGTCTTTATCAGAAATCCCCACTCGCTAATACGTCGCTCTCTCGCTCCCTTTCTATCTGTTCTCTCCGTCTCCGTCTCTTTCTTCTATCTCCATTTGGAGAAGATACGTCTCGTCGTAATCGAGCCTTCGTCCCACACTCAACGTTCACAAAGTACGCAGACTGTTTTTTAACTGACCCGTAACGCCAAATGTCTTTGAACTTGTCTGGGATAGAGAGAAATCGTTGAGGAAAAAGCAGCTTCGATTCGAGAATTTTGTTGATCGAATCAGTCGCTTTTTAGGCAAAGATCTTTCCTCTCGTCACGTTGCTCAATCTTTAAAACTTCTGAACACTCTATTATATGTTTAATGTGCCGTCTTGAAGTTCGCACGTTCATTTTGATGTCAACAGGTGCTTTCACAAGTCGGATCCGGTTTATTGCATCCACAATGGATTTAATAGTCGCGCGAATAATTCGTACGATTTATCGGCAAGCGCGTGGTCGATTGTCGTTTATCCCTCTTGCACCGACGTCTTAGCCAGTAATCACGCTAGTTGCAGCATTCGTCTTATCAGTCTCGCTCGAGAATCTCGAACGAGACACGCGAGTCCAGCGTTCTCCAAAAGGCGCTGTTTAGCGCGAGATCGATGACCTTGCGTTAAACGTCACTGCGTCGACACGAATTTTAATAAAAAAAAGGGAAAAAATTTCTTAGATCGGCGATGTGTTTCTTAAAGTAATAGCGGGAGATCCCGAAATCCCGTTGGACGAAGCGAAAATTTACGTGCGGTCGTCGATCACACTGTAGATCACGCCGTGGATCGCGAATCGAAACTGAGCGAATGGTGAAGGTGAAATAAACGCGGACACGTTTACGTAATTTTCCAGAGAGATACCGCGGGTACACGTGATGCAGGCACGCGATGATTTAAAGATTGCCGATCGCGCGAGCAAGCGGATTTCGTAATCGAAAGATTCTTCCTGCGGATCGTGTCATGCCTCAATTGCGTTAAATTTTAACAAAGATCCTCCCGATTGATAATCGAACAAGAATTGATCTGTCCTCGGAAAAATATCGAAATTTCATCACCACTCTTTGTTGATAATCATGGCTTGCAAGATTAACGTAAAGAAATCGAAAAAAATCTTAAAAACATGGTAAAGATTTCGGCGAGGGAGACGTAGAAATGTTAGCTTGAGTACTTTCGAAGAAGACAGAACTGCACAGAGATGAATATATGAGTATATGACAAATTTGCATAAAGTAGTTTAGTGTTTCAAGCGCTTCTAAGAAGTAAATATTTTTTCTTGTACTATGTATCTGTGCAATTGTCTCTTTGAAATATTAATTATTAATAAAGCAGCTACGGAAGAGATTCAAAATTCAAAATAAGATAAATAAATCAAAAGAAAACAGCAATATATATTTATGTATTCTCTTCTCTCTCTCTTTCTGCTAATAGTTGAAATAAAGTTAATTAATAATAAGTTAGTTAATAAATAATAAAATAAAGAATGATAATACTATAAAATAAACAAAAACTAATTTAACAATGTCAGAAACGTTTGTCTAACTTTAATTTTTAGTTGTACATGACAAAAATCGTGTTTGATGCAACATAAAAATCAGACAGCCATTCTCAACGTGCGATAAAATATTAAGCTATTTGTTACGCATACTTCTCTTTAAATACCAATAGTCGTATACATAGCTGTCATGGTTTGCATCGCGCATTGATTAATGATGCGCAATGGAAATACATATTATGATACCCGGAAAAACGAAGTAAAGCGAGGAGCTAAGGATACTTAGAGTTATCTCTAACAAACTAGGTCTTGCTATCACTCAACGCTTAAACATGATACAAACACATAAATCAACACGATACAATGCGGAAATTTGCTTTTGATTCTAAATCGTACGACGTCTCCGGATTATCCAAGATCCCCGTAATATTTTGAGAATCGCGCGATTGTATAGTTGGAGTCAATTGAATGATTGGTCGAAAACTTGATGAATGTGATAAATCGAAATGACAATAATGCTCCTTTCCTCGTATCACGAAAACTTTCAAAGCGAAAAATATAAGAATAATTTTGAACTTGTTATTTACTCATCGACGATGCAGTCCATTTTCGCGATGGCCGATGGCGATAGTTTGAACCAGAACTACCAGCTGCTACCTGATGCGATGATGTTTTGTAACTGTTTTGATGGTATATAGCGAAACAAGGGGTAGGGTTTCGTGTAAAATAATTGGATACTTGGGGTATTTTTACGTTTACAAGGAAACGTGATCCAGATCGCAAAAAAGGTCGTCACATAGAGTGTCGGACAATTAAAAAGAAATAATGATTCCTATTAGTGGATGACCTTCGCTTGTCTTTCAAAAACTACATGTACGAATCGATAAAAAAGCATAAATGGCCCCACACACAGGATTTTTAATAATTGATATGTCGGATTGGCATTGATGCGAATAATTTAATACGCCATTTCAGATTTTTCGGTTAATTGTATTACAATTGTATTAATATTACAAATTTTATTGTCGCTAACTTGTAAACTTTTTGACGACATACGAAACTACTTTGCATTTTTTTCACTGCCAAGATAGTATTCAGTCGATACTCGATAACTCGTTATCATAATGGATTTCAAATTGTAGATAAGCAGTTTTATGCAAGTTTAAAAAAAATTAGAAAATAGATCAATATCTATTTTAAGCACTACAGTAAATTTAATATGTAAAAATAAATTTATATTTTTTTAAATCAGGAACTGATTTAAGCACTTTTTAAAATTTTATTTTCTGTTTATTTTCTTCATCGCTTTTCGCAGTATAGTTTTAAATTCAATTATTTGAATTGCATATTATCAGATCATGGGAACAATTTTGTTGCCAAAGACATTAAAAAATAAGAAAGGCATATTTTTCAACAATTATCAAATGCTTGACGAATTCAATGAAGACACGTGTCGTACTCTGTTAAATGAGAAATTTCAAGAACGAGTCGTATCTTGGCAACATCAAAATATTATCAAAGCGAGACTTACTCATTAGCTTTGTTGTTTTGCTCGATGATAGTAAGAATTTCTATGTCGGCGGACTTATTTCCGCTGTTTTCCATGTCACCGTAAATTCCGGGCGGATCGTCGCCGAGGAGGAGCGCGAACGACGCGGGCGTACGAGCATCGAACAATTGACAGAAGCCGACCGCCAAGCTGACCGCGCAGCCAAGGCAAGGCAAATCTGCGACAGCGCGGGGTTACTATGCGTCGGGAGATGTCATTAGTGCGTGGCTCTTTCTCTATCTCTCTTGATGTGTTTACATAAATATTATAACAAGAGGGACGCACGCATGATGATCCGGATCAATTCGATATCTTCGTCTCCGTGAGAGCCGTCGATACGAGTCATTTCTGATCTGATACACAGATGTATGATGATGATGAGTCCGTGTTGCTCCAATTTTATGGAGTAACGTCACAAAATCCAAACATAAAATCAAGCGAAACAATAGCTGTATTCGTTTTACCCTATGGCTTAGCTTTTTTTGAGTCAGCTCAGTGGATTAGATAAAAGTAAACGATACGATTACCTTTATCTAATCCACTGAGCTGACTCAAAAAGAGCTAAGCCATAGGGTAAAACGAATGCAGCTATTGATAAATAACGATAAACACACTATCGTGAGAAACTAATTCATTTCCTTGCGCGTTATGCTCATCGATTGAAAAATGATCAATGATAGGACGCAATGATTTCAAGCTTCCGATCGTTGCTCTATTATTATTCCCATTTGATATGATCGACAAGGATTATTGGATTATGGAATGTTTGGGTTACAGAAATGTGTTGAATTTCTTCGCTCGCTTCGCTCTGATTCTCTTCGCGGCCGCAGCATTCAAAATAAATTTCCACGAAAGACAATCGTCATTAGTGCATGCAATGATCTGTGCTGAAAAATGTATCACAAAAACTCATTATTAAAAATGGAATCAGATTTTCTGTATCTACGAATAAATTATCGGTGTATAATATTGTACAGACAAATTTAAAAACCGAATGTCGATAAACATTTTAATTCTAAATTTTCTATTCTTCTCTCTTTCTCTGTTATATCATACAGGAGAAAATATCAAAGATGTTTTACAAATGTTACAAGTTTATTTCTTATAACTATATCATAGTAGACAATAAAAAATCAATCACAATTGGTTTAATAACACGAACAAAATTGTGTGTTCATGAGTAACCAGAATACTGTAATCTCAACGATGATTATTGAATTTTACTAATTTCTTACTTCGACTTGAAGTCGAAGAAAAGAAGTCACTTTCGCTATATGAAAAGGAAGAAATTGTTTTTAAATTGATAATTCTATACGAAGTGTGGATCTAATAAGTAACAAAGACTTTCAGCTTCCAATATATCCTTATTTTTGAGAGTTTACACGAGCACCAATGATAAATATTTACATAAAGTGCCAAATATCAATTACAAAAGTGAAATATGAAAATTTTTACGTATTGACATCTGTTATCCTAGCGCAAACGAAGATTTCTTTATACAGAATTTTATAAAATTTTTTCCACAATCTTGGGGTTCAATATATATCCCTTAGATTGTTGTATATATGTAATTTACAATTCAATGTGGTTTGAGACATGATCAACAGTTTCTGAAACAAAAAAAAGAAATAAACGTCTCGTAAAAAAAATATATATATATATTAAAAAATATTGCGGAAAACATACCACTGTCTTTCTCCGTCTGTCTATTTGCATTCTCTACCTTCTGTTGCAGAACTTTAATTTCTTCGTCGTAACCCACCCATTCGGGCAAGATACGCATGGCTGCTTGTAATTTTGCTTCCTTAGTCATTGGATTATTACACTACAACAGAAGAAATGGGAAAGAAAAAGATTACTTAAGTAAATCTAAAACGTTAGAAATATTACAACATATTTGTTTTTACGATGTAAATGAGAATACATACTAAATCTATCGTTTTGGCGTATTTCTTGGATGCATCGTCGCACCACGTTTCGCACCATAACCACTCCTGTGGTAGTGTCTTGATGGCCACTTGATGGATCATATTATTAGGGAGATCCTAAAACCGTTACCGATCATTTTACAAAAAAAGAAATGAAATGTAACAATTATAATTAACAATATAATCTTTATATTCTTGTGTGTAAATATTTTAAAATTATACTTTTCACATACTTGATCAAGATTTGCTAAGCTATTTGGATCTTGACTTAATGCCTGATACTGTCCTCGCAATCTATCTCCGGCGGCAATACGACGGAATCGTTTGAGATCGACCACATACAACGCACTAATGTGGTAAGCACGACCCTGCAAGTGATTTCTCCAATATCCTTGCTTCCAAAATCTGAAGCCATCCATTTCAATTCTGCTGTCACAAAATGGCGTATATGCATAAGGTGCACCGCCAAGATCCATATTTGCTAGTTCTTTCAAATCCGCTCTTACTACCTGTACAAAAATAATAAATAATTCAGAAATACGTAAAGTAATTAAGTTAGGATATTCATATCATTACATCTTAAACAGTCTACCTGATCGGCGTCAACAAATATTATTTTTTTAACATTTAGCGGAAACAGGACGTCGAGAAACAAGATTTTATATCCCCAAATAGTCCTCTGTTTCTCAGTTTGTTGATGAAGCCATCGAGGCCATTTGTATTGGACGAGTTCGAACTCAAAACCATATTCCTTAGCCATATGTGGCAGAAAGTCCTGTATCATAAGAAAAACTTTGTTACTTGTTTTCATAATTAGAGTTAGAGAATAAGATTTGACTACTATGCCATAAACATTTTACCTTTAATGTTGGTGAAAGATAATTTTTTAAGAACCAGAATTTAACTGGTGTTTTAGTGTGTTTAATAACACTTAGCATCATGATCTTCAAGAATCTTTCATATAAATGGCCAGAGGCAAGAGAGAAGATATTTAATTTTTCATCTTGGTCTTCACTTTCATCTGCCGTAAATGTCCTAATTTTGAAAATATATCAAAATATAAGATTTATTGTAAATTTGAACTAATTATAATTTAGCTATTTTACATCAGCCAATAAAATATCTCAATTAATACAAATTATATTATCAAAGCAGTGATATGTTAAGTTAATAGGATCACAAATTGAAAATAAGAACACATATTGGTGACTTGGGGTAACAGTAATTAATGTGAATAAACTAATGCAATAGTTTAAAGTATATTAAAATTGCAGATTAACTGGATGTTAGAATTTAAAGCCACAAATATGTTCTCCGTTGTAATGCATATGTATTTATGCTTGATTTCATTTTGGAGTATGTGTATGTGTACTTAATTATAGAGAAATTATGAATGTACTTAACTACATAATAATGAGAAGCTTACCAAAATTTGGCAATGCTAAAAAAGAGAGAACAAATAAAAGTTAAGTTCAAAGGTAACGGAATACCATGCTATACATGTTAAATACTAACACCCAGCATTAGGAAATTGTTGAAACATGGAATACGAATAATTCAATCAATCGAATGTACCTAGAAATGGAGTTCCATAATCCAGAATCTTTCTCGTTGTCCGATAAAAGATCTATCCCTGCCTTATCTGGTTTCTTGGAAACCTTCACTTTTAACACGTGACTCCTCAGAGAACTTATCAGGACTTTTACATCATTGCCATTTTGAATAACATCTTGTCCTTCAACAGTAGTAAAGTCGTATATTTCTGCGGATCGTCCTTGCCGAAGTCGTAACACCCACTCGCCAGGATTTGCTTTGAGTTGGAAGTATCCTAGATTGGCCATTACTATAGTATCAACCATCACAGGCTGTTTCTCAGTGCCCAATGTAAACTGAAGACCTCTTGGTGGATTTCCCATTACTGCTTCAAAACAATGACCCTCGAGCAGCAAGTATTCCAACTCGAATTCACTGAAGCAATACAAAATAAAGGTTAGTAAAACTAAAATCAAAATTATTTGATTCAAATTTATATAATTTATATAATTTATAATAAAGTTTATTTTAACATTTTTACCTATGTATACCCATCGCGACATTATCGAGCTTAATGTTATCTAAATCATAAACACTGCGAACTACTTCCACAAGCCAGTTCTCAGGTGCATGAATGTATTGAGTTAATAATGACGAAGTTGGAAGTTTTGTGAACTTTGCAATAGAACCACTGATATCTCCTTCTGTTGTAAACTGCAACTCAGGTTCGAGCACAAATCGATAAAAACTGCAAGAGAGAGAAAAGTATATCATATATTGTAGTTCACAACAAATGAGAAAAGAATTATAGAAAAAAAAAACCGACTCAAATATTGTTTTACCTCTTTAATGGCATATCACTATTCTTGTCTACGCAGTTCAAAAATACTTTTATGTTGCAATTTAATGCTTGTTGTAGTGTTTTTAATATCGGGCCCAATTTTTGAGCACCACGTGAAACTGGATCTACAATGGCAATAAAATTGAAGGCAACTTCATCAGGATTGGCTGCTGAAATTTTTATGACGCTGCAAAATAAAACAAATGTTCTTGTATGTAATATTCAATGATTAAATATTTTCATATTTGTTTCGTTAATTGTTTAGTTTTTTATTACATAAAAAATCATTATTTTACCTATGATCATCTCCATGGAAAGGAACATCATACCGACTTCGAGTTTGTGGACGTGGCACTAAGAGTGAAGTGATCTTCATAATTGTATCATCCTTAATATTATTTTCTTCTGCAGAAAATATTACAAATATTTAATTATTTTTATCACACAGATTAAAACAATTATGTTTTTTTAAGTAATAGATCATAAAATACCATATTCATCTTCATTGAAGATTTGATCTTTTATCAATTTCATAAATAATTTTTCGCCATAGGTACTTTGGCTAAATCTTTCTAATAAAGAGAAGTCTTCATTAGTAAACTCTTCGTTACTATCCAAAGGGCCAATAATACGGCCATTGCACAAAACTGCTCTTGTTCCTGTCTCCATATTTAGGACGATTTTAACGTAATGTTGATGCAATGACAATATCGAATTTTGATTCTCTAAGATTGCTGCCACAGATTTATCCTGCAATAATTAAGTTATTATATATTAATAAGGTGATTTTTAGCTATATATGTGTGTATGTATATATATATATATATATATATATATATATATATATATATATATATATATATATATATGTGTGTGTGTGTATCTTACCTCAATCTCAAAGTTACCATTAGCAATGAGAGCTACATTGTCCTCTTTAAGAATTTTACGCACGTAAAGTATAACTTTTTCTGGTGTTAATGCACTTATTGCAGCAAGCACAATTTTGTTAATATCAGACTTTACATTTGCGTCATCTTTTGCATTAATAATAATACTAATTCGTGCATCAGTGTTTGATTCCTATAAAACCATGTAAATTTTATTTTAATTTGTGCGTGTGTGTGTGTGTGTGTGTGTGTGTGTGTGTGTGTGTGAAACATAAAATATAGTTCTAAATTACATACTACATATTCAAGGGCTTCTCGTAATAATTGTCTGCCAGACAATGATTTCAAATCAGCTACAACCCAGAAGGAATATAAATGACGCATATTACGACGTGGTACAAAGAAATAGTGCATTTTCTTCATTAAATAAGTTGATAGATTTTGAGAAGCCCATTTAGTGTAGTCGTCATCTTCAGGAATTGTACCAATTAAATTTAACCATGCATTCTTGTCCACTTTCAAAATACGTTCGTTCAATCTAGAAAGCGAAATAATTAATGCAATGGAGTCTAAATTTATGTTAAATAAAAGATTAATTATAAATGTTATATACCGTGGCATAACATTTGGTTGATTCATAAGAAAATCAACAACGTCGTCACCTTCTGTTACTTCACCTCGATATACTGCTTTTTGTAACACAGGTGTCTGTGACATAATAGTAGATAACACTGCTTCCTCGTACGATTCAGAATTGATCTGATTAGGCGTCAAAGGTACACCGTTTAATAAAGCTTGTGGGAACTTCTTGAAACCACATCGTTTTATAAAGTCACTAGCTAAATGTCGCCCTACATCATATTCTGATTCCTCACCAAGAATGTAAGGTATACTAGCAGACGAGTCTTTGGATCTGATAACTTTTTTTATATCATCCACGTCAGCACCAGAATACCCAATGTAATTTCCTAACTAAAGCAAAAATAAATTTTATTATTTTATTAAATAAAGATATATCAAAATGCTATAATAAATATAAAGCTTTACCTCTGACAAGAAATGTAAAGCTTCTTTTGGACTTCTAGTGTCTGCAAAATAGTGATACGCATTATTAACTGCGACACTGGCATCCGTTAAACCTGTTACAGATATATTATAATTTGTCACAAAGACAAATCCTACTCTTAATGGTGCAGAATGCGCATAGAGAGATTGTGCTAGAGTTATGAGTGGCATAGAATCTTCACTTAGAGGGTCAATAATTAGTACCTAAAAAAAAAACTCATGTATTAATTATTTTAATTAAAATTATTTTAATTAAAATTAACATTTTATTTCTTTAATAATACTAACTAAATTATATAAATTCCTTCTAATATTTCTGAGCATGCCAGGAAACGTTGGCCGTAATAATTCAGTTAACGACGGTGACCAATTACTATATCGTGAGTCATTTTCAATATCGTTGATCCAATTAATTGCGGAATCTCTTATGTCCATTGCAAAATTTTGATTATCCGTACCTCCTGACAAATCCAAAGCTAACAATTTACTCATCTTTTTATTACTAAAGCCTGAAATAATTCACAAAAATATAATTTTTAAACATAGTTTTATAGATATAAATATATATAATTTAATATCTACATGTATAACTATTTACAAATCGTACCAATTTTATGAAGAGCTTCCATCACTCGTAATTCACTCCTTAAAGACTCTAAAAGAGTTAGAACATCAATAGCTTCCAGGTCAAAAAATAAGCCATTGATAAAAAGAGCTGTATCTGTTGGTTGTATATTTAGACTTCCCATAAATATTTCTTGATTCAGCTTCATTTCCTTCTTCATATCGCTATTCACTTTAGTTCTAATTAACGATTTTGCCTACAGAACAAAAATAAACTATTACATGTATACTCAGCTGTATAAATACAGAAAATTCATTTTAATACACACTTGCATAGGAAAATTCTGCGATATATCAGTCAAGATGTTTAATGCTTCCGAAGAAGGAGATTTCATTATCCTTTCAGCTGCCTGATGACTTAATTCTTGAAACTGCCATACTTTAAAAGCACCAATTTCATGACTGGTTTCCAATAAATACGTCTGTATTTTATCCAATTCAGCTTGATCTGGATATAATTTCCTAAAAAGATAATATATTATATTATAGTAATGCAAAGTAAAATGTACATAGACACTAATATCTTACATTCTTACTAACCACCTTACTTTAAAATCATAAAGTTGATTCCTTCAATTTCTTCCATGCCATCATTTGCTACTTCAGAGTTTTTTCCTGTATTGTCTTTAATATCAGAATCATCAGTTGCTTTGTACTCTGTAGATTTCATTTGCAATTCTACACCATAACCTGATAAACGCAATTTTTTATCTTCTCTCTCCTGTAAATTATTTTTGATGAAAAACATAATTCTCTATAATATATATGATGTCTATAATTAATTTCTATTACTTTAACATAATGACGAAGAATGTAATTGATTCCTTTTGTTTCTGCTATGTTTTTTAGCTTCTCATGAAAATTGGTAAATGTAGGTGTCCCAATCTGGCCATACAATATCATTATTTTATCAGAATCTAAAGTACTTAAATATCGATGATCTACATCATAGGTATCTATAGTTTCCCATGTATCCTGAAAAATAAATAATATATTTTATATATATATATTGTATATATGTATAAATTATGTCAATAGATAAATTACACAAGACAGAATATAAATAACTTACCTGCTCAAGTAATCTATCTATGTCTTCTAGAGAACAAGTAAATGTTCCGCCAATGTTAACAACATTGTTGCATCCATACAAAGAAACATTCTTATTCACAGCCATTTGAGAGAACATTTCCACACGTGCGGAATAAATACGTAAAGACAATCCTAACTTAAAAACTGCCATCTCAGATTGAGACAGATACTTTTCAGCCAATTCAAGAATCACATCATAATTCTCCTTCTGTGTAGCTGTTTGGGGCAATTGTAGAAATTGAGTGTGACTGGTTTGTGTTTTCAATTTAATTGAATCATAACATAATTACCCAGTACAAGATTGCTAATCCTTCTGGAATACAAATCAATAAATTTCCAAAAGTAACTTGGATTTTCATCGCTAAGATATTCAGCTGCTTCAAGAACAAGAGGTGTTTCGTTCCATTTGGCATTTATTAAAGTGGTCACGTATTTGTTGATCTTTTTGTCGGCTCCAAGTTGACTGGAGCATAACGAAATTATATAAAAAAATATGAGACCCCTCATCTGCAACAAAGAAAAGAATTATCAAGTACATGTCGTCAACAAACTGTTACTATAAGTCTCCGTTGGTCAATAAAATTCTAGAATTTTTAGAAAAGAGATCGAGCGTTTCGTCGTCAAAACATTGCGAATCTTCACCGAGACTCGCTGCACACGTTAGTTACGTCGGATGCACAGGACGGTATGATTTGTACGCGTGCGGCATCTGATGATCACCGATAAGCGATAACGCGCGGTTTCGACGACAGCTAGACAAAGGACGTCTAAGACGCTTCACGTACCTCCGAAATAGTTACTAAAGTTATCTATCTTAGCTACAAAGAATGCATTGATGACTATAGCCGATCCATCCAGCGCGCGTGCCACATGCACAATATCTCGGAGCGGCGATCGGGCTTACGAGCAATTATCATCCGGCACGTTTGGAATGACGTACTTTGTCGCAATGCTGGGGACAATTGGCGGCACTTGAGCCGTCATTTAGTTCCAAAAGCGGCGGACATTTCCGTCAGAGAGAAACCTAAGAGTGAACATGCTCGCATTTTAGATAGAATCCGTTCACTGGCGCCTCTATGTGCACAAAATGTGCACGTTGAACTATGTAGCTACGGATATTTCCAGCGGATAATACATCTACGGCCATTTTGCGCCGTATTACATACTCTGTTTAGTTCTATTCCGCGCTATGTCCATTGAATGTAATTGTGTAACAATAAAAATTGCATATTATAAAAATAATAACTAAAAATGGGAATAATTTCGGCTTAAAATGATATTTTAAAAAAACATTATTAAGCACATATTTGGTAATGCTTCTATGCAAAACAAACTACTTGTATATAAAGGAAAGGAAGAAAAATGTGACGGAGAAAATATAAGCTACATATTGCTTATAATATCTAAGCTTGGATATTTATTACAAAAGGATATTTATTACAAATTATGTTCGTTTATAGAATGCGATAACACGGAAAAGAGTGTTAAATTACAATTATAAAAAGCCAGCGTATATTATCTGTTGTTTGCAATGCGGAAAATTAGTGAACGCGACGCCAAAAGCGGGCCGCCCAACGCCGCCGCGTGACGTCACCGCGTTACTTTTGGCGCGTAAAGTTGGCGGCGCGGGAAACGAAGCCACCCCCTCCCCTCATTTACGTTTCATCGGAACGCGCCGGACGCAGAATGGATCGGCTCTCGGACGAGTGGCGATTCGATCAAACGGTAATCGAAATCTATCCTGTTTACCGCTTATTGCAATATTTAACTATCGTATAACTAATAGATTCGATATTTGATACATTAATGATCTATTCGAACGCGTATTTCGTGAAACTTGTACGGCCAAAAATCGCGCGAATCGATAATTATATTTTTGCATACGTATATATTTAGCTACAATTTTATTTTGCATATTTGACTTGTATTTTAATGCGAAATAGCAATCGCCACAAAAGGCGAGCGTGTTATACTTTCTGTTGCTCGAAATATAGAAAATTCGTAAATTTCGACGCCAAGAGCAAGACGCGCAACGTTGCCGCGTCGCGCGGGAGACGAAGCTCCTGCGCCATATTAATCGCATTCGCGCTTCATTTGCAGATCGCGGCGGACACGGGACGGACTGGCTCCCGGATAAGTGGCGGCGCGACTCGATCAAATGGTGAGAAACCTATATTAATCCCACTTATAACTTATTGCAGTATCTAAATATCGCGTAGCTATTGATGCTGCTAAATAATTTGAACGCGTATTTCGTAAGACTTGTTCGGCCGAAAATGTATTGCGCGCAAATAATTAATAATTATATTGTCGAACACATATCTACGTACAATTTCGTATCATCCATTTAACTTGCATTATAACGTGAAATAACTATTGTGATAAAGAGCGAACGTATATTTATTGCTCGAAATACGAAAATTTCGTGAACGCGACGCCAAAAGTGGGACGCGCAGCGCCGCAACGCCATCGCGTCGTCGCGGCGTCGCGTCACTCTTGGCGCGTGAAGTTGACCGCGCGAAAGAGACGAAGCACCTTCGCCATATTAATCGCATTCGCGCTTCATTTGCAGATCGCAGCGGACAGGGGATCGGCTCCCGGACGAGTGGCAGCGCGACTCGATCGAATGGTAAAATGAAACTTATATTAACCTTGTTTATCGCTTCCAACATTTGACTATTTCCACTATCGCGTAACTAGGTTCAATATTCGTGTATTGATAATAATTTATTCGTACACGTCTTTTGTAAGACTTGTTTGGCCAAAAGTGTCTCGCGCGTATAATTACATTTTCGGATATGTATCAATCTAAAATTTCATATCGCACATACAATTTTCATCATAAGCGAAAGAATAACTGTCATATAAGGCGGGCATTATCCGTTGTAAGAAATGCGAAAAATTTGTGAACGCAACGCCAAAAGTAATATGCGCTGCGCCGCAACGTCACCGCGTCGCCGCGGCGCACCTGACGCGCGAAGTTAACCGCGCTAGAGACGAAGCTCTTCTGCCATTTTAATTACATTTACGTTTTATTTGCAGATCGTGGCAGGCATGAAACGGTTCGGCTTCGAGACGCGCGCGTGAAAGACTTTTATAAATAATTAGTCCGCGCGCGATTGTCATACTATTCGCGAGTGTTTTTCGCGAGTGTCTTGTGCTGGACAAGGAGGAGATTTGACAATCCAATCCTGAGAGGAGGAGCAGGCCTGGGAAAGGCATCGGGCATCGGCGAAGCAACCTTGGGAGTGAGTATTCTTATTTGTATAAAATTAATAGTTCTTTTCCATTTATTTTTATTCTTGTTTTTAATCTCGATATTTTAGTAATTTAGAAAAAGAGAAACTATCTAAAATTTTATATAAAAGCATATTCTTGTAAAGATTTTTTCGGAAAATAGAAATAATTATATTAGTAAATATCTAATTGAAAGACGAATATAAAAAGTTCATTTGCACTTAACTYAACACTTATCTTTTGAAACGTTGATTATTTTGAGCGCTGTTTTAATTTGAATCTTATGTTTGTGTGTTACAGTGTCGTCGCAGCTTCGTGGCAGATAACTTCGCCCGTTGCGCATCGGGTCGGTGAGTCTGAAATTTTTTTATTTAGGCAATGAATCTACGATTAATTATGTCAAATATAGAATAAATGTATCTCGGTACATATCGAATAACAACAATATTTTTATACAACAATAAATTGTTGTATAAAAATATTACATCTCGTAGATTCATTGCCTTAAAATGGATGGGCTAAATTTGATTACGGCAAATATTTAATCTTGGTGGCATCTTTATCGATAAATTGTGCAACTGTACTTGAAAAAATAAATGCACGCATGAAGCTCGCAAAATAGAACTAATTTTTCGTCGAGTTATATTAATGTATCTTCGCATTTTAATACAATAYAAATTATTTTAAATAGAATTTAAAGTTTTAAATAAAATAAAATATATAACAAAATATTTTTTAACAAAATAATGTAGAATTAGAATAATTTAGAATTTTATTTTGCAAATTTTCACTAGCATAAATACATAATAGATTAAATTTTCGCAATTTTATTACATGATTTAATTTTGTTAAACATAATAATAATAATAAATATTTTACTGAAGCAAAGAAACAAGAATTGAAATGATATTATAAMGTATAAAGTAACGTATAAAATAACGATTTTTGGAAGAAAACATTTTCACTTTCGCTAGATTTTTTTTATCAAGAATTATTTTTTATAATTTTATTTTTTATGAACAAAAGACATAWGAAGAAAGATGTGTTAGGTTGTTAAAAAAAGAAATATTTGTAGATACAGGAGAATCATTAGAATTAATAGAGTGTGTTTTATTTATCCATCTATTCCTTTGTCCCATATTTATCCAAGATTAAATATTATATAAATCGATGTAAGAGAGCAATATATTTAGATAGTTTTTCAATATGCGTAATTACAAGCATAAACAAAAACGATAAGAAATATTTAAGTCTTATTACGCAATTTATTTTATTAGAAAATTAAAATTGCTAATGATTTAAATATTTCGCTTTTAATTTTTCTTTATTTTAACAAAGCATCGATTTTGCCCTAATCTTTTGTAGCTTGTCTATTTTTGATTGGCAAATCAGTTTTTTGTTAGATAAAATCAAGTAGTATGACGTGAGATCCAGTAAATATTTCAAGAAACTTTTTATATTATTTTTGTGTTGATCGTGCAGTAAAATACTTTTGCAATCATATCTTACATTAAATAATATTAATTTTAATATCAAATGAGAAATATAACAAGATATATTTATGTCGATATATAAATATATAGTTATATAATATAAATATATAATTTATAAACACTTATGTATATAGATAGAGACAATTTGATTACGATTAAAAAACAGTAAGTAATGAGAAGAGTTGATGACAAATTATTTTCATAAATTCTTTTTGATGTAAGTATATTTTTTTAGTAAATTAATTTTGTTAATACCTCTTAACAAGCATGTGCTCATAGGATGTTTGTGACAAGGAGAATGTACACGAGCCGCGTATATGCAACGTACAATCTATTTATTATTTACAACAACGTAGCAATGTTACGTAAAACCACATCGCCCTTTGTCTAATGACAGGTTGCTTATCACACAGTTTTAAAAAATAGGGCGCAGTCGTATCCGGCTGCGCCGTTTCGAACCAATCGGCGACCGGAGTTTCGCGCCCTTAGCGAATACGAAATATACATCATGCAAACGTAAATCAAATGGGGAAAAAAATCATCGATGCTATCTTGGGAACGAATTTGAAGCAAATTATTTCTGAAAAAGAGAAATTTCCCATTTTGGTAAATAAGATTTTAAATTTTATCTAATGATAATCAAATAATAATTTTACATTATTTTTATATTATTATAAGTTTAAAAGTCTTTGAAAATTAAATTTCAAGTAATACGAAAATTTCACTTTAAACAAAATTTAATTATTTACTTAATTACGAAAATATTTAAAATATGTGGACTTACTATTACATTATTTTAATATTTTTTTAATCAAAAAACTTTTCTTTGATTAACAAATTGCTAAGATTGATTTCAAAATTGCTGCCTTCAAAATATTATATGTGGCAATTTCATAGGTATCCTGTATAAATAAATTTTAATATAGAGATGCATAGATAAAAAAAGCAATATTGTAATAACAAATAACATCAAATCAAATAATAAAGAATGTTTTTATAAAATTAATAAAATTTTCAATGGAAAGAAGCTAAAATGAAAAATAATTTATTCATAATTTTCGCGAAATTATATATTTTGCTGAAATCTATAAATCGTAATCGATTCTTTTCGGCAACGTTTAGGCTTCAGTCGCACATTTCATTAAAAGGACGCACGGCGAGTCTTTAGATTTCTGTTACATTTTCGTATTATACATTCGGATTCGTCGATTCGTTCTATTTGTTGTGGCGGCAATTCTAATGGTTTGTTACGATGTGAATTTTATTGACATGAACGTGGCGATCGCCCATCACATATAGAGATACGTGTCGCGTACATACACACAGAGACAACCATGCACTCACATCGCGTGTGTTGTGTGCGTGTAATTGCGTGTAGATATACGTGTGTATTATATAATACATGTATATATATATGCGTGTCATAGCGTAACACGTTCAACGTGACGCAAAAATCGGAAATTAATTAACGTTGCAATCCCATTGTACCAGCTTGATCTACGCTAACGTCTATAATGTTATTCACAAACTCGGTGAATGTCCTTAAAAATAAACGGGAGAAGATCGAATCGTTTCAAGTAGGCAGAAGCCGTGCCTCCAGGCGAGCGAATTAGGCAAAGTTTTACGTATTCGATTTGCCGCGATCGTTTGATCCTGAGATTTTAATTTACGTTCACGGGATGAGAAAATCAAACCACGATCACCGCGTCCAGCTTTAAACGTGCACCGCAACGTCGAGCCGCATAGTTTAAAATTGATTCGAATATTAACTGACTTGTACATTTTGTTTTTTCACTATTTCTCACGTTCGCATTTTGTCGACTCTTTCCAGTTTCTTTGATAGTACTCGGTAATATACTTTATTCTCGACGGTATTTTACATCGTCAATGTAATATTCTTTTCCTTCACCGTGATTAAAACAGACTCTTATATGTAGGAACAAAGTTATATATACGTATGTATGTGTAGAATATATCCTCAAATGTTATATTTTGGAACCAATGGTAAAACATTGTTTAAACGATATCTCGAGGAAAATTTATCCAAGAGAAGCAATCTTTTTGCTCGGAATACACTTCTAACAATCATAATGAACTAATGAACGCAAATAATGCACGCCGTGTTCGCGTTTGAACGCTAAATCTCGCCCGCGAGAACGAAAGTTTATTGTTAACATTAACATTACAATATAACCGCGTGCCCTTCTCGTTTATCGTCAATTTGTTATCGTACGAGAATGACGATGCGCGAGTTTTTGTATTTACTTTTCGCGTGGACAGCTGAAAGGGTGGACGGATAGCTGCCGCGGCATTTGGGGGGGAGTGAGTTCCTCTATCAAGTTTAAAACGAGAGTGGACGAGTTTTGCCCTCCGTTTACAAAGCGAACCCTGTCTCACCATGTATCTGGTATTGCACTGACCGAAAATACTATGTACACTATTGCGGTTTACACGATTAAGGAGGATCACGAACCGTTAAGTTTGACTATTGACTCGAGTAGAAATGGGCAGTTGAATACTCGCAATCTTTGTTGTCGTTAATATAAATGTTAAACTCGGCAGAATTAAGGACATAAAAATTGCATCAGCACGATAAATATAAATAGATTTTGCGGGAAAGAATATTTTGTTCAAGCATTTGAGCTATTTGTAAAATGAAAAAAATAATTATATTATGGTCGCGAATTGAAGGAGAGGTGTATTTACGCCTAATAATTTGTAATTATTTTTCTCACAATGACGTTATATTTACAATGTAGACGAGGAATTGTATTTAACGATTAAAACATTAATTAAACGCACTTAAATGCGTTAGTTGCGAAATGAAATTGCGATAAGTATATTACAAGCCCGGTCATGAATTAATTTAATTAATTGCGCGGTACCACGAAAAAAATAGCGGATCATGATCTTCCTTGACGCACACAATGTTCCGGATGTGTGCATTCTCATGCTATCCCGGTCGAATGCCCTTACAATACATGTAAATTCCTAACCATATATGCATATACTTACTTTATATGCACATAACGAATGCAATTGCACAGAGAGACGCGCGCATATCTCACATCCAAACACAAACACGCATTTCTGCGCGGGCGCATGTACAGATAAATATATATATATATATATACAACGTGTATATATAAAAGTAACTTCTTCATAACGTACAATAAATTTTTTTTTTTTTGGCACATCTCATCAGCTATTGGATCCATACAATTACACCTAGTTAAGTATGCATATCCGTATAAATATATAAATACACACACATATATATATACATATATATATATATACATATATATTTATATATACGTATACCAGCTTGTATTAATTTTTAATATTCACCGAATGCATACATGTATAACGTCGGTCCAGATGCATTTAGTTTCGTCTTCGTTTCATGCTGCGGACATGACGTACAAAGGACTCGAATTTTGAAATGTTTAATATTTCGAGATGAAATATATTTAATCTCGTTATTTAAGAGAGCTCAAGGATTTAAACTCGTATCTTAGAACATAAGAGCGTGCTTCATAATTTCGCTCTGACAAATTTATGAAAGTACCAACGTTATTACAGCATTAAAGAGAGAAAGAACTATTAAGCTTTAGAAAGTACCAACTGAGAGATGAGAGTGCATCCACACCGACATTATTAATTCCGCATCGCGCAAACATCTCAAAATATCATATTTTATGTATACTATATATATATATATATATATATATATATATATATATATATATATATATATATATATATATATATATATATATATATATATATATATATATACGTCTATCTACATTTAAATTTACTTTCCGCATAATCAATTTTAGTGCGTTGTCTCTCTCGACCCTATCTATCTCTAGAAAATTATATAAGAGGAACGCGGTTAATCTGAATTATTTATACATATATAAGTTTTATGCCGCTAAAGTTAAGTGCCACGCCGAACGAAGAGCAGGCTTGGCAGGCGCACGCATCTGCGTGGGAATCGCACTCTCTTGAGCTTGCAATACTCTTCCAAACTCCATCAATAGATCTTTTTTCTTTTTTATCTAAAAGTCAATGTCAATGTTCTGATTTTTAAAGATGAAATTATCGCAGATATGACGCTTCACTGAAATTTGCAAGAATCACGCAAGAGAGAATTTAAGAATCTGAGAATTGTGACTGATTCTGTCGCGTAATATTATGAGAATCTTCTTCAGAAAAAAAAAATGAAAGAAGGAGAGAATTGCAATGTCATTCGACGAGAGCGCGACTCCGTGGACCCATTCAAAAAATCCGGCACGCAGTCGGAATTGAATCATCGATTAGGACTTCTTTGCGTATGTTTATTCTCTCTTTATTTAAATTTTATATATATATATATATATATATATATATATATATATATATATCCACATGAACAAGGCACTCTCTGACAGAAGGGTTTTTCGCCGGATCCCTTGTCCTCGCGCGTCGAGTAAAAAGTCTTTATAACCACATCGAGCTTTCGTTTCCATTTTGGGCCATCTTCCTCGAAAACGTCGAGTAAAAAATGGTCGGGGTGCACTTTAGAATATTTCGATAAGAGCTCTCGCATATCCCGGATTTCATTGCGTCGAGAATTCCGGAATTAGGCTTTAAGCTGGACAAATCTTCCTAAAGCTGTCATTTTTTTTTATTTGAGACATACAATGACATTTTGTCATCGTTTTTCGTTCTTTCGCTTCTTCTTCTTTGTTTCCTGACAGTCGCATAATCGAATTCCATTATACTTTCGAGAGATGTAATTTCATTTTACCAATAGAAGATTAGCAATACTTTTATATATAATAATATTACGCAAGCGAACAGATATGGCATCTGCTATTGCCATAATTGCTTTCCAATTTTTCCATTTCCGCTCTTTATTATCATATCTTCTATACGTTCGCTGTATCCAACAGCACTGTCAGAAAAAATTGTAAAAATGCGACAAGAACAATTTGAAAGCTAGAAAGCATATTTAGCAGATACCATCATCATATCCGTTTATATAAAGTAGAACTCGAAATATCTGCTGCTGTTCATATGCACGATTAATTAAGAACTATAGCGATAGTACAAATTCATCTTAAGACGAATAGCACGACAGAAAAATATCTGTTTAACGCGAATTCATTGAGATATTTTCTATTAGGCGAATTATTGACGATTTCAATTATTAATTTGTTTGATCTTAGAAACAACTCAAGAAGGAATGCTCGTACCGAATGAAGACGAACATGGACGTAACTGTTATTACGAATCACTAGATTTAATCCTTTCGGTATTTATGCGTTGTACAGCAATATTTTTCACATATTATATAATATTATATAATTTTTTAATATTATTTAATAAATATATATATATATATATATATATATATATATATAATTCTCTTTTTATCTTTCTTATCAATATGGAATCAAAATGTGTGTTCGATTAAGTTCGATTAAGACATTTACTCGAAATCTATAGGAGTATATTCCAAAAATCGTGTTACAACTATGAAATTGATTTTTTCTAAAAAAGAGGATAATTAAAAGATATATAAGAAATATTTTTTGGATAGGATTGGTGAATATTGATAACATTTCGAGTAATAAAAATTGCACGACACAACTGCTTATGCGTATCGAAAGGATTAAGGCGAAACGTAAAGTTATCTGCGTACCTTCTTACGGTACGAACATGAGTCAATGCCATAAAGAATCTCGCCCACGGGCAGATCGACATGCGTTATAAAGGGAAGCACTTGGTCCGTTTCTGAGCAACGACCGATCGGCAGTCGACCTTAGAACCGAGAGTGAAATTCTCCGGCTTGACGGTCTCTTCGACGGAAATTTTGCCGAGTCGCTTCTTAACGCGGAATGGCGTCGATCGGGGCGATATGATCTCATAGAGATCGCTAGTCCGCCCTTGGACGTCTCCTTTGGAACTGTTGATCTTCTGATCGATGGGAATGGCGATGTCCACTTCGGCGCAGTGATTTTGACTGGGCTTTCTCGGTTGTTCTTTCTCCGTTGATTCATCAACCAGGTCTTTCTTGTTTGTCTCCTCGGACGGAGAGTTGAAGACACTCGAGGAGCAGCTCTTAGAGTCGCAAATCAATGTCATGTCGGGATAATCATCGGTTTCGGACGGCAAGTCCCTCGTAGAGGCCAAAGAGATTGCTCTAGCTTCCGGCTTCTGAGACTTCTCTTCGTCGGCGTAATCCAACGACAGACACTTCTTCTCGAACAAAGCTGGTCCGGACGATTTATGATCTTCAACTTTCGTCTCGTTGCTTTCTCGATTTGATATAACTTTACTCTCTTCTGTGGTTTCCAGCGAGTTAATCATCCTCGACGGACGTCGCACGCTGTTCTCCCGCTCTACCGAGAGACAGAATTCTTTGTCTGTTAACAAAATACGCTTCGGCATCCGCACTGGTTTCTGATCAAGATCTAGATTCTTTTCCCAGGACGGAGTTTTTAACAAGCTCTTTACTTTACGCAATTCTGTTAGTAGATCCATAGTCTCTTGCGACGGTTCATGAAAGATCCGCCTTTTTGGCCGTCTGATGGATGCGTTTGTATCCGATTCCTGATCAGGATGATCGATTCCTTCCTGCTTTCTTAAAATGGATCTCATCGTACCTTCTTGACTCTGATCTCGCTTATCCATGGCAGTTTCACTCGCATTTGTGTCAATTGCAACGTTTTCTATCTCAGATGTGCTCTTCATGGTTACGTCAAGGTCCCCTGGTAAAAGGTTCAGTCTTTCTTGTCGACTTATTGCTCCCGGAGCGGCTCGAGTGCGCCGTTTAAAAGCCGCATAACTCTCCATAGGTATTTCCTGCAACTTAAATTTGTCTTGCAATTGTTTGAATGTCTCCCTCGTGTACTCTCGACGAGTCGTTAGCGAATCTTCCGACGAGATCTCCCGCGTTTTCCCGATGTTATCGGTCATAGTGCGAGCGGCAGTGACGAATGAAAGAGCGTCCTTCGCCAGGAGATTGTCCGAGGAGATACCCCGTCTTTCAAACTGATTGTACTTGATTGACCTGCGCGTATTCTCGACTGTCTTGATATCCTCGATGATTGATTTCCTGGTTTTTGTCGGGGAAAGAGTTCCTCTCTCCAGAGCGCTACTCCTCGACTCGATTTCGCAATCAGGAGAGACGCTCGAGATGGGCCTCTTCGTAGGTGAGTTCGGCGTGCTATCATCGCTACGAACGATCTCGTGGGAACCCTGAAAGATTCTGCGACGAATCATAGTGGCTGATTCCTTCTTCGTGCGTTGCGCTCTTCCACGTTGCGGCGAGTTGTTCCAGCTATTAGTTTCACCCGGCGAGTTCAAGCACGTGGTAGAGGAGGATATGATTTCCTCGCTCGTGGTCACTCGGCACTTCAATAACTCGGCGGCCACGCTAGTTGGTCGCTTCTCTAATTCTAATCGCGACTCCGTTCGCTCGTCGCTGTTATCCGTCGGCAACGAGCTTGGCCCTGAATCCAGCACATCGTTCAGAGGTGTGTCATATAATGTATTCCGTTCCTTTGACGGTACGGACTCCAGATCTTCCGTCTCAAAGGAATACATTTTCAGCAGGAATTCTTTACCCGACCGTCTTCTTTCGAAGGTTGCCGTTTGCGAGGTCTCCGCAGATTTGCATTGAACTTCTTCTGGACGAGAGGTAACGGGTGTTACTTCTGGTATTTCGATAATGTTTTCAACATCTTCTTTGATGGCAATCTGCTCGATATCGTGTCTGATATTATTCTTTATTCCGTCATGATTTTTCATCGCATCGTTTGTCCTCGTCCTAAGTTCGTTCTTACGTTCGTTATGCGGTGTGTCGAAAATGAATTTGTCCAGAGTTTTAGATGAGCCGATCTTATCCAGAAACGGTCTTTCGATGGCTTTGCTAGGTCCGATCTTCTCCAGATAAGGCTTACCGAGAATTCTCGGTGTCAGCTTCGCTAGGAATGGTCGGTCTTCCGTTTTTGAGATGCCAATCTTTCTAAGAAATGGCCTCTTTTTTTCTTTGTCTTTGACGACCTCGAACGAGCGATCACTCAGCCGATCGTTGCTGTAATTTGACGAATTGTCACTGCTCTTGGAACGAGCTCGTTTGCTGCGCGTCGTATACGGCGTGAGTGGCGTTCTAGGCGTTCTCGGGGTGAGAGACGGACTTGGTTCCACGTTCGGACAGGTTTCATCCAGCAATGCCATCGCAGTCGTTAGATCCATGCAAGCTTTCCGCGGCACCGGTATTGCCGGTTTCGGGAATTCGCTCTCGATGCTGCTATTTCTCGTCGAGTTCAGATCCAGCCTGCCATCTCTGCCATTAGCATACGAGTACGAGGGATACGAGCTCCGATCGCCCATTGGTCCCGGTGAGGTATTGGTTTTCGAATAATCTTCCAGGTACCAGGGTGTCACGCTGAGGTCTTCCGGCCTCGCGGCAGGACTTTGTGGTGTTATTGTGCCCTTGCTGACAGCACCTTTGCCACTAACGGTCTGCTGTTGTTGTTGCTGTTGCTCCTGTTGACTCTGTTCCATACCACTCGATGATGGTATCGTTCCATCGCTAACCGACACTTCGTTCGATGTACGGCTGAGAAGCGGCCTGCGATAGCCGGAACAAGTAGCAAAATGTGGCGGCGCCGGCCTTGCAGTTTCTACAACAATGCGACCCTGAGCACAGGGCACCACTGGTTCCCCATCCACCGGTGCCTCCTCCGGGGTCAGCGGTAGCGCTGCTCCGCGACCAAATTCAATGAACCACAGCTCGTCCCTCAACTCGCATTCTCACTTCTTTTCGTTCATGTCTTTATTTAAATAATGTAGTACGTAGTGCAAGACTAGGTCGTAGCAGTACTTGTATTCCGTCTGGAAAAGATCATTATATATATATATTTTTATATTCGTATTTAGATCAAAGTATCTCTGATAAAAAACATAAATAATATATTATATATATAATATAAAAAAATTTTATGTCATAATTTAAGAAATACGTAAGAAATTTAAAGAATATTACATTACATTTTTATAATTTAAAAAAATATATACCATATTTTCCACAAGCTGGGGTCTGTGTCTGCGCACAGTTTTGACGGCTTGGAAAATGTCAACTTCTCCGTGTTGAATGACCTGTTCTATGCATGCATTGGCGGCACAATAAACTCCGCAACGACTTCTGCCGTCGGGCGAGACTACAGCTACTGGTCCGTAGTCCGTTCGTTGTCTCCATCTTTCAACCATATTCATGAGCTCTACTAAACTATTTGTGGACGTGGGCACTTTGTGGCCCATTGGCCAACAAGTCAACTGGAACAGTTGCACGGTCTTCGGCGGTGCTTTTACTCCCGCCATCAATTCCGTCAATGAAACGATTTTCTTATTTATCCTAAAAACCTGAGAAATAATTTGTAAAGTTAAAAATAATTGTGTTATCACATTTTTTTATGTAAATACATAAACAGATTTTTTTGGGTGAAGATGATTCAAATAAAACTTGAAAATTAAAAATTTTTGACGAGAATTAAAAATCTTCACAAGAATTAGAGGATTGATTCTCACCCAGGTTTTTATATTGGTGTAATGATTGTGGCTGATGTGATCAATCGTGAATACGGGTCCGTATTTCTTGGAGTGTCTTCCTTCCGGCCAAAAACTGGGAAAATTCGTGGATCCCTGAGGTGGCACACACAATACTACCACCGCGGCGCATTCGTAGTCGTAAACTAAAGACCAGAATTCACCGCACGTGTGTCGAAGAGGCCATTCTGTTACGATATATTCTCTCGGTTTCGTGTAACCCTGCGTGGCATGACAATGAATGAATGTTCTTTGAAAAAACTTGGCAACGATTGCGGGAATGTAGGAAACGCGACATATACTTCGATCCGCAAAAATTTTTATATTTTATATTTATCAATTCGAAACTGTTTTTATCATCATTTTTAATATTATATATAATATAAATATAGATTAGACTTTAAAAGAGATTTGCATCGACGCATTTATATAAATGCTATAATGACTAATTTTAATTATTAGAACGCGGAGTACAAACAACTTGGTACAAATTTAAAAATTTATATCTAAATTAGGAAAGCATAATATTTTATAGCGATGTAAGAGAAGTTAAAGATATAAACCAGTTAAGTGGAATAATTTATTTTACTGACTTACGTCCACAAAGACAGCGTTGATGTAGTCCGTGAAACTGTTGCCCTGAAAGCTGGTGAGGTACGGTCGAAAGTTGTCCGCTGTAACAAAGAAGAAGATTGATTTGTACAACGTACAAGAAAAGCTATTTGTCGAAGCTGCCGGTCGCGCGAGTTGAAACAGTCCAGTTGAAACTCACGTGGAACTACTAGGACGTCTCTATTCTTCTCCCTGTTATCGGCCCTATGTCCACCGGCACAATCGCCGATTGTGAAACGCGGCGTTTGCTTGCAAATCTGCTGATATTCTCGTTGATATTCGTTCATCTTAGTTATCGGGTTTTTTATACTCTTCTGCTTCAGACGTTGCGATAATTCCGCCACGGGAAACCACGATGTACCACACACGACGAATTCCTCGAGCGTATCGTATACGAATTTGTACTGTTCCTACACAAATGTATCGAAATGTGAACAAATGTATCGAAATATAAGTTCAAATCAAAATTACTAAGTTACCATTAATAATAAACTATTAAAAGGATACCAGAAAAAAATTAAGAACAATTTATTTGTCGACGATAATTGAAAATAGCAGAGTATTTTTGCGCAAATTTTTTATATAAACAAGAACTGTTAACAAAAGAGAATATAGATTAATGTTCTTCAAATTAAAACTTTTCAAATTAGAACTTTTAGAATTTAATTAACACATTATTTTTATATTATATTTAATTATTTAATTGCTGTTGTACCAAATTTTCTATAAGCCCTCTCCTGCTCTGCCTTAGCTTCTTCAAGTAACCAAACACGTCGAACGCATCTTCCTCTTCGGCTAACTCCATGTTTGCATCAATCGCTAAATATACCCCCGATCGTCCGCCACCGTCGCTTTGTGTCACAAACAAATAAATTTATTATCTCATTATTAAAGCGAGAGTGACGCGCTCTCGCGTTACATAAATATAATCACAACTCGCAACACGAGTATCCTTACTTGCAGTGAACGACCATAGGACCGGATTCGTTCTTTATGGTTGATCCCACCACGGCTCGAACACGCCGTCTAAATTCCAGCACCGCGTTTCCGAAGGGACACGTGTGTGAGTGCCATTCTGTGTAATGAAATTGTAACAACGTCCTTTCTTCCGTAATCTCCTGAAAATGTTTTCGTATAACAGAGTTATAACGATCGCTTTTCACGATAACGATCATTTTACTTCTCATTCATATCGTTTCCTATACTTCGCGTTTCGTCATATACATTATTCCCTATTTTCCTCACCATGTTGCCGTTCGGAACGCGCACGTGGGATTAAGTGCTTCGAGATTTATGATCGGTGCTGAAATGCAGAAAATCGCCACCTAACAAATTAGCAAAGCGCGGTCGCGGAGTCAACTTGCGTCGTCAACAGATTATTTTTCGGGGGTGAGATTCTCCTCCGGTATTGTTATCTCGACAATGCCGTGTTAAGCACGACAATTGCAGTCGCATCTTGCGCTGTCCAGTCCGCGTTGCATGTTCTGTAACGTCTCAGCTCGCGCTTTGCTATTCCCGGAATGGGGTTACGAGGCTCTCCTCTTCTATATTAAATTTCGCTCAGACAGTAAATTTTGAAAGTAATTACTCTATTGCGTCTACCGTTCAATACAGTAGTGTAATAGTTTTGTATACGATTCATTAATAATCTTTCGAAAAGTACTGAATACAAGCCAAACAAAAGATTTTAAAGTATCATGTGTTGATACTTGTTTTGCGACGAAGTTTGTTCAACTGCGTAAGTTATTCTTTTTAGGATGATAATGTGAATAAACAGTTTTGCTTGATAAGCTATTCTATTATTCTATTCTATTATTAAGAGTCAATCAGTCAATTATTTGTGTTTAATGAAAACTTGCAAATTTTAAGAAAATATAGTTAGATATTGATGTATGAATCAAAATTTAATGAACTTTTTCCTTCAGTTAGTATTAACATCAACTTAATTATGTGTTTTCTTTTACAATTGTATTTTTTAAATATTAATAAAAATTTATTTAATGTTTTTTTTTTTAAGTATGTAACTGGTGCAAAATAGATAGACTATATATTATATTAAATACGAAAATAAAATATTTTATCATAAAAGAATACACGTGGAAGAACAAACACCTCTTTCTTGTGCAATGTGCAGTTAAAAAGAATATATACAGAGATTTAGAAACGCAGGCGGAGACATTAATGCGAAGAAACAGCTTTAACGTTTGAGAGGACTCTCTCTAGATAACGGGAAAAAAAAGACTAGATAACGATGGAATCCAGTGGTGGAATCAGATCACAAAGCGCGCGGAAGAGCTTTAGAAAGTCCCCGCAATTGTAATTTCTCATCCTTGCAGATAAAAGTGCAATTAAATTAGCCGCTCGCGTAATAACTTCTTGAGCAAATTTATTCTCATTCATATCGCGGATTCGTATCACATTTCGCATTCGAGCCGCGTCTAAATGACGAAACTGATGTAGTTAAAAAGATACGATTTATATACGGTTAAATTAGCTAACTTTTTTACTAACTTTGCTCTTTTTGTCGTCCCATTCTAGGCTGAGACAAGCTTCGAGTTTGTGACATCGAGTATGTTACTTGAGATTCTCGAGTATGTTGATTATATATTATTCAATCATCGCTCGAGTTCCTCGCGACTGTTCCGCAAAAATTTCACGGTTAAAAAGAAAAAGAATTGCGTCCGTCCGTGGATCATCCGGATAATTCCCATTGATGTGACGTCGTCGCAAATCCTTCTGATTTATTCAAACCTCAATATACACGAGTATTCGAAAGATGTCACGGTAGATTTACGTTACTCTGTTACCAGTGATAAATGGCACATATCGCGAATTTTTCAACTTTATACAAATTCGGGAAAAAAATGTTCGAGTTACTGAATTGTCGATCGATCACCGTGAATATTTGCACTTTCTCGCAAATATTGAATTTATTTGTTTTGCACGCGTTATTCAGTTGCTGCGTATGCTGAAAGTTATTAATCTGGGATACAAGTTTTGAAAAAAATATTTGTTCACTGTTTTTACATGTCGCATTTAAGTTTATATTGAGAGACAGATATCTCGATGAGTGATAAAGATGCAAAAATTTCGATGTGAAAATATAGCAAATAAACTTACGTTGTTTTCGTTCTTTTTATACAGCCTTATCGTCCTTATATGAAAATTAGCGAGTTCTTCTTCTTTCAATACGGAAACGCCGATACCCCCGTATTCCTCGTCTTTTTCTTTACTCGCCGGCCAGTACTGTACACACATCACCTGTAAAAGAAAGTTGTGCTGAAAAGCTGTAGGGTGTAAAGAATTTATAAAACGGACTCTCTCTTTCTCTAAGCTCTCCTAAAGCTAACTCAACGCGGTCAACGTCATCGCGCAATAAAGACTGCTTTTTGCGGCGTGGCAACTTTAATGGACACTATTTCCGAGCTCCGTGTTACGTTTCTTCTTTTTTACGAAAGTCTCGCTTTAAATGGTTTTTTACCCTGATAAAGTCAAAGGTTTTCGTGAGCATAACGATGCAGGAAGCTTGCTCTTGCCAGACCATCCGCCAGAATTCCGTCACCGTGTTCTCCATAGGTCCCTGAGTGACGATGTAAGCGTTCGGTTTCAATATACTCTGAAACGTATTCGACGCTGTAATTCGATGTTTGATGCATGATTAATAATTCTATCTAAGCCTTCCATGCTGATGTAATAATTAGTTTGCGTAAGCCTTGGTGTAAGAGACATGAATTTAAATTCGCCAACATGACGAATCCCCATCTTTCTCGCGAGATAAAAGACACGATCTAATTGAGTTATTGGATCACATATGAGATCTGCGATTCTTAATTTACTCTTTGCGTATCAACTTATTATCGAATATTATGACATACTTACATCTACATAGGATGCATTAACGTAATCAGAGTCAGACTCGCCTTCTATCGTCTCCAATACTACTCTGTTATAATCGTCTACAAAAAAGAAGCGAAAGGAAATATTTTAGTCCTTCGGTGGTAAAAGCTCTTATTCTAGAACGGAAATAAATTCTCATTAAAGGAACAGCATACCGGCAATTTCTACCATCTTGTAATCGTGATTTATTTCCTTCATTGCAAGAAAGTTAATTAACGAAAATCCATCAATTTGCGAAGCAGATATTAACGCAATAGAGATTATTTCTATTCATATTATAACATTTTTTTATTTATTCAATACAAGCTCTCCACGATAATTGATGCGATAGAGACTATTTCTGTTATAAAATCTTTTACTTAGTATTCCACTGTAATTAAAAACATTTGAATCTGCAAAGCGTGCTATTGCGATTATATTCGCGAATCATTATAAGAGAGAGTAATCGTTACGCTTTTTAAATCAATGTTTTATTTCTTTACGCATACAATTAATGCGATTCTCTTCCGGAATAATATTTATGGCAACTGAGTAAGAGGCTTACGTTAGCTTAGATAGGAACAAAAGCGGTTAGTTATGTTACCTACATGGAATACATCTTTGATTTTGATTTTTTTCCTTGTTTGCGGGTTTCGTGGCATGTCTGCACGAATGCGTTTCCACCTTCGTTGCCGTCTGTAATAAACATAGAAAAGATAAACGAATGAAATCTTAATGTAAAAGTCCTACTGTAATACATAATTATTCTGCTATAGTACATAATTATCAAGAAATTGAGCGACGTAATTACTTATTAAGCAGAAATTGTAATCGATTATTTTACATCGATCATAATTATTATACAAAAACAATTATAAAAAAAACGATATTTAACGATAATGATTGATAGTATTGGAAGTTTTAATATGGATACAACGTTATTAGATTAGTTCTTGTCATTCTTAGTCATTTAGAAAGTGGATTATTACGTCACGTGTCAATAACAAAAGTGCATCATTGCCTCTGGAATTGATATTAAATTGAATGCTATATAGAGGATCGTTTTAAGAAAGAATCGTTAACAAACGAAGATATTGTGGAAGGTATCAAAGTATTTTTTTGTGCTTTAAAGATCTGCGATAAAGTTGACAGTTAATTATACAAAATAAAATTCGAACTATAAATATGCTCGAGTAAAAAAACTTATTATTTTGTTGAAAGTTTCACAATAACTATATAAAAACTATATAAAAAAAAAAATTCTTAAGCGATAATACGTAATTGTATTGCGATCAATGTGTGCAGATAAATTCAATTTTTGCGTAGAAAGCACATATTTTTTGCGCGTCGAAATTTTTTAAATTACCGAAGACTATACGTGCAACGTTTTTTCGCGCCAATTTAATCGCAATCAGGATCATATTTTTGGCGCAGTTAGCAGCTGCGAATATTTGTACGGTATATACGTTGCGATACGACGTACACGAAAGCCTCCGCGTAGTTTACTTTGGCAGTAGTAATTGCCCAAGCTCTGAGATTCGACAATTAGAAAAGTTATGCGACAACTGCGTTCTAAATATGTGTCGCATTATTTGGCTAAAGTCAATTGTTCGTGCAGCTTTTTTTAGGATGTCATCAACAATCGTCAACATGTACTATAACAATATCGATTCTGTTTATAAAAGTATTTTGGATTTGGCACATTTTTTTGTCAAAAGAGAACATTTCCATTATTACCACTGTTATTAACAACTCTTTGCTATTTTATAAATTAATTCACGCGCTGCATAATTGTACAATTCTCGCAAACCCCGCATTTTTCCGCATTTCTCGCGTGCTTCATGAATACGTATGACACTTTATCCGCCAGTATTTGTCGAACATCAGGAACTTTTATTTCTGATAATGCTGAGCGAGTTTAATTTAAAAATCACGCTGAGATAATTTTCGCGTCGGCGCATTGTGCCAGCTGGATTAAAATTCAGTAGGCACCATCCCCTGCCATCTATATCCCGTCTATTCAACCTCCCCTATTTTTTCCCTTCTCACCGCCATTCGTTCGCTGGATTTTTCCTATCAGAGGAAAAATGTTGGATTATCGCGGAAAAGAATGCATCTTCTCGGTGGGACATGAAAATTTCTCGACACGACGAGAGGTCGATGATGGAACGTCGAAAGTGGCCGTCATACAAAAAGGAGATTTCATCGTATAACCCACGATTATGCAAGCGTTAGGAGCTTGTACCGCGAGGACATTGGATATCCCGGCATAATCTGTCAGTGTATAAACTGCACTCGAAGGCCGCGTCGTCATGCATACTGTACGAGAGCAGAGTTAAGAGCTTTCTCATGTCGATGGCGGATACCCGGAAAAAAGCTGTCCGCATCTGCCACGTTTAGGAAGGCGTTTACCGCGCATCACGCGGATGCCTCGGATACGCTTAAGTTATCAGACAATATGTCAGATATGATAGTATGAACCTTTGAGACATCGATTTTCCTATGTGACGTTACGCATGAACGATCGTTTAAATCCAAAAAGTTATTATCGGAGCTGCTTCGAAAATTCCCCGGTCGAGGGTGCTTTGAGACTCTGTTCTCGAGTCGCAAAAATATAAAGAATGAAGCCTCGCTAAGGCCATCCATCAGCAATTGGAATTTTTCAAGAGAGTAAAGGTGTGCTGCATGCGCAGGGGAGAAATATTTTCTTCGCGATACAAAGGAAGTAGATCGATTTTGCTTCGAGAGAGACGGATATGAAAGTAACTCGATGAAATATGTAAATATTGCCTGAGACCTCTCGTCTCCTGAAACAGCAGGATAGAACGTGATGTGGCTGAGATATGAAGGAAAGAATGGAGATCGGACCGAACGGATGTCGTTCTCCAAGGTGTTGCAGTTAAGAATTCAATTGTGGCTTGTCATTCGCGTGGAGTTTTCTTATTTCGAATGTACCGTGTGCTACTTGCATAATAATAGGCTTGACTTGAAACTAGAGAAACAAAATTGTAGGAAGAGTATTATAATTTTAATAGCAGTACAGTCGTTGAAAGATACGTGTTTCAAATTTGAACTTTCCAGCACACAGAAAAACTTGTTTTAGCCATTTATTATAAATTAATAACTTTGACTTTGAATTCAAAGAAAATTATTTACGTGTAATAAATAAAAAATACTCTTTATGTATATATTGTATAAATTATAATTTTTAATTAGAAATTTAACTAAAATTTCGACGTTTACGCTCTGACAAAGAGCAAGTCAAATGTTCCAGAATCAATAATCTTTATGCAAAACGCAAAATTGATATTTCCATAATTTTTGGCTTTGATCTTCTTGGACGAACAGAGGTACAGTAGCGCAAATTGCCAAGGTAAAACTTATCTTCGTATATCGCGGAATCGTCTCGAAACGACTGTCTAATGAGAAACCGATATTATGCTGAGTTTCAATTTCTCGACCTACTCCTCCTGAGGAGGAGGTTCGCTTTGTTTCTTGGCTGTCTGCCTATCGCCGAGCACTCTGTAATACCTACAAGTATGCCCACAAGTATACGTGCCGTACGAACGTAGGACTGCATCACGTATTTCCGATATATGTATCTATCAAGCGAATAAACTTATTCCAATATCCAACAACACGGTGTTTGCCTTCAATATCTGTGAGATATCGGAAAATAATTGCGTAATAAATGGTTTGTGTGCACGTGTTACGAAATAATAACACGTGTAGCAAAATACGATTAGAAAACAACGTTTTTTAATTTTAAACTTATAACTGCAGGCATGTTTCCTTTAAATTGCGTGCGAAAGCAAATAATGTCAAGATTGTAAGGTGTAATGAAGTATGACTAATTGTTATAGCCAATAATCGATAACGCGTATATCGAAGAACATAGTGGAAAGGTCGTAAGAGTTGTCGAAGCGAAAAAGCGAGTACGACGGGACTGAAGTGACCGAAGTTAGATGAGTTGACGGGAAATGGAATTTATCAGGCCTCACCTGAAACTCCACTCGGTATAGAACCGGGAATTTTCGGCGCAGCTCGCACAGCTTCGGAAATTGCGAAAGCTCGGTCGGAGCGGTCGGCAATGTGGTGCTCAATTTGCTGCTTCCCAATTCTTCCGTGGCTGTGGACAGAAAGATAAGAGAAGGTTTTTAATGCGACTGATAGCGGTGATATTAGACATCAATAAAGTTAATTGGCAACGTTGTCTTATCACGCATCACTTCTGGGTAACGTTATTTACAAAAGAAGTAAATCAAATTATAACGTATTACATAAAGAAAAATCCGCGGACGTTGGATGNCGAGCCGCTGCGGATTGCTTGTTCGCGCTCGCTAAGATTTTTCGCTCGGGGACACGGATCTCTCTCGAGGGTAGAAAGACGAATGGAAAATGCGGTAAGCCAAGATGCGAGAGACACAGGCGAGGGTGAGACAAACCGCTACTTCGCTTGAGGAAAATTTGCAGCTGCTTGTCATTCTCAGCACTTCCTGCACGTACATACGTACTGTTCTCTCGAGACGCGTATGCGCGTGTAAGTATAGCTGTATATTTATTGCCGTCGAAAATTATTAATCTCTGCTGAGAGAAATACGAAATGCGAAATCTGTACTGTCTGGTTGAATATAACTGATCTTAAAACATAACGACGTTTCGGTCTCATAAAAGTTTGAAGTATTCCTTCTAATATTATCCTAATTACTTTCAGTAATATAAAGTCGAGTGCGTGACTAACTTTAGTGCTCGGTATTCTAAGAAGATTCTTCGAGTTGAATTCTCTTGCTGTGAATCTTTTAGTGAGAGAAATTTTAATGAACTCTCTAGAATTATTCGTTAACAACGTAGAGGAAAATAAAGAATTAATTATAATCATACGGAATATTTAATTACGAACGAAAGAATTGTATGGCGTTAAAACTATTTTGAAATTAATGCGAGGAATGAGAAGCAGTTGCCGAAAATTAATCATATTTTACTCTTTAATCATTCTAGATTTGCAATTTGTCGAAAGTTTGCTATTGACATTTAAATGTAAAAGTAATCTACGTGCCTTCGCAATGCCGATGTTCGGTGATATGCATACGGACCACAAATTTTAACTGCGCGTAATGCCATGTTTGATATGCGAATTTATATATGAGTGAAAATTAAATTGATTTAAAAAATATGATAGAAGTCTCGATAATCTCAGTAGCATATGCAACTGAATGTTGGCCGTTATAAAATTTAGATGCAAAATTTTCTATAAATTATTTATGCATGCATTTCAACATATACACGATAGTAATTTTAATTACAGTGATATCATGAAATATCATGTACAGGGAAGGGTCGAAATATAAAATATCGACGTAAACTAATATTTTAATGATACTATTTGTTAAACGAAAAATCGTTTAACATTAAAACTATCAACGATTAATTTCTACTATTTAAATATATCATATATACATTTTTGAGAAAAGAATGAAAGAGAAAATTGATCAATTTAATCATTTACATATTGTATCAAAAATCCCGAAAAAAAAAATCTTATAAAATGCACTATTATAAAATTGAGTAATTTTTGAAGAAATTACAAACTAGTTATTTTGACTGCTTTAATAGTTCTAATGTTAATAATATTCTATATGTTCCATATGTTCTACATTCTCGCGTTTAATAAAAAGTAAATTAATTATCCTGAAATGCGATATCGATCGATGTAGATTGATGCTTTTGATTAGCCGATACGCTTACAGAAACGAAAAATTGATTATATGAACAACAGCCTCATTATCCTTTGTCTCTTTCGGATACAAGAAATTACGTTTAGCACCTGTAACAACGTAATTGCTTCCATTCCACTCTCCAGCTTTGTATTCATTTTTGTATTTATTGATATAATGATATAAGTTTTGCGATTATTTGCTTTTGACAATACATGACAATAATTTATTTTAATTAATAAATTAAAAATAAAAAATTAAAATAATATATAATATAATTTCAAGCATGTTATATTAAATATGTAAAATCAGTAAGCAAAAATATTAATTTTGATAGAACTTTTTTATGCGATAAGTATAACATAAAAAGGGATCAAGATTATTTCTGTTTTTTCTAATTTCCCTAATTTTTGTCGAAAATATTCTTAAATTTTTTGAAAAATTATTCATCATTCAAAAAAGGACATTGTAACATAACGAATTTAAGAGATATACGAGTATCAATTTTCTATTTGCTATTTTTCGACAAAACATTCCGGAAAATTCGTGTAAATGTCGCGTCCTATTAGATTTCTGCATGCTAAACTATAAAAAGGTATCCATTTGCGTTGGTGGTTGTTTATTGATGTGCATTTATCATTTGAATACATCTATTATTAGAACCATATCATACACATCTACAATGCACCAAATTAAGTTTGCTGCATCGTATACAAAATCTTGATTGTAATGCATCGAGTACGTTCGTTATGTTGAAGGTCCACGCGAGATATGATCTCTTTTTTTTATACATAAAAATATAAAAATAAAATATATATATTCAATGATAAATTTTAACAAAATCGCGTAAATGAAACATACAAATAAATTATATATTCTATTTGTTATATAAAAATAAAATTAATAAATAAATTAATAAAATTAATAAAATAGTAGATATAGTAGAATAGAAGATATAGTAGAAAAATTTTTAAATTTTGAAGAGTCAAAAGAATAAAAAAGATTTAAAAGGCAACTTTAATGGCGACTTCAATAAAACATGATTTGAAAATTATTTTTGTCTAAAAACAATAGAGTTTTCTACTTAATTCCTTGTTTTTTTGTGTTAAGTATTATAATGATCACTAATATAAATTTTTAATAAAAAAATTAAAATATTACACAAATTATTTAATTCTTTATTTTGATGACAATTTTAATAGGTGAAATTATCATTCTGCTTAAACAAAATAAATATATTATATTTATTCTTAAATTTTTCTTTCTTGTAAATATGGATGTAAAGCTTGCTTTTGTTTCATGATTCGAGAATAAAAATTATAAAGAATTTATTTTCTCTTTTTCTATCAATTTCTAGCAGCGGCTGAAACTACGCGAGTATACAATATTTTTTTCGCATATCCATGTGATATAATTGCAAGTAATCGGAAATTAAATGCGAACGACGCGTTATTAATTAAATCGCGATTTATAAGCACTTCTTGATCTCGAATGAACGTCAATTTTTTTGATTCTGCTGAATTAATTTGCACATAGGGTTAGCTATGCACACTTTCGACTGGATAGCGATCGTGTAATTTTTTCCCTTGAGCGGAAACGTGAAAAGTGAAAAATTTCTCCGTTGCCTTCGATGGGAAAAATTTTCACTTTTCACGTTTCCGCCTTAGAGAAAAAGTTACATGATTGGTACCCTACATTTTAAGTTATCGGACATTCCGTGATCCGAGAATGCTGGACGACTCTTCGATGATCGCTTTGAGAAGTTACAATTCTTCGTGATAGTCGCAATGAATTCCGGTTGGACGACTCGATTGCTTTCAAAAGGGTTTCGCGATGATTACACAGAGTGATTCGCCGAAGGGTAACTTGATTCCTTTTGACACGTGTCGACGGAGAGAACTTTCTCAGCCGATCTCTTGTTTGCGCGATCGACGAGCGCGTACATTTGCCCAAGCAAATATCGCGCGTGTTTACCTCTATATTTTTATTGCAGAATTTAATCATTCGTGTTCGTACTATTTGCGAAGCATTGGTTTAGTAAGAAATCTTCATTGATATCACTATTACCGTGTGCTTGCATTTTTCATCTGCTTATCGACATTAAATTTCTTGCCCTTTAACTTGCATCCTTCATCGAACAGACGGGAAGTAAACAGTGCATCAGACTGACAACTAAAACAATGTCTTGAGATAACTTGCGTAATAAATGCGCTGTTTAATTAAGCATATCAAATCGAATTTTAATCTGAGTATTGAAACAACATTTAGATAGAATGCAACTGAATTTCGGAAAATTTGTTCGCGAATTGTGTGTCAGTTTTAATGGAACATGATGAAAGACTTATTTTTCTTGTCGTATGAATATTTTGAAAACAAAATTTAACGCGTTTTATGTTTTCCTCATTATTTTCTCTACAAAAATTTCGTTTTTAATATTCTTTTTCCTCAGTTTTTAAAAATTTAATCTAATATTTAATCTAATCTAACATTTATGGAAATCTTGTAAATAGGTGAAAGATTCTACGATTGATTAAGTGAAGAACAAAGTTTCATTACATATTTACAATACCAATGAATTCGTGAGAAATCCTTTTATTATTAAATTGTCGTTTTTTCATAAATAAATATCTTTCTCATTTTATTTACTGATTTCAATTTAATCAATTTAATTTTGATCAAAATTCCTTTTCGGTATAAAATGTTTCTTTTGTTTAAAGAGCCAAGCCAATATTTTCCATTCATAGTTGAAACGTTCCAGCAATGCGATATGAAACATTCGACGCTTTATTGTACATTTTAACTAAATCGATGTAATTTTTAACTGAGTACTCACCAAGCTAGGCGGTTAATTAACAAGAAACCTGATCCATGTCCGTTATTTAGTACGCGTCCAGCGGCGATTGTTATTGTCTTTCACTGATCGATCGAGAGTTTGAAGCCATCCAGAGAATTACAATGGCGATTCATTACGACCTCGCCACGTCGGCAATTAGGCACGAATCGTTATTCTGTTGCGCGTTACATCGCTACTGAATCGTCCGCCGAGTCTGGTTTATGTATTTTGTATCTTGCGTAGTAACATTAGGGAATATCATATGTCATAAAAAGCATAATCACTACTGATGTCACAAGCAGGATCATGTTAATTTCACAACTACGTAGCTCTATGTCGCGCATTAATTCACGAGGGTGATCATATCTCCTGATAATTACTGAGTTTATAATGAAAATTTCAAACTAAAGTTATATATTAAATATAAATTAAAACTTTATATTAATTTTGAATCATTTAATATCGCTTTAATTAAGAGAAATGCATCAATGTAAAAGATTGTGATATATATAATGAATATATATACATATATTTATATATAAAAATATTTTAAATATTGAAAAATAAAAAATTTTTTGTCAATTTAAAAAATATTTTATGATTTTGTAGTTTCTATATACAAAGATAAAAGACAGTAAACGCATGTATGAAAAAATTTATTCTGTAAAAATTTATTCTGTATCTGTGCGGATTTTCTAGTCGATTTCTTTACCTTTTTGATTTGGCGAATCAAATCAACGATTCGAGATAAATAGAAGCATTTTTTATTTGATGAATCAAATTGACAATTTGGTAGGAATAGACATTGATTGCGTGATTGTCTGTCGCATAAGGGTAACATTTATCTCTAATTTTATCCTAATAAAACGGTAATCCTTTAATCTAATCAGAGTTATGAAAGGATACAATCTTACTATGATAGCGTATACCTGATTGATTTATATATCAGACCTTACACAAATTACTCGCTACTGAATACGTCTTCAAAGGAAACGCAAAGCAAAGCAAGGAAATTGAGTCTGTTATCAAACGTATCCACATTGACATAAAAAAAGGATGGAAGATTACTAGAGACTATGTTGCGCTACTCCCCCGGATGGTTTTAATCGATTCTCTTCTACTTTTTACGATCTGCCGGATAGCTCTTTATTGATGTAAAGACCGAAAAAATATATATAAAACCGCGAAGAAGGATTTTGGTATCGTTGATATTTTCGTAAAGGAAAACGATGTCGATTTTCCTCTCGTTTTGAGAACCAACGAAGCGAGCGGCGGCAATTCGATCGATCTCGGATATACATTTCCGCCGTGCTGCCTCCTGTTTTTCCTTATTCTCGAAGAAGGTGCATTTCGTTACATGCAAAACTGTCTTGCAATCAGCAAGCATCGCACGTGAATTTATCGCGAATAGCGCAATGAAAATAAATTATTACGGATGCACTTAAGTCCATGGTGTTCTATTTACGCATATGCAGAGATATATTCGAATTCAAGCAGAGGTCGCGATTCTACTTGATTCCAATATAGGCTGGAATTGCGAATCGAGCGTGAACGTCATGGCCATGTAACGCGCATCTGGATTCAGCACGCGACATGTGTAGTCCCTCGGTTCTCGTGCGCTCACTTGATTTCATCCTCGTGGCGCGCTGATTACGCGGTAAAGCGTGTTACCACATCGCGGGAGTAACGAGATGCGAGGTGGAGGCGGCAGAATGAGTTATGCCGAGGCGAGAACAATTCGTTGGCCGTTTCGCCCAACGGCAAACTATCGATCGGTCGTTCGACGTCGATTCTTACATCCATCACGATTTATGACCGATGACCTGATTCTCGCGTACGAACGATGCAAACGAAACGGGAATATCCGTGGGCGGTGGGAGTATTACTGATCGGCACGTTTTCGAGCGAGAAAGAGAGAGACACAGATCAAGTTAATATTATACATTTGTACATACAAGAGTAGCGTTCGCCCGTGCTCCGATTTGCGCGTAATGGAAAGTCCGACGCAATATATATTTCGCGTTGGCGTTGGATCTGCAACGACGCGACAAATATTGGATCAATAATTTCACGCGCAAAAAGTTTACATTACATTTAACTAAATTATATCGTATATAGTAAATTATCACATTCACAAAGTCATATTAAATTTAAAATAAATAACAGTGCACAAAAATATCATGACATGAACAATTGAATGAAAATTTAATCTCGATCGCTAAAATTTGTATATAATTAAATTTTTACATTTTTGATCATAATTACATCTCTTATTTGGGAATTTTTCTGTCTGCGCGCGCTATATGATCAATTTAAAAAAATGTATACTTGATCGACTAACTCATGACATTTGCTTTGCAACAGATAAATAAATATTTTAATATTTTAATATAAACCAACGTAAACAATTTTTAATTAAAACGAGAAAGAGAGGAATAGAGAAAAACAGAGAGAGAGAGAGAGAGAGAGAGAGAGAGAGAGAGAGAGAGAGAGAAAATTCATAAAGCTTATTGCGTGAATTTTCGAGATTCAGGACGGAAAATTTTATCATTTTGTATTATTGCGAAAATCTATCGTGAAATTTGAAATTCCACCTATGAACTTCGTAATCTTTTAAGAAAGTTGTGGAAAAAGGAATGGACTTGTTTTCCGTCGTAAATCACAGATACATAAAACCATCTCGTATTTCACGCCTGTGAAATATCGTCGTGAATTAGCTGACAATTCGTGGATTTCTTGCAAGATGGATTAAATGCACTTTTGAATTTCGGGAAAGTTTTTCCCCATCGATTTGTCGATCGGAATACACTTTTTCTTAATATAAACTTCTTAACATAATTTCTGTATAATGTTCACATATAAAAACCGCTGAATACAAGATACCTCATAGATCCTTCGTTATTGCTCTTGCAGAAGTTTCGCAATTGCGAACTATCGAAAAGTTTCTAGTGCGAGCTGTTAGGCAACCAAAGTTGCATAGAGCGACATGCATATGCACGCAGTAATAATTACATCGAGACCATTTCAAGTTTGCGAGCATAGAACTCAATTACAATGAAATAATGTGACACAGAAATACCGGCGTAGCTTTCACTAATTAATTTAATTGATTGTACAAATTTGTTTAATATTTTCCGTACGAGTAATAAATATTAATAAATCTTTTCTTGATGATAAATTTCAGCGATATAATTATTATTTAAATTATTTTATTCTCACACATGCGTTCTCTTAAATTTCCGTAGAGTTTTTATATTCTACGTTCTACGTTATTAACGCAAAACATATAATTTCAGCAAAATATATTTTCATACCCATATTACGCCTCTTTCTCCGTATGTACCACACAAAATGACATTTATAGCCTTGCCATAAATGTCCAATTAACATTTTATATGCTCGTAGCACAATATTTATCATACGTTGCAAAATAAATGCGTTTTAAACTTGCATACTCGTACAAATGGTTTATAGATCATCGTAATTATTAAATACCGTCACGAATTGCATTTGTTTTCTCGGATATTTTAAATCTTGATATCAGACAGTTGTAACTCGTTTCGTTTATATTTCGTTTATATTTCATCGAAATATGAAACGGAAATAGAATAGCCTTATGCGACGTTATATAGCCAATAACAGATTAACACAAATTGGAGCGATGTAAAATATAAAAAATGAAAAAGGAAGATTGATGCTTTCACTCTTGTTTGTATTTTGCGCGGATCGACAAATAGCACCCAGTTTTGCGCCATTATATTTCTCGCTCGGTTCAATTTCGGCTATTTTTCGAAAGCCGGATTTGATGAGCGAGGAATAATGGCATTCATGTATCGTCCATTGTTATGCGGACGCCAACGTTTTCCGTTTTTCAGATTGCCAATAAAAAGGACGCCAAGTTTTTCGTTCGCAGATGGTATACACACCAACGCAGTCAATCCCGCGAATATACCTCGATAAACGTAATAGCATGTTATTGATTGGATTAGACATCATCTTGTGCGGAAATTTCTCTGCTGTTAGCAGCCGTTGCTTGATCGCGTTATCGAAGCATATATAATAAAGGAATCATCGTGCTCTCTCGTGACGTCGTCCAAAGACAAGTTGCCATAATTTGCGAAATATATTGAAATATGTAGAGTTTTAACTTTTGTCTCGTTGTTATGCTGCGCACGCGATAGATTAAACAAAAATTGATCTTATTCTCTGTTTTTCAAGTTTCTCCTTATTTTTCCAACTCGGAGACTCTCTATATTCAACCTGTTCTCCAGGTTGTTAATATGCGCATTTTAAAGGCCGCAATGTATTTTTGTGGGGAAAATACGTGCGTATACGTATCGTTGTTGCATGCACGTTAATGACCAGTTAAGTAGAATGTTGAGAGCAAATTTGACCATTTGCAGTACAAACACCCGCGGTAACGAGTTTGTGAAAATTTTAACTGGAATTTCGAGGGTGAAAGAAGCCGGCTCGTCCGCGCCGGAAACGAATAGTCTCGAGAAAGATGCGCGCAAAGTCCGCGACATCTCGACCCACTTCCTTTAACACGGGGTGTTCTTTGCAATGGTCGGATTTTTCCTTGGGAAAGAATCTGGTTTTACTAAGAACTACGGTTAAATATTAAATCGCTTTTCGTGGAGATATATAAAGTAAAGATATATTGTATAATAAATAATTTGTGCCGATCGAGGTGTAAATTTTAATTAATAGACTCGCAGGCTAAATGCTAAGTTATTGCGTGTAAAAACGGATGTAATAACGGATGTTATAAATATTAAATTAAATATTGTGCATTTTTTTATTCTTTAGTCTTTTACTCTTTATAAATCATTCTTGCTATTTATCATAATCAAATGTTGTTTTTTTCAATATTGCAACTAATTGTAAGCGCGATTAAAATACAAAAAAATAATATGAGCAAAACCATATTATTATATTTTAAATAAAATTTAAATGGAATTTATATTTTATGATATAAATGCTCTCTCTCTTTTTCTCTCTCTCTCTCTCTCTCTTTTGATTGTTCAACTTATTTGTTTCACAATTATCTTAAGCGATATTTATATTGCCGTTTTCTAACAAATGATTTATTTTATTTGATGTGCGTAAATTCTCTTTTTCTGTTTCTCTCTGTACTCACTTGCAACTCAAACTCTATCTAGTAAACACATAGTTCGGCAAATTGTAACGGCATAGGGGGCGAAAGCCAACAAAGTCCGCGAAACTTGACAATAAGATAGTTAACAAACGACGGGAGTAATGTATTAACGTTACGAGAAGATAACGTAGTTCGGAGTCTAAATCGAGTCAGTCAAGGGAAAACAAACTGGCAAAGTTGGCCGATCCAGTCGGTCGGTGAAAAGCGATAACCCTGCCGACGGATATTTTCTATCGCTTTGTCGCTAACAAATCGGCGAATCGTAGAAAAGAATCCGAATTACAGGAAAGAATCTTCGAGTCGGGAAGGGGGATCTTTTTTACGATAAATCGCGAGTCGTGGTCTTCCTTTCTTACGGCAAGAGAAATAGCGCGCACGCGAGCGGAAAGAAAGGACTCGTTGTGTGATCTGAAAGGAGAATCTCTCTTCTATTATTTCACCTGCTTCATTTATACTACAGTGGAATTCGTCGCTTTTGGCGACATCATAGCGGCAAATGTTTCTCTTGCTGGCAAGAAATGGTTGACAGGTTAAATCTACCTTTCAAGTCAAGTAGCAAATGATATGAACATATTAATCACTATTTAAGAAACGTAGTTCTATTAACTTGCTATATGTCACGTGAACATGTTCATTTATAATGGTAAAGTTAAAAAAAATTCTTATCACTCGTATATTTTTCGTGATACAATCATTCAGCTTGCATATAAAAAAAGAGGTGAGCCGCGTAAAAATAACTGCACGCACCACTTGAATTTCTTTTTTATTTTGACGCATTTTCTCTCCGGGGATTGAGAGGATTGATAACGCCTCGCGGAGTTGGAAAAATCTACCGCGTTGTTACGTGATTTTGTTTTTATTCCTGGTATGCCTCGTCTCTTTATTTCACGGGCAACAGATTTCAACTACTGTTATAAATTACGGTATTATCGAATTCGTAAAAATTTAATTATGCAGCAATGTTTAGGAACGCTACCTAATCGATACTTCAAAACACTCGAAGGGACGATATATAGAATGCTCGATTATTATTACCCGAGGGAACTTAATATTAGCTTAGGGATACCGTTTAGCTAATGGCACGGTCTAGGCAGTTATTAATGGGGCACAGAGTTTGCGACGTCGAAATGCTGTGTGCACGTTGAAAACAATTGTTACGTATCGCGACACGGTACGCATCGCGACGCTAGTCATCTCGAAATTCTTGCGCGACAGTAATATCGCGACGATTCTTTGCGCACGATTGCTGCGAATTACAGAGGGATGAAATTGTGGCATTAAACACGAAAGTTTACATGAGATAAACACACGTCTTTCACACAGTATTATCACGAGTATTATATCACACTCTATACGTCGCTGCATATTACGAGAGAGATGCATATAGAAAAAAAATATTAGAGAACTCGGATGATGTAATGGATTGTTAAATTCTTGCATTTAAAACTACATTATACTGTCAATTTGATAACAAAGGATCGCGAAATATTTTTAATTCTAGACTGAACTTTAAAGATTACACATTAGAAGTTCACTGTTTTTATTTTTATTCAGTGGTTACATCGTGAATAAAGCAATTATTTATCTGTTTCTCAATTACTGATAAGATTTATTATTCCTTAAGCCTCGATAATTTCAAGTGTATCCAAGTTTTCGGTATTTCGAGAGCTCCTGCAGGAACGGTCATCCTTAAGCGCTATATAACGCGGCTTTAAATTCTCAAGCTCGTTTAAACCCGATGCGCCATGGGACACGTTTGTTCCTTAAATCGTCGTCTCCTCACTTAAACTCCTCGAACGATGCGCTGTATACATGCGAACCGATATGGGAAAGGGAACTATGAGAAATTTATCGGCGCACGTAAGGCAGCACGAAGTAGCCGCAGTCGTGCATTATAAATTTCCACGCCGAGCATTTCTGATAAACTGTAGCTGGTCTGCTACATCTCTCGTCTCTTTCTATGATCCGAATCCAAGGATCAGGGTAAAATCCAATAGAAGCGGCGGGAACTGTGCGAATAAAAATCCGATTCTGCGTATCAACGTCTTTGCTAGTTCATTCGACAAGGATGCGAACCATTCGATGACAGAATTATTTCCACGCTTCCTGCGATAGCAGTCTGAATCAAAACTGCCTGTTTTATTTAAATGCAGGATACAAATATAGGATACATGCTCTTGAATGAAAACTCATAAGAGTTAAATTAATATATGGAAATTATTCGATATTCATTTCGATATTTACATGCAACTGGATAAAATATTTCTGGCTCTATTAATTGAGGAAATTTCGATGGACGATTTGCCATTCCTCGGGCAGCAAAGTTATTCCACGGTTCGATAGGACTCTCGCAGTTCCGGGTAATGACCAAAATCGATGTCCTACATTTAGTAGGAACAGGAAAATGCGCGCTCGGTCCACTCGGAAATGTTCCAAGGTGCCGACGTACATTTCCTAAAGTATCCGGTTGCTGGCAGAGACTTTCGTAGAAAGTTTCACCACTCCTGTCCTGTGTGACGGTCAATCGAATTTATTTTGTGTTCTAAGCTCGATCGAATTTCGTCGAAGTTTCGTAAAGAAAAATTGACGTTTAACCCTTTTTCGCCCGTATCACGAGAGAAAATACGTTATCATGAGAACGAATAAATCTTTGCAGGAAGTTCGCACAAACTTATATAAAAAAGGATGTATTCTGTTAAATTCATTTCGCTTTTATTCGAATCTTTATCGAACTAAAAAATTGTCTACAATTTTCCATAAGATTTGAATAAACGTGTAATAATTTAATGTTGCAATTTCCCAAAACTTTTCGGTATTGATCGCAAATCTAAATTAATTCGAGAATATTAATGTTGGCGAATGTTACAAACGTGGGGTAATTTTGTCGAAATTAAGCCGCAATTTGGATTCGTATCTCTAAATTGCACTTCCTGCACGCATGAACGAGCAGATTACGCGTACTCGCGCGAAATAACCAAACGGTTTTGATGGCTCTAACGAGTGGATGAATCTTTGCCGAGCGCTAGTGACAAATCAATACTGCGATCGGATCGTCCATCATCGAATAAATGATGATTGATACGCGGCCGCGAGAATGTTTACCGAAAATCCGCGTATTAGCACTCGTTGCTAATCCAGGCCAATCGTCCATACGCCCGTTTACAATCGAGAGCAACCTCTCGTCGAGCACGTGTCTGTTTTAACATGTCGAATCGAGTGATGTTCCACGTCGTGCAACATTTTTACTTGCAAAATCGAATATTGCATTAGACAAGTGCGTTTACACTTGTTTCCAAGATATTTGTCACTCTTTTTATCTATTTTTTTAACTTACAGATTTCATTATTAATCTGAAAATCGATTCTTTCAAGACATTGATTCGAAATTTTGACACTTTTATTCTTTATCCAATTTAATTGAAGAAAATCTTGATGAGACAACTAATTATTGACAAACTGACTAACGAATAATAAGTTCATATTAAGTTCTAAAATGTAAAATAATGTAAAATAATTATATAAAACAAAATTTTTTGCGTAACATTGATTAATTGTTAGAACAGTTTTTCTAAAATTACTTTAACTTTTTATTAGCATTCTTATGTTATTCACAGAATTTTGCACGCTTTCGTTTTGTATTTTGTATGAAACGATGGATGATTTCATCGAAGAAAAACGATCGGACGCTGTGTCTATATATGATACGCGAATTAATGCTGTTTGTGTGTGTACGATTGCTCACTAACATCTTCAGGGAATCAACTTGGCAGTGATTACGCCGCAGTTGACAAAGCTTGTTACGCAGGCTTTGCAAACAGTATTATCCGCGTGTACCTGCGACCATCGCCATCCGACGCGCATATGTAATACATAAAGCGAGTGGACATCGACGTATAGGTAACTTCAAAATGAGTGATAGCATTACGTCGCTCACGATTTTTAATTTCTGAAGCTTCCTGCATGTCAAACAATTATGTGTCCGTCCCAGACTGCGAAGGGAATCGCAATCTTAGGAATTCGAATACATTGACGACGTTCGTTCGAAAAATGTTTTTTGTTACTGCGAGACATGTTCTGCATAATATAAACAGCTCCATTCTTTGAATATCATTTCGCATTGAAGATGTACCCGTGAAGTCCGAGAATTCACAGTGGATGTCGGATATATTTAAATTTTACTACTCGCCGAAGCTCAGAGGTTTCCATATCTTTCTTTGTGTATTTTCTGAATACGCAGTCAGATTCCATCTGCGGTAGTCATGACGATTCGACTCGAGACGTTCAAAGATTTCTCGCCGTTCGTAGCAATGCAAAGCAAAAAAATTAAAGAATATTAATTATATGTTTAAAAAATATATATATAAAGAAGATAATATATTAATTATATAAATGTAAGAATATATTTAGTCTTCTGATCTTACAAATTCTTATATTTGTTGTATATTTGTTGTGTTATACGTGACAAAATGAAATAATTTACGAATATTTATATCCATTAAAAATTTATTTTAGAATTAATATAACACAAGGAAAGAAAGCTGCTATTTATAATAAAATAGATATATTAATGAATTAACCAAGTATAAGTACAAATAACATTTCTCCCATGTTGAAGTCAAAATGAATAATGAGCAATGGGTAGACGCGAGGTATTAATCTTCCTACTGTCGGAGTGCATTTGAAGCTTTTATGAAAATTGATGTGTTTTGCAACGAGATACAAAATTAAAAATTACATCAATTTTAAAATAGTGAAGTTGTATAAAAACTAATGCGATGATCGCGAATTCGGTTTGTCTTTGCTGTTCAGATCGCGGTGGGGGAAACAGTGGGCCGAGCGAGGGAAGGTTCGCGATCTAAAGAGTTAAATTAATATTGATAATGAGTGATAATTTCCATGATGATAGATAATTATACCTTTGCAAGAGAAGATAGTTCCTAACAAGCTGCAGAGAGTTAAAATTTACCTGAGCAAAACGAGTTTACTGCACGTGCGACTCGGCGCAATTAACCACCCGGGAAAAGGATGCCGCACACTGGCAATTAATTCAATGTTCATGAGTTAAAGTCGCGACCGAATTTGATTCTCATAAGGAAATCGCGCTGTCGTATGCGCTCGTCATACATATAAGCTTGCTACGTTATCGTCGTCGAGAAACGTAAGATGAAACGATGTGCATTCATAGCTTCCTTTTTGCCGCTGCGTATAACGGTACGTATAACGGCTACCGATAATGCACAAACTATGCAGGAAAGAGGATCCGCGCGTACAATAGCGTTGCATAATATCAACATCAATATTGTAGAGACAACTTGAATACAGAATAAATTGAAATTGTGCGATCCATTTTTCGCGGACTCGCGGTAGAATTTACGAAAGAATTGCACGAGGAAAATGTACAATATTAGTAGGGGACGCGAGATACAATTATTCTGCATCTTTGAATATAAATCGGGTCGCTCTTTTGCCAATTTCGCAGTAGAGTATTGCATACATTTGGCATTTCGAGAAATATCAAGTAACCTTGCACGCGAATTCGATGAGAGTAGGAAAGAAAGAGCAGAAAATAAGATCGAGTGTTTTCAATCTAGAAAGAGACATTATCGGGCGAAAAAGCACACGATGGTTTTATATTATCGCAAACAGCGCATAGTACGCCGATAAGATGAACAAGCAGAGAGAAGCGTGAGAGACAACAGTATCATGCGGCGTTGCTTGAGGATCGATATCAATATCAATCACCTAGGTACAAATCCAATCGTATCATGTATTAATTAATTTATACTCTCTGATTAAGCACACTTCGGTTAAGATATTATTTCTATAATTTGCTAATAATTAACGCGTTACTTTATTCAATTGGTATATTCTGTTGAGCATTATGATTAAAAGAAGAAATGCAAGATATAAAAATATTTCAATTACGTAAACGGTGAAATCATTAAAAGGATGCATTAGCGTATATTTATTTTTTAAAGCAATTAAATTGATAATATTTTCTTGTGTCGAAAAATTATTACTTGAACTATCACATACTATATTTTTTAAAAGATCCTTTTTTGAGTAATAAATTCTTTCTGAGGACAAGACGAAAATGATCGTGAGAAGCGTATAAGAGCGCTGCGATCCGCTTTTTAACATCTACCGTGATAGAAGAGTTCTCGGTTAAGCTCCGATCAATCGTTCTCTCATTATATGAGAGCTTTAAAGCTTGCATAAGACCAGAGAAAGCGATCGTCAAGGGAAAAGTGACAAGAAGAAGTCTCGCATCCGAGAAATGTACTAAAGTGGAATCCTTTAGCTAAGACCTACTTCCCCCGAAAGGATGTTTTTCTCCCATCGGGAGGTAGACGGGGCGAGGTAAAAAAAGATCGGGTGCTAAGAGATATTCGTAGAATGCGAAGAGGATGAGAAAAGGCAGACACGGACGAATAGTACATTCTCCGAGAAGTTTTTCTTTGGAACTTTGCAATTTTCCTGGTGAGCATCCAATCGAATTTCCGACCGTAAAGGAAATCGCGCGACTCTCGCCATTTGATCATCCGGCATCTCTTGACACCGAGTGCGCATCGAGTATTAAATCGCGAAATTACAAGAAAGCTCGAAAAGGTCGGACGCTTCCACACTAACTTTTACGGTACGGAGAGTGTTCGGAACGTTGAAAATTTGATCAGCCATTCGAGATCCCGTTGGGATGAAAGTTCGCCGCTCGAAATCACGGATTGGATGCGAAAAATAAGATGCTGAAGTTGCATTTTCATTTTCACGTTGGCTGCAACATGAATCTGCTTATATAACACAGAAACAATTTTCTTTTTTAGATAATATTGGATAATATTAGATAATATAAATTTTCTTTCTTAGATAATGTTTATTATAATAATTTTTATTATAATCTTGATTCTCCCACTAAACATCGGGGATAGTAAAAAGAAATAACTTTTTTTACTGATGTAAAAAGAAATGAACTTTTCTTTCTTTCATCTTTATTATCATATTTTAAAGAGATGAACACGATTAAAATATAGAGCACAAAAATTATTTTACAATAGAATATGTATAACAAAAATTTAATATAATGACCGCATTTGATCTACCGACGGTGTTAGTCCAATCGTAACATATGAAAGATTTTTTTTGGAAAGGAAACAATTGTTAATTGCCATTGATTGTACTAAAATAAAACAATTTTATCCTTATACAACATCAATTAAGTTTTAAATTATTTAACATGTCTACGAGTCAATTCTTTCTAACGCTGATAGATGAAGGAAAAATCAAATTGCTCTCTTTCTTTACTGTGACAAATTTATTATTTCTGAACTTAGTTTCTCTTTTAGGCTCTTCAATTATGAATGGCCAAGTTTAACCGGAATGCACAGTTCATAAATCCCAATCCTCTAGCAATATTAAAGTTAACTTCGATGCGCGCCAAAGGGATAGTTTCCTCTCTGTCTTTCTCCCTCATATTTTCACTTATTTAATAAATTTCTGATGACAGCGCAGAAATAAAGAGCGACAAGTAGCCGCCAAAATCAGTAGGAGGATTCTGTCCAGAAGAGAAGGTCAACAGGAGATGGATCGATTTGAAGGAGATGGTAGTGAAGGAAGAGGCGGAAGGGGATTTAGAGGAGGGTCGGTGAATTCGTTGAAGCGACACTTTTCCAAGTTCCGTTGCCGATCGATCAGCTATGGCGAAGTGCTCGGTCGTACTTACCCTTAGGATTTAACTTCGAAAAGGAGATGAAAGCCACCTATGAAAATGTGTCTACGAACATGTCGTACTATTGTCTACATGAAGAGAAGTTATCGTTTTCAATAGAGCCACGTGGCGCATCTTGCTATGCACGATAACGTAATATTCGCGCCCGTAGCGAATGTCATTCGTCATATTTGTCTCGAGATCGCAATAAACGAAGACAGTAGGAAGTATTAGTGTCACTCCATCTTCTGCCTTCGTAGTCTACGTGAAGTAATATCTTCAAGCATCTCTGCGACCCGAATCATCTTCAGCTATTGTTCCAACGACGCGATGAGATTTTCTTACTCAATTTTTTATTATAATTAGCGTGTTCTTATTTTTTCTTAGCGATTCTCATTCCCGCCTGTAAAAACCGCTATCGATTGCAATCACAAAAGCAGTGTCTCGCCTTGCTGCCGGTGAGCAGCGATTCGCGATTGAAACGGCGAAAACAATTTCCGACATTGACACTAGCCATATTTCAGCGTCTGCTGTCGCGCGAAAGAAAGTATGCGCAGTATTTTTGCCGCGTGTGCAGTAATTTATTCTCCTTGGTTCTTGTATTGGTGGCACGTTTTCTCGTGCAAAGCATGGCGGTTACTGAGCTTTTTTTAGTAAAAAAATGTAACACATTTGAAGAAACTTCATGCGATACTATCCAGTTGAAATCATGACATTTACAAGAGCGCATCTTCGGATTAGTACTTTGCATTTTAACAACGAGTTGAACTTCATGAAGCCGTTATTTCTTATCTATCAAGTTTTAGAATTACAATTGTCTGTCATGATCTCGTCGATTATCGTATTTATTTGCGTTATAGTAAATTTAAAATTACTAAAATTAAAATAATTAAAGTCAAAATTGTATGTATATATATTATACGCAGTTTTCATCACATTTCATTGCTAGCAACGAAATTTGTTTGATTACTTGATTTGTTTGATTTGTTAGATTACTTCGCTAGAACAAAGACCTGAAGATGAAGCCTGAGATAACAAATGCGGAAATGCAAATTCAATTAAAAACGCAGCGCCTTCAGAATAAACGATTCATTCAGTCGTTATATCGCGTATATCGTTAGCAATCGTGATCGTTGCTTACCTTAATCCGCACGCTTTGTTAGTCGCACATGTATCTGAGATGCGGAAAGGAGTTAACTGCCGTCACCGACTGTTTGCATAATTCGGTATCGGTGCAGGATTATGTTTCATATGCGATGAAAACGGGGAATTTGAGTTGCAAATGGGTCAGCAACGGTCTTGCATTTACACACGTACGCGTGATTTTATTTGCCGACCCTTGTCGATTGCGTATTACATGCAGGACGATCGATATCCTTCCCCTTTCTCTCTCGCGCGCGTCGCGTAGACGGAAGAAACGCAAAAAAAACATGATGCATCGTAGGATATATCGCGCGCAGACCCGACCGCGAGAAATTCGAAGACAAAGTGCTGGCCTAAATCGACGCATTCGAGCACTCCTGTGCAGATCACTGTTATTGCGCGCATCATTTGGCGACGTGCCAGACTTTGAGACCTAAGTAGCCGCCTCGAATTATTCCGCGAAATACTCGCGTGTCGAGAGAAAAGGCATGAAAAATAGCACCCTCGTTATTATTTGTGTTGATAACATCGACCGCGCTCGGTTACGTGAAAGAAAACACGCTAATATCGCGATCGTTTCTATCCTATTTCTCATTATCCCGGGAGCGATTAAAAGAAAGGATTGCGAAAAGATCGCGCACAAAGAATACGCTAAAATACCATTTGGAGATATTTTACTTTCCTAACTGTGTGCAATAATCATATTTATGCAACATTAAATGTTGCATAATTGTTATACCATTTCATTTAAGCGACTCACTTTTTCCTCAACATGCAGTCTGAATGTCATGAATTAATCGGTAAATTATAAATTGGCTATTACATGATACATACAATGCGATTATGTTAGTCGATTATACAAAATCATATTCATAACGAGCGTATTATTTATATACAATCGTGCCAATTATATCGAGAATTCGAATTATGTTGTTATCAAAGTTAATATGAAATTCAATCTATTATGATCGAGATTCCAATTGTTCGGCACGGAAGTTTCGCATTCGGAAAAACTCTGAGAATGATCGCACGATAAATTCAAGCAAATGGAAATAAATGTTGCTGCAATTGCGCTTTTATGGTACGTTGTATCAAAAAGTACATTATATCGAAAGGTTATATGCATTATCGTAGACCTTTGTCCTCGGAATAGTGGAGCGCGTTAATCGAATTCATTCATGCTGAATAAATTTGCGTAATCCGAGACACTTATCAAGCATATTTGCGGGTTGTCGCGATTTCTCTGGACGCTCCGACGTTCTTCAATCTTGGAACTTGCCCCTCTGACACGTTCCAATTTAACGCTAATGAACGCGATCCATCATCGAAATTCATGCATTCCATCTTCCGCAAACGTATTTTCCTTTATTAGTTGGTGTTTAACATTTATTTTGCGGAATTTCGCGACCTTTTGAGCGAGTATCATCTCCCAGAAATACCTGTGCATTTATTCGTTATTCCTTTGTTAGTTCAACAGTCATTTACAATTTCACGGAAATATTTTCTCTTCATGAAAACATGTAATGATTGCATCCGTTAATTAATTGCGTTTGTTATGTAATGAAAGTTAGATTTCGTTATTGCAAAGAGCATGTTTGCTCCAAAATTCGTAACATTGCTCTGCAACTGTACAAGGCACGAGAAAACGTTTATGTTTAGCTCGTTAGCTGGCTTGTGTCATGAGCAAAACATCTACATATTGATTCACTTTAGTTATTTACCAGAAACGATTATTAGAGACGCTTGAAAAGTCGTATAGGAAAATTGTTGTCGCAACAAATATAACGATCGATTTCGCATCCAGTCGGATATCCACACGGTGACCACGCAGAAAACGCGGATTCTAGCGACAAGAGAAACACAATTATCGGCCAATCAACGTGCTTGCCTAACGTCGATCTCTCGGCACTCTACCTCTCGGCTCGTCTTCTCGGTCGCACGAAAATGAGAGGTAATTGCAACGTCTATCCGACGGAGACCCTTCGATCCTGCCGGATTATCCGTTTTTTGCCGTAATAAACCGCTATCAGAAGCCGAATACCAATAGCTGATTCGATTGCGAATATACCATGCGCGCGATGTGAGTAGCAATTAGAGTTTCTCGCAAAGGAACGAATTTCGGGTGAGTGATTTAATTATATCCGGGCAACGATTCACTGATGAGGAATTCATCAACATTGTTACCTATAATTTGTGATATTTGATTGATCCCAAAATGAATCGTGGCTGTTTATTATTTGATCGATTGATTATATGTAACATATTAATATCGAAGTACCGCTGAGGATGACGTAACGGAATATGCAAGAAGTACGCGACATATGCGTGGAACGTATAATCTTGATTTATTTGACTTTAAAATTAATTTTAACATAGGAATATGTTAATAGACTTGACGTGAACATTTTTTTTTCTTTACGAACGTGTTTCGTGTTGGGCAAATCTGCATTTCAGTTTTCGATCGATTCTTTTGACATTTATGAAACGTACTTCTTGAGTAATTACTAAGTGCCACGCGGCAATAAAGAAAGGCTTTTAATGTTTAATTCATGTTTAATTAATGTATAATTTTAATTAATGTTTAACGTGTCCTAGGAAATAAAATTTATCAAATGCATATACTTCCGATTAGCACAAATGTATAAACAGTATTTTACATACAGTATATTCGAATAATTATTTAATTTGAATTTAATAAGATTTTTTTGTTATCATTTTTTCTTAGCAATCAGTCTTGCGAAATATCTATTTTATTAAATAAAGTTAATGAAATTGAAGGTTGCACGAGCGCGTTGGGTTTTTTCATTTATCACCGCACACGAATCTAGATACCTATCTCTTTAACTTTGTTTACGTATTGATGATACAATATACAAGTTACAATGGGTTATAGAACTGCACTGTTACGCTCTGATAATGTTGACGATACACTTTACGCTTGAATCTGCATTGCTGAAATTTTGCGGCAAAACAATAGGTTTTGCTCGCGAGATTGTTACATGTGCGCCGGAGGCTATGTACAAAATCGGACATATATATATATATATATATATATATATATATATATATATATATATATATATATATCAGTAGGCCAGAAATAGTTCTCAAGACTTGAGTCAGGGTCGCCCAATCTCTTTGCACGATAGCTTATCGATTTTGAAAAATCTTGCCATAAATCACCAATAATTGGCATTAATCCTTTGCTACTTTATCGCATTGCTTGAGAATTAACGATCGACACAACAATTTAAATTCCCTTATTATTTTATGTCATTTTTAAATTGTTAGATCGTTTGTTGATCGGAAACTTGATTTAATACTCGTATATAATTTAATATACATATTACGTATACATTTATCGTACAAATTAAATTCATGAATCGATAACAGATGGGATAAAAATATTTTCAATTATAAATTTCAATTTCTGCGATATCCTTTATATTTCACGCGAAGAGATTTCACCAACTGGCGTGTATCGTTCTTAAAAAAGGAATGAGAATAATAAGAACGAGACTCGATGGCCTGAGGGAGAGCGAATAAAGGCTAGAACGAGTGTGATGTGTGTCGGGCTGACAGAGGAACGGAGAAAAGTTGAATTTCCTCGTGGGCAACTACCATATTTATACTCATAGGAACCACAATGCTAGCGATCGTTATCCTTTCTCTCTCTCTCTTTCTCCTCTTTTGTCCACGTATTTATCCGGTCATTTCTCGTCCACTTTTCATTCCGCCGCGCTCATTTCATTAACTTACAACAAGTACGTCATAAACGTCTGGCAATCCCGACGATGTGATATAAATATAAATATCATCAATTATCCAACATTAACGTGTTTGTTATCTCTACGTAATAATAGAACAAAAAATCAATATGATACGTGCGTAAATGGAAAGTTGTTTAACGATAATGATGTTTAACGACATCGAAGAAAAAAATTATATACCTTGCGTGAGAAAAATCTATAACACTGAGTGAATTAATGTTGCGAATTATGTTATCGAAAACTTTAAACGAAGGCATAAAAAGGTCTGAATTGGAATCAACTTGATTTAGTCCTCGTGATATAGTCGAGCTCGTGCCATTCTTGAGAATTCGAACTTGTAATGCGGACTGACTGACATGCGGAGTACGAATAAGTGATGGGAAATGGAAGGTTAGACGCCTTGCGGGAAGTAGTACGTTCCATCGTAGGGTCAGGCACCTCTAATCTGACAGCGGACGGAGTACAGCTCGCTCACTCCTCGTCCGTCGGAGCAAAACTCGCGCCACTTGAAATCAATCGCAATCTATTTTTAATCTAATAATAGGAATCGCTAGTCACGTCGCGTGACCACTACACTCCGGATTGTTTAGGGCTGACATGGAAGAGAAGTAAACCTTTCGGTCAGTTTAATCTTTAGCGACGTAAAATATTCCCGTTTCATTTGAAATTAAATTTCATCATCAAAGTTATACATCGTGACCGTGTTTGCATAATAATTCTGTATACCACCGCATATGATTTAAATATGAATTAGCTTATACAACTTTTACAACTTTTATTTTTGTTGCGTATAGTTATAATAATCCAATTTATCGAATATGTAGTACACTTGGGAGATATCAAGGATATTTTCGTCTGCAATAAAGTTTACGTCCTAATATCGTAATCAAAGTGAGTACTCTCCCAGTAAACAGGAGTCAGCCGCCCGCCTGTTTATAACTCTCTACTCCTCTTTGATAAATTTTCGCTAAAGTAGAAAAAGAAATAGCACCAGCGGTTGTGATTTCTGAAGACTTTGCTATCGCGTAATTTTATTGACCGGTCTGCGGCAAAACAACAACCCTCGCGTAAACCTTCCAAGAATAGCTTGCAAAGATCGAAGATTTTACAAAGAGACAAGCGCTTGGAAATAACATCGCCAAAAAATTTTGAGCAAAATTGCGTCGGAATTCATTAACTCCCATAATGCTGTCAATTATAAACGGTGTGTTTTATTTTACATAAATCGTCGTAAATTCGGAATGAGAAATTACATTATTTCCAGCGCGATTTAAGAGTCTCGAAGTGTCGCGGCGATTTTTCTTCGTGTTTCACCAGAGATTTGCATGGATTACATGTGTTTCTAAGCTAGCTCTGCCCGGTCTCTCTCGGAGTAATCTGCTTTTGTCGAGCAGAAGGGCATTTGCGTACATTGCCGCTTAAATCTTCGCCAATTTCTGTGATTTCCCGAATAGGAAAACCTCAGGGTAGGTACATAGAAAAACATTCCTTCCTCCTCCGGGATCTTTTAATGCTCTGGGCAACTTAAAGTTCTAATGTCCCTTTTCCTGTGGGACCACCGCGCAATAAAAGATATGATCGCGAAGACGATCAGAAAATAATTGACGGTCCAAAAGAAACATACAAAGGTGGAACTTGTGAGAAAAAGTAATTAAAGCCGTGAATTATAAAACAACTTTCTAATAGATATTTTTTCATTTTAATTTAAATTACCTTATACGTCAATACGAAAAGCCAAAAAGAAAAATTGATAATATGAATTTTACATGACAGTTGATTAGTTTAATTACTAAAACTTGACTTTCTTATTTAAATGCGTACGTACATGCGAAATATCGCAGGTAGTGCTAATGTTAATATAATGTTAATAATAATAATGTGAATTCTGCATCAGGAGATGCTACATGTAGGCAGTAATCCAAGATTAACCTTTACGCTATCAGCATTTCAGCATTTTGCGCTAAAATACATGCACACTCTATTTCGAACATAATACTGATTGTGCGCTTGGTACGGTAAAAGATTAATGGCACTTTCTACTAACGTGTACCGCGTCAAAAAATTGACAGATGCTTTTATAAACGTTACGAGAAAAAATACCGCTTTTAAATTTTATTAGAACATCGATCGTTATAAAAGAGGAAATTGTCACGTATTATTATCTTCGGTTATGAATTAAATGAATTTTGTACTGTAAGTTAATCAATAAACTTTATACTTTTTCTGATATTCTCATTTTGTAACTTATAAACGGTTTCTATAAACGGTCTCTGCGCTCAATAATGTATTTTAATTAAATACTGGTGTTGAATACGTAATTTTTCCGCGTAAAATCTTTCCGTAATTATCGTAAGCATTTTCTCGCTTAATTTGAGTAGCGAGACGCAACTGAGTTAAAGATATCAAGATATATATATTTACATATTTACATATTTATCACATTTATATCAAGATATATATATTTTGTAACTATATATATCAAGATATATCAAGATATAGTTACAAAGAGCGGTTTGATATGTCCTTACGAGATACTATTATGTATATATGAGACAAGAGAATATTTCTGAGGAATCCGTGAAGGTTTCTATCGAAACGAGCTTGAAAATAGAGAGAGATCGAATTGAGTTTGATAAAATTGAGGTCATCGCGCGGATCAGCGGATCTGGACCTAACAAAAGTCTGGGCACCGATGTTCTCAAAGATGGCAATCGACCATATCGAATTCTCTCAATTTATTCTTTCCCAGTACTGCTTTGTATCTCAAATGCGATAACCAATATAAAATTGGGGAAACTGCGGAAATGTTTAATCGAATATTTTTACGTACGGTACTAAATTTGTTTAAAATTATTTTGTATAATTTAAGTTTTTATATAAATGGTTAAATGTCTAATAATTGTTTTATGTTTAAATTTTCATCTTTCTTTTCTTCTCTTTTAGCTCTCTCTCTTTTTCTGATATATTTTGATTTTTAAAATAACTCCATAGAAATAATTCTCAATATTTTTAGATTTCACGATTTTATCGAATTCTTTGTTTTTTAATAAGTATATGTAAAGCGAATATGTTTGATTAAAATATCAAATTTTATTTAAACTCGGAACGTAGTAAATATGCATAAAAAATAAACGAGAACACATGCATGCGTGGAATTAAACAAACGCTTCGAAAATCTGAAATCTGTTTCAAAGAAATGCTTTTTCAATAGTTGTATGATAATCAACGTGGTCAAAGCCAAACAGACACAAAATTTAATGGAAATTGTATAAATTGATGTGTAATGAGATTCTGAGAATAAACCATTGTGGATTACAAGCACTCTCGCGGTGAAAATTACAAATTTATGAGCGGCTCGTGAAAAGTTAAGACGCTTTACAATGGCGAAGAAAGCGTCTTCAATTTTATCTCGTAGAGAGCTCGATGTATCCAAGCAACATTCAAAAGTGAGTCTGTCGGAGTAAGGGAGAGAGAAGGAGAAAGACAGACAAAGAGGTAAAAAGAGATAAAAAATGAGAAGGAGGAGATTGCAGATAGACTTGAAATGGAAAGACAAGAAAAAAAGGGGATGAAAGTCAGCTTTAGAACCACGATTTTCGTGCAGAAAGGCAAAGCCTCTGACAAAGCAAGGTATTTAATTGACCCATTGTTGTTGGTCTTAAAGCAAGGGTTTCTTGTTGACGATTGTAAGCAATTCCGGGGGCATTGTGGATATGCATCAGATGATTCAGAAAGAGGCAACAGCTGTTTCATTTTTATTTTGCTTTTAAGAAAAAGTTGTGAAACGAGTCTTATATCAAAACAATTTTATCGTGTGACAAATTATGAATTACTCTTTTTCGTGACATATTTCTCATATAAATCAAGATGTCGCAGGGATCTAATAACAAATAATAATATTATAAAAAACTTCTATGTAATTATTAAGATTATTATTATTTATTCGTAATTATATTCGCGAAATCTCTAACATTTATAACATGATATTCATATTGAATGTATTTTTTTATTTATTTGCATTCCATTCTATAATGATAGAAACAGGATGATTGAAAAATTGTCACGCATTCTCTCTGATAGAATCATTGACAGTTATTATTCGCCAATTGGGCAGGTCAGCGCGCGTAAATGAAAACATACGAAGTCACGCGATGAATTTGTTCGTGTGAAATTTGCGCGGACTCATAACGCCTTCAAGCTGGATTAAATGATCGAATCGCGCTCGGGCGCGATTTAATTTGATTTCGCAATCAGCGGCTTTATTATCAGCGGAGCGACGAACGGATGAGGGCGATGACAGTGCGAGGCAGAATTTTCGATCGAAGTTTCGCGCGGATGATATACTGCGTGAGTCTACGATTGCTACACAATTATTTGTACAATTCGATCAATTGACAGACACGCATTGATGTATTCTTGTTACAATATATGTCGGTAAAATTCTATTCATAATGACAGGCGAGCTTGATTGTTTTTCAATGTTTTTTCGCTTTCTTCTTTACATAATGAATTTAATATTTTTTATTTTATATTCTCGATATTCAGGCTTCCAAAATTCACTGCAAGTACTGAAATTCTATAATTTACGTTATGTGCACTTAAATTTTTCAATACTGACAGTCAATTTTGGAGTTTTTATAACTTTAATATACAATATTTTTGTATGTTTAATGCAATAAAAATATTATTTTTCTACAAATATTATTTATAGAAAAAAAAAATATTTTCTATTATCAGTACAACTATAATCGCCTGACTTTAAAATTATTAAAGAAATATTGCAACGAGCACGCAAATTACTACTTGAAATAGAAATAACAATAACATTATTTAGGCGACAATCTAACATGTGAAAGTTGTGCTGCAATTATTAAAGTTCGTTGCATTGAACGCAGGTTATTGAACGTCTATATTTGCGCTGTATAACCGCGCTGTATAGTCGCATTTGCTCAAGTCTGGCAAGTACAATGAACCAAACTGCGGACGTAGCGACAATAAACTTAGATGCCTCGGCTTCCGTGAGTTTGATGAGAGACAATTCTACGCACGGTCTATATCTTATCATCGAACGTAACTCGACTATCAACTTCCTGCGTTCGATATTACACGTACGGCGCGACGTTTTGAACTTATATACGACGCTTGCTTTGTTCATTGGGGAGAATATCGATTACTGACAGGAAAATTCTCAGACATACATGGAACTCGGTGGAGCTGGCAGATGCGATAAGAATTGAATTTCGCAATTTTTATTGCAATACTTTGGATTATAAAGCCACGAAGGCTCTATAATTCAAAGGCATGTGTGACATGTAATGCATATTAATCGACAAATTCGACTCATAAAAAGGAAGAAACTTTTTTTCCTTATATTTTATTTTTATAGCAAATTATGTTTATAATAACGTAAAAAATAACATCTAAATGAAAAAGTATTTATTAACATTTATGCGCGTAAGCGCGCGAGAGATTAATTACATATTGAAGTATTGATTATTCAAAGCCTATTCGTTGGCGAGCTTTTACGAATGGTACTACAGATCCTTTCGAGGCTGATATAGCGAACAGCGCTTATCGCATTTGTACCACATGCAAATAAGCCTTCCACCTCGATTTTCGTCGTGACAATTGGCGAGAATCTGTCGCCGATGCAATGGCGAGTACCGCTATTATGTCGATAACGACCGACCCGAGAATCTGGGTATTATGCAGCAATTGGCCTTACTTGGCGTCACGACAAGTTTGCATTTAGCATTCGGTGACATCAACACAGAATGCACTGTGTGTCTCCTTTCGGAAATTTCGCGTTGTAAACGCGTCAGGAACTCCGGGAACGCGACTCTTTCTCGAGCGGATTTGCGCGACGGATCGCGGGATAACAGGTGGCTCGAATAAAGGCGTGAGGATGTCACGAAGGTAAATATAAACGCGCTTGTGGTCACGAACTTAATGACCGCCCGCAATTCCGGAGGGAAAACGAGCAACGCGTCCCACATGCATCTCGAGTCATGCATGAGCCATCAAATGGCGCAGCGAGTTGTATCTCTCTTATTTTAGAAAACAAGAGGGTTTGCACTTGATGTAAAATTCAATTTTGTTTTATTCTCAGATGTGAGCAACAATATATAAAATTTTACATATTACGTCAATATAATTACGCGCGAATGCATATGTAGGCGCGTTCGTGCTGGCGAGATTACATGAAATAATCATCGGCAGCAGGAGCATTGCAACCTTAACCGGCTGCAGTTTATTTATAAAGCGTTCTTGAAGCCGTGTACTCGGACGAAATATTTTCGTTTTATCTCAACATTCTAAATATATTCTGCAAAACCTGAAGATACCGTGCGCCATGCGGGATTCCTCCAAATTATTTTCGTCGAATCAGCTCGTTTGACGCGCGTTCGCCACTATCGATCGAATGGATATCCAATCACGTCTGTTAAAATTAATTTGCAAAGAGAATCGATCAATCATACTAGTAATAAACATAACAGAACCATTGCGCACATTGTGCATTGCGTGAGATTAAAGTTGACGTACAAATCGAATTTATAAATTATATAAAAGGAGAAATGTTCCGAAAACCAATTTATTGTAAATATATGCTTTGCTAAATATAGCAGGGAGAAAATTATAACAAAAAGATTTGATATAATAAAATAATATAACGTATTAAAATACACATATAAAGAAAATTTTATATTAAATAGATACATGATGTAAACAATAATTGAATTGTATTACTTATTCTGACAAAAATAATTAGAAATTTTAAAATGTTTAAGTTTGTGAAATATTGTTTAAAATTTTGATAAAATAATACAACAACGTTGGTTTGGTGAGATACGTTTTGCGCTTCTATATTTTTCATATTTCGAGCATTGTCATTTCGTCAAAAAGTAATTGTTTGTTACGCACATTTCCCCCTTCTGTCATTCACAGGTGGATATTTCGTGAGTTTGTTTTTGGGTATCTCGTTTCAGGGGGAAAAAATATAATAGACTTCGAGGATGTATTCATTCGGATAAACTCCCGTTTAAATGAATATGCAAATAAAATTCTGGTTTTATTTATTGCGCGCATCGTACGCATTGCCTGCTTTGTTAGCTATCGTTTGACCGTATAATAGTGTCTCTGCTTGATTATGTGCGGTTGGTACCCGCATTCGATACTCGTAATTGCGTTAGATTCAATTTATTCGCATTGATCATATCATGTATCGTATCCCAAAATCGTTTACCGATCATTTCTTTAATGCCCCTATATTACCCAATAAATAATCAACTATTTTTATCAAGTTATCGATGACCGAAGCATTAATTTTTTGTAGCTACACCGCTCGTATATTAATTAATTTTTATAAAAAAATTATTTATCAACCTTTTACGTGTCAGATGCGTGTTGGTTTTCTTGCCAAACAATTTGTTCAATTTTTCTCTTTCCATCTGGATGTCGAGCATTTTAGTAGGAAAAGAATTCCGTCAGGAAGGATGATTTGTTCGTGAACGCGTGTTGAACGTTCATAACAACCGAGAGGTCGAGTACTCTGGCAAATTCCTGACGTCGTCGTCATGCAATGTGGCAGTCCTCATGCTTGCACTTCATATCCGGTTCACGGACGTAGGTCGGATGAATCATCGGAAAAGTGTTGCTTTATTTTCGTTGCGAAAGAGAGGCCTACCACTGACAATTACCACGACGCTGGTATAAGGAACAACGCTCGGGGCAGTGGGTCGCCTACATTTGTGTCAAGATCAACTAACTTCGTTCGCCTGTGTGACAACACCATCACTGCGACGACGTGGACCAAACGTTGATGCAGCTAGTGTGTCTCATATACGTCGGTTTAAAAATACCTGATGTGCCGTCGCTCGCAACATCCCCGTTTTCTTTCCCGAATTCGTGAATCAAAGCCAAGCATTCGGCCTGGCGAAGTAATCCTGATAAATGAAACCGTATTAAATAATTTGTTTTTGGTTTTAATATTATCAGCGTTGCACAGTAGCTTTCATTATTTGGAATATTTCACATAAATTTGAAAGAATTTATTAGTCGTAATTTTTTTTCACTGCAGCACTGGACAAGATATATGAAGCTACGTGATATTACAAATTATATTAGTTACAACTAGTATATGATGTTAATTTATCAAAGGTAAAACGTAATAATCGCAAATAATGGTAAATATTCATAATTTAAATCGCAATTAATACAGATTAAATCTGCTCTTCGATTTGAATTGCGGTGGATTAACGCGCTGTCTTGTACAAAACGAGATTCCCGATTTAATCAGAAATATGTCCCCCTTACGATATAAAATGGAATGTCGCACACGTGTCAGTTTCAACATTTTTGCTCGCCCCTCGAGAAAAGTTTTCATTACAAGGCTGTAAAAATGCATGAGGCCATTTATAATGCTCAAGGGTGTTTTCATATCTCTGAAAATAAAGCCGATACGAGAGATTTATTTCGTTTCCTCTACAATCTTCTTAAAATCTGTAAGAAACGCATCGGCATTTTATGTCACGCCATAGAGTAGCCATTCCAGGTGAAATCGACTATCTCGGCCCATTCAATATGCATTTTCAACATTATTTATAAGACTCTTTTTATTTCTTCGCTCGAACTAGGTACTTTCATTAAGAAGACCATCTTTTACCGAGACAACTTGCGTGTGAAAGCAAAAAAAAAAGAAGAAAAACGCCCGTACACGCGCGCGGTACAATGGAGAATGTATAACTGGCAGTGTCATTGTCTCAGACAATGATTAACGTGTCTCGACTATATTGTCCATTCGGATATATGCCTTCAAATAAAATGACAACGCTATTCAACGTGCATCGACAGAGGAAATGTTTATCTATTAAAAAAAAACTCGCGTGAGCCTTTTTCGCGATAAAAGTGAGAATTAATGATTTCACTGGAAATGTAAGTCTTACAATAGCTTTATTTTTTGCAACTCTTTGCGATATTACGAGTACGAGCTCGGCTGATCCTTAATGACTCGTTAAAACGCTATCATAAGCGAAGGAACGTTCGTGTTAATTGGTTTCTTGCGTGATTGTGACAGACGTCAAAGCACATCATTTATGTGATTACACCTGAGGATAAACCAGTCTCTCGATCTCATTACAAGTGAAATTCGCGATGTAATGATTCCTTCTCTAAAGATGCTACTGGAATATAATATATTCTCACATAGACTACCTCTCTGTGCATCACGAATAATCGCCTAGAATTCCTTAACAGTGTGATTCTCGCGTCACGTTCTGCTTCTCTGTAAACCAGCGATACCGCGTAATTCGTAAAACAAAATTGCATTAACCAAAATTACATCACAATATTTACATTATTGAATATCACGTCTTGCTTTTGATCAATTAGTCTGTTGTATTATTTCGAAAATTCTCCGACGCTTTATCCGCGTTATTATTATCTTCTTTTTAATATTAATCAATAACTGGTTTGATGCACGAAAGTTTTCGCATAATGTACACCAATGGAGATGCATTTGGGGTGCAAAAGCTTAACTGCCCGGTGCTGCGTTCCATATTCGCTACGGAATTCGAGATTACCGATACCTCAAGCTTTCATTACGGATATAGATCAAGAGGCGACATGCGAGCGTTACAATTACTGATGTTTACGTATTGATTTTCCAACGACAGTAGTTATTCAGATCGATAGCATAATTCATTGCAGGTCGATGAAAATATCGAAGAGTTTTAAAATTCAATGAGATGTTAACATAATGCAAAAGAGAAGAGTTTCCTTATAAAAAATATCGCCGTAATAATCTCGTTTCTTCTCGAAAATATTCCCGAGCATTTCTAAAGCATCCTCGAGAGTTCCGAAACTGCGAGCTTGTACATATATTTACGATGATCTCGAGCGTGTCGCAAAATGCATTACAATTCCCCAGACTTATGAGAATTTTCAGAACGCCTTTTCAATCTTTCGAAAACTATCTTAAGTCTCAGTGCGATCGCGAAGGTCTCGAGAGTTTCGAGAATATTTAGATCACTTTGAGTCTCCTCTCAAGAATCTTGAGTGTTCGCAATCGAAAGACATGGGAACATAATGCCAGAAGCTTCGATTTTCTTGGTTTCAATTTTCTTGTAAGTATTAAAGAAAAAAGAGAGAGAATTTAAAAAATCGTGTACTTCAAACAATATGCGCGTTGATCGCCAATCGCCGCCAGAAATTAGTCAGAAACGTGAAAAAAAAGAAATCGAGCTTTTTTTTTAATTCGAAATACGAAGGGTCGGAAGGAAAAGTTTTATAAAATGATATGAACAAAAAGACAGTTAGCTCGATGCTAAAAGCTTCTAATACACTTCGAAAGCTCTCGAGAGAGCGTTCAGCTTCATCAAATTATGCGCTTGATGTTCTTTACCAAGTGTCGATTGCGCAGTCGTTAAGTGGATCCTTCAGATTCCGTGACCTGAATGCATAAATTTATTTTCTTAATGGAAAATGCATTTACGATACTGATACGAAAACTCGCGAAATTTCAGTTCACAATGTCCCGTATTCACAAATACATTTCGTTTGATTGCGATGAAATATTAATTTCGTTTGTAGCTTTACTGTATTCATGATGATCACAGCTGAAAGAGTAAATATGAATCTAACATGTCAATAAATGAAAAATATATAAAGCATATATAATCAATATCGAGTCTCGATTTTTTCAATAATTCATTACATCTAGCACGGATATTATTTGATGTCGCAAATCGGATTTAGATTTTCATTTTTCAAACGGTCGTAACGTTGCAACTAGAATTACATCAATTATTTTCTAATCTATCCAGCTTCAGCTCGCACGCTATGTTTTTGTTGCTTGTAGTTTGTTCGTGTAGCGAATGTGTTCGAGTCGTGCGTTTAAATTGTAGAAAAAAGAAAGAGAAAAACAGAAGAGCGGTCAGAAAAATCGGGACGCGTCTCCTTAGATATCCGTAAGATGTCTTTTAATCGTTAGTATTATCTGGGATTAATCTGGGGAAGACCAGGCAGTCAGGCCGGAGTAATTCATTAAGGAGAACGGGATCGAGTCGTCTCACCAAAGGAGATGAGGCCGCTGTTCAGCATAGACAACTTGATCTGACTGGGAATAGAGGCGAGACTCTGTCCGGGATTTAGATGACGCTTTCTGGGCGGTTTCTCCGGCGCTCGGGGCGCGCTTCTGCTTCTGTGGTGATGATGATGCTTCCTGTGGGAATGCGAGTGGGAACCGGCGGCGGTCGAGGCCGCGCCCGTGCGATCGGAACCGACGCTGCTTAGACCGAGAACACCGCCGCCGGTCGACTGTGTTCGTAGGGACGACATGTTCTGCAAAAGAAGAGAAAGACAAAATTAATAAAGATGACATACAAATATAGATCGATTCTATATTAAAAATGATGTTTAAAATATTTTTATATAAATAAAAGTTGTGTAAATCATGTGCAAAAAGAATTTATTTTTGATAAGTTTTTTTCTATTTTATTTAGTTTACATCAAAAGATTTCAAGTTTTTTGTGAGTTCTCCTTTTCTTTATGATATTTTGAAACGCCTAAGTATCATCTGTGATGATAAATATTATTTTCTTAAAAGAAAGAAAAAAGAAAGGGAGAGATAGAAAGAAGGATCATTAATCTCTGATTCTTACAATCATAAGCAGATGACTTTAGGATAATAGAATTTTAAAAAATTTGGATCTAAAAGAGATGGCTATTTTAATTACAAACTTTTAGATATACAATTAATACAATTAATTAAATTATACAAATATATTTAACTTCTTACGGTTTCGCGAATTTATTAGAACCGAGATAATTTAGCACGTATATATTTTTTGCTCCTTTCATGAAAGGGAACGACAAATATTGAAAAAGATGTCGAATATTAATCCTTCAATATTTGCATCCGAACGGCTTGTATGCCCAAGAGCCTAACGTTAAACGTCAGTCGGTGCTGTTTGTGTCATATATGCTACGTCATATTATTATCCCCCAAAGTATTATCATCGTTCTCGCTACGATTCATCGCGTCTTGAAGCACATCGAGCATATGCATGATGTTCGTTGCAGCAACCATTGTTACATCAATCTGAGAAAACGACTCTCGTATTTCCGAGGAATATATTTTCAGCGATGATAGCGTGTCAGTGATAGAACTTATTAAAGACGCTCTTAAAGATATAATTATGCGTTTTCTGGGTACCTCGACTGATGAACGGGCTCGTTATTCATAATCATTTTCCAGAAGATTCATCTTTTCCCTGAGCGCGGGTTTCCGCTAAATTTCACTTGCAAGCAGCGAGCATCTAAAACAAGCAACGTCTCGCCTTCTGATCGACTATGACTATCATTGCACGCGATGTGGCAGAGAATAGAGATGGCTGGTTGGGCCAGTTGGCAACGTGACGCAGAAGATCACGTTGTGTCTTTCCTACATTTCCTCGACTATATTTATCGGGACGACGTAATAAGTTAATAACCCCTTACACGTGTCGTTCTCGACCAAAAACGACGTTAAACGTCCATGCCGTTTAGTTTCTATCTGGCGATCAAGTTCAGAAGATAATTAATAGCGAATAATCGTAAGAGGATATAGATGTTTTCTTGCTAATGTGTAAAGCGATTGAAAACATTTGGGAATTGTGGTAATTTCTTTAAGCAAAACTTTAAAAGGTTCTCTACAATTATTATTTCGATGATTAAAAGCGAATGTCAATGAGTTAAGTACCAGATCTGTTTAGTTTTGATCTAACGACGAAGTTTCAAAGTTGGACTAAAACTGAACAGTGGAAAGTCACAAGAGATATTATTATGCTTTTAATGGAAACTTTGAAATTACTTGAAAATTGTTATGCAAGCATTTGACACATTTAACTTAGAAGTTTAATCGAGGCCAATTAATTCTTATAAGTAAAGCTTCGAAATTTTTTTCCAAAACATACATTGAATATGTAGTCATATTCAATTTATATCACAATACTTTTGACAAGTTTGTTCTCCATATTCAAAGCACGTCCATATTCTGCAGAATCTATAGACAAGATATTATTTCATCGCTTTCTTCCCTCATTGCATTTTCATTCAGTTTTCAAGCCCCGTCTACGTCTCTCTACTTTCCATTAACAACGACGTACTTTTAATCGCATTTGCATGCAGGAAAATCCGAGAAATAATGTCATTAAAAGCAGCGTAAGTTATTTTACTGATATAACTCTTTAAATTGAGTGTTGATGGAATTTCGATTAATAAATTAAGTTTGTAACTATAAACCTACCATTTTTATAATTTCGTATCGAATGTAATAAATTCATTTTTTTTTACAAACGTATCATAATATATTATACAGATTCTTATTTTACACTGTTGATGTGTACGTAAAATCTGCGATACGAGTGAAACAATTTCTCTAGAAAATTTCTTTAGAAAAAATCTTTAGAAATTTATTTATTATCTCCAATTTGCGAAACAATTTCCGGTACGTAGAATTTTTAGAAAAAGTATCTCGCATGCAATTAATACAACACGCGGAAACTATTTCTCTTTCAACAGTCCTAAGTTTCTCTTATTCATTTTCCACTAGCGTAGAATAGCTTGAATTACTTGGACTCGGGGCACACGCGCAGCTTCTAAGGGGACAATTTGCAGGGACGAAGTTTCTCGCAAAGCCTCGTAATAAATCTTCCATGCAAATCGCTCAAAGTATTTTAATCTTTTAAAAGCACGTACGTAAGGACTGTCTTATCGATGATATACGATTTCCACATTTTTTTCTTATTAATTAAATCAATAATTTTCTTATTAATTAAATCAATAATTTCCAAAAAGTGTAAGTCAATAATATTAATAGAAAAATGCAGTTTATAGAACTTATGTATGTTTCAAAAGTCCATCTCATGAAGAATAACATCCTTCAGATATAACTTTCACGAAAGCATTATTTATTGTACACTTGGCACCAGACTCTGTTATGTCTCTTGATTTATCGCAAGAAACTGAAGAAGTTGAGAACCAAGTTGGGAACAGTACGGTTTCTTATAGAAATATTTAAATAAGTGTAACTGGGACAGATTTTTTCGCGTCTCGAGCAGCTGCTGATTTTGTCCCGGCAAATTTTAATTATTTATGTAGATTGATATCAATCCATGGTACCGATCTCTCCGTGTATAATTATAATTATTAAATTACATTGCCGGCACTTGTGAGGTTTAATCCGTCACTGTCGCGTTCATTTCGAGCTTCAATAATGGATCTTCGTCCTAATGTAATGATGCATATTTCAACACTACTGCATATATCGCGAATTCTCTTTCGCAGTTTCTACCGAATTAAACGCAATAAAATGCACTGCGGAAGAACGTATCGATGACACTAATTAAATAACGGCTTAAATAACGATTTAATCAGTCGAAACTCGGCTCCGATGCACAATGCTTTTTGTCGAATACGATTTGTAAAATATAATTTGCAAAAATAAAAGTTTTACATTTGAGCCAAATTTTTGTCTCGTCCGATTTTAATATTAATTTTGAAAATAGGAAATGTTCGTAAAATCATGGTATAAAAAAAATATTTTATTTTGGTTATATAAAGGTTACAAAATTATTATGCGTAACTTGTAGCTGCAAATAATGTTATATTGCAATGGAATGACCGGCTAATTTGCTTAATCAACCAAAACTAGAAAGCTATTTATTTCTCTGTATCCGAATTTCGGGCGCCATAACTGAATTAATTAATAATTAAGCAGACGGAATTACGCTTATATGTGGAGCTCGATCGGGTGGAAAAAGCTGTAACAATGTATTTTATCGAGCTGTAATTTAGAAGTACGTACAATTGTGTTAATGACGTCAACTCAATTATTGATTTTTCTCCCTAATTCATCGATGCTCAAAGAATCTCATATATTGAAATTCATATTCGCATTAACACGGTGAAGACAAAATAGAATTCAATCGCATTTGCGAGTCATTTACAGTCATAAATTCGGGCCATAAAAAGCACCAGACAGATCGTCATTTCGGCAAAGAAAAGAAAGGGGAAAAGAGAAAGAGGAAGAAAAACCTCGTTTTTTCCTTTTATATCTTCTCATTGATATATATTGTTCTTGCCTACTTGCTCTTCTCTTTAAAAACTTTATTTTATCGCTTGACAGTTAGTCGGGAGAACAGTGATGCAAAAATACTCGCAAAACACCAACGCTTCTCTTTCGCGCAACAGTCACACGTTAGATGAATCGTCATCGACTTTCGCAACCGCGCTGTCGGAGTTACACAACTCCTCCGGCTAAAGATTAATTTCTTTCTATCCGCATTGTATCGTAATTTACCGGTCGCATTACGACGTTATCTCTCCGCGGGTTAATTAAATTTAATTTAATAGTCTCGTGATTTAACTTTTCAAGCCAATGAATTATTCATGGCTTGACTGCATCATCGCGTGTATTACTTTATCCCAGAAAAGACTTTAAGAAAATATGGAATGGTTTTAATTAATTTTTTACATACATACTTTAACTTTTAATAAGTACTGTCAAGCTGCTGGGATTTTATAAAATATCTGTTATATCTTCATCAATCTTAATTTCAATTTTAAAGATTGTTTAGAGATTGTCAAAAAGAGATTATTGTCTGAAGAAAATACAATTTTTAATTCGAATACGCGTGTAAAAAATCTGCTGGTAATTTTGGGTAACTTATTTTTGCGGATATATTCTCGAGATATTTCTCGTTCGAAAGAGCGTTTCTTTTGTGAATCTAAATGAAATTCGTGATTTTACTTGGCGCTCTGGATTATAATTATTTCTATTTGCGTTTTATTGTACTTCTATTTATATTCGTGGATTTACATGCTCTGACAAAACTTTTTGTGACTTCTAAGTCTGTTTAGCATTCCGAAAGAAAAAGCGAAGAGACAGCCTATTATCCGATTGACTTTCATTATAATTTTACAGCTCTGCCATAATTTTACAATATATTATGAAAGTATGAAGCGTATGCACATTGACATTTTTAAATAAAGTTTTACTTTCTTTATATTTTTGCACAAGCTGATGGGAAGCGAAATATGATAATGTCGCGACTATTACTCTTACGAGAATAGATTCTTTATTCCAGATAAAATACAATTTTTGACTTCTCTTTAACTTTAAGACTGCAAAATATTTCTTTACACTTATGACAATTTTATATAAGAAGTTTACATTTATTTACATCTATATTTCTTCATTATTCTCTCTTATTTCTTTACTAGTAGTTAAGCAATGCTTTTTATTATTTCGTTTTTACATTAGACGTTATAAAAATATAATTATTTATATGAAGAAATTTGAAAATATACACATATAACTAAATTAGAATCTCGAGGATGGAAATTTTATGCGAGGATGCAAGAGGAGATATTTTAAAAATATATTGTGGTAAACAAGACAATTCGTCCGAAATAATTTGCAGTGCTTCCATTAAAAATTCGTAGGTGAGTGAAAGAATTTCATAGCTTCATGAGGAAAGTTCTCAAGGTTCCGCGTGGGCATCTGCGCTCGTAGCGGATATTTTTAAACGTTTTGTAAGCAGTCAACGAGAGAAAGCCCTTGCCTCTTTCGAAGGTCGGTTATTGACCATACGATCGGCCTTTGAATTCTTGTTTCAAGGTTGTTATCATCATTTCGTCGGTGCAAACCATGGAACGTAGCGCCAATGTTATCAGTTCCATTCCACAAAGCGAGACTGTAACGATTGCGGCAATTTTAGCTTGACACTTTGTAACGATTCACTTTTATTTTTGCAAGAGTGGTTTATCCTGAAATGTCGCTGAAAATGCTGTATAAGAATTTTTAGAAAGACTTGAGAAATGTTTGATTTGTAAAAATTCCAATCGGATATTACATGGCTACGCTAACATTCGAAATTTAATTTTATTTAGATGCCGTATGTCTATGTAAAGATGCCGTATGTCTTTAACGTGATAATAATTGAATGTACGATTGAAGTTATCTCAAAATGATTTTAGCTCATAATGATCACATATTTCTTGAGAAATGTGAACGAGAACTTCTTAAAATACAATTTTCGGTTTGAGTTTCTTCATGTTCCGATATCACTGTACTTCAGTATGATTCCAAAATCAATATGGAGTGCAGCAAACAAACCCAGATGTTTGGCTCCTCGTCAAGTCGACGAGATGGAAATCATTTATTTATTCTCATTCTGCGCCATATATCGAAGAGTCAAGGCGAAATAGTATTTCTGTTGGTCTCACACACACAAATTAATTTTCATATCTTTTAACAAACTTACTTTAAGAAAGATTACAAAAATTTTTATCCCGCAAGGTTTGCATATTCCGTAAAAAATTAATCCAGTAAAAGATTATAAATATAAAAACTTGTTTTGTATTCTGAGAAATATTCGATAAAATGAACACAATTTGCTGATACATTTATGTATAACACAACACAGAAGATAACACAAAACAGAATTATCTAGTGAATTTATTGATGAAGCGCTGAATTTCGATATGGATAATTACAATAATATACACGGACGGTCTAGTGTAACAGGCTAATCTACTAGGGAGATCGGTCGACAACTCTGCAGTTATTAGCTCAAATCTATATGTCGTTCTTGCATGATTTCATCTACCGCTTTAAATTGTTTATTAGAAGCACAAATTTATATCAGACAAATCCAAGGGGTCGATATTGAATTCTCAAGTGACTGTTTATATTTCAATAAGAGGAATAGTGGGTTTGAAGGGCCTTTAAGAGCGCTCGAAGCTTTCATGCTAGCTCCGAGATTGAAGCCGGCTTTTTCAATGCACATGTTTTTAAATACATCTTCGTCGAAAGATGTTGTTCTCATATGAAAGTCGATAAGCGCACTCGATTCGATAGTAGCAATCGCAATCTCTGTTTTCACGAGGAATTGCAGTCATATTATCGTCTCTCTTTAATGCTAAACGCGTTCGAATCGTCGAATGTGATCTTCTTCTTTTATTAAAAAAAAAAAGAATTGAAATTATAACAAATCAAAAATAGCAAGCATAAATATTAAAGATACATTTTTGTGAGATTTTTCAGAAGCCGCGCATCTGTGAATGTCTCGAAAATACTTGATGCGGAGAAATACGATGAGATCCCGACTTTAATTATATAATAACTTGATTGTCACCGTCACAGAAATCAAAGGATGTTAGTATTTGTCCTTTGAAACGTGATTGGGCTGAGAAGGAAGCATCACGTGCGCCTGTCTAAATTTCACGAGAATGCAGTATGCTCTAACCACAAATGCCTCGTAAATTCTGGCGAATCGTTTTCACGCGCTAATTAACAAAACGGATTGCTGCATAAGAGATCCCCACGAGATGCATACTATGCATACCCCGGCGATTTATCACGGAACAATAACTGCGTAAACGCTTAAGCCGGAGAGTTACAGCCCTCTTAGGTTGGCCGCTCTTAATGCCGTCGTTGAATAGTCGTCGGATTTATATGCTTGTAGGAACGTGTGCGAATATATAATCGATTGTTATCTGTATTGGAATTCGTGAGCTACTGCACTGCCATATCTTTCATCCATAATTACCGGTAACCAGGAGATGCATCCTCATTTCCTTCGAGACGTGTACTTCGTATTTAAGCTCGCGACAAAGGAGGATCGCTCGCAATGTTACAAATGAGATGTTACAAAGAAAATGTAAAGTTGTACACGTTAATTATGCACCAAGTTATTATGTAGAGATTTGTAACGACAGTTGTTTTACGTGATTAATCGCAATCATACATTAAGCTAAGTGTCTCACAAAACAAATCGCGTATCTTAATGATTTCATAATCGCCACTGCAAGTTGCAACGGCAAATTTTTCACCGACACTTCTTCTATCGATGTGCATTTTTTTGCACCTATAAAGAAATTGATGGCGTTTCTTGTTATAAGAATAAGTTTTAAAATCTTGTTTTCGTCGGAATTATATGCAGCACAATTGTGCGGCAATGTAATGAAACTAATGAGGGTAACAATGATAGAAAGTCTTTAAATAATATACTAAATTATATTGAATATTGTATCAATAAATCCACTTATGTATAAAATATATTTATTTTTAGAATTAGATAAGTCTTGGAAAAAAATGTAACATAGAAATTTTTTAAAGAATTTTTAAATACAATTCTTCTTTATTTTCTGAGTATATAAGAGAGATTATTGTACAATTTTTTTAACAATCTTAATAATGTTTCTTTTCGCAATTTTATATGCTTAGGCTGTATTCTATAATAAATTGTGCTCCGAATGACAATATGCTTCAAAAATTTCCATATGTCCGTTATAATCGGACATGTGTAACGCGATAAGTAATTTAATATCATTTCCTTTAATTATACAATTTATTGTTATAATTTCATGTGATATCAAATTCAGTTTGTTTCTCATATTATCTATTATTAAATAAGACAAACATTTATAACGCAGCATGAAAATATTTATAAAATTGCAGTAATAACTCACAGAGAAGATAAAAATTTCGATAGAAGAGAAAATCCATTTATCTCGATATCGCAATTTTCTTTTTTTTTATTAAAGGCTTACACAATGACTGGTGGATTAGCGTTGACAATATCGTGCATAAATCTCAGTTCGACTCGCACAATCACGCACTCGCGCATCCCAGATTCCGCAGCCTAATGATTTAAATCGCGCAAGAATCAGTGCGGACGCGCAGAATTCCGACCGAAAATAATTCGCTCGTCGTTTCGAATGGGGTGAAGAGGAGGAGAGAGATATAAGAATGGGCGCGAAATTAATGCCTCGACATACATATCGGTATTCCTCGTAGAACGAAAGCCGGCGATAAATTCAATGTCCACGAGATATAAGGCAGGCATAAATAAAGACGCGCAAAATAACTGGCATTTTTAACCCGTCGATCCCTTCGCGCCACCATCAGAAGAAACTCGCTCCCTGCGAAAAATCGCGGAATACATCGAACGATATATATGAGCCATCCTATTCGATCTACTCATCCATATATCCGGACTACTTCTTCCCTTACAACGGAGCTCTCTCATTCTCGATATTCGCCGGCAAACATAGCCGCTGATGCGAGTAAATAAGACGATAAATTTACGACGGCGAATTCTTTTCCTGACCCCGATAAACATACTCACAATTGCCAGATATCGTTTATCGTCGAAGGGATAAACTCTTCGGACGTTTGATTTCCTTAGAAAGTTGAAGCCGTTGATCGTACACGTTTTTTTCACTGACGACGGATAATTTATGACGCAATTATGTGATTTTTTATTACCCCCTTTGTTGGTATAAGAATTAACATTCAAGTGTCGTTAACGATGATCGATTATCCTGTTACTAACGACTGTTATAAAAGTTATCGAGTATTATACAATTACGTTTAGCGCATTACATTTAGACTGATTGCCGATTCTTCGCTAACGAAAAGAAAACTAAATCAATTATTTTGATTTATCACCTCTTTCCACAGACTAGACTCTTATTTTGAGATTATTTGTGTGGACGTTAGACAAGAGATTTGCGGCGGAGTCGACAATCGATGCGACACTTGACGTCGTCTCTCGCATTTTCCTGCCGCACATACTCACATGAGATCTATTGTTCGGATTTCTGATCTGTTCTTCTGAATATTTAAATTGCTCATTTTTAAAGCAGATTAAATGCCTTTAATTCTAATCTTTATACTCTTTTAACAGAGTCTAATTTATAATGGGTTCCGTTTTATAATTTTATATATGAATTTTATTATAAATATAATTTCTGTTAATATAGTTTCTTATATATTACAATTTATTATGTATAATTTTATGTAATATAATATTTATTATGATAAAATATGGAATCCAGGAGTAATTTGAGATATATTACGAGTCAAGCAATTCGCATGTTACCTCAGTAGAAAATACTGACTCAGCGAAATCCATTAGTCGCGAGCGTTTCGAATTTTCCGACATGCCTCGGCTACTCATTATTTTTACGAACTGTACACTTATGCTATTTAAATCGTATATAGACGTAGAATGTGTGTAAAGAGTCGGTACTTTCAAACTGTAAATTTTATAACGGATTTGAAGTCAGAAATTAAAAGTCAACAACAATAATAATAATGTTTAATTTTAAACAACATTTTTATCAAGGTCCATTAAAACGTATCCCTTTTTACTAAGTCATACACTTCCGTCTTATTGCAATTATTTTGAAATTTTTAATTTTGAATAATAAATTTTACTTTGTAATTCTTCTTTAAGTTTTTCTTAATGAAACATCAGTTTCATATTATTGGAAAATTTTATCGATGAAAAAAAAGCGTGCGTTTTGATGCATCCAATATAAGTGGACGTTTGTACATGTAGTATGCGCGTATTCTTTCGAATGACAATTCGCGTGTCACTGACATGTATAATAGCGGAGCCGTTGCACTTTTATGCACGTCAACGTTCGAGATTGATGCCGACGAGATTTCAACAATACGACGTCTCGCAAAGGCACAAAAACGTGAAACTGCACTTTTCTATGCGTATCGAAAAAATATTGCATTCTGAAAATAATATTCTTTTTCGAAATTTTACTTCCTGCGCTTTTTTGAACGAAAATTTAAAAAATGCAATGTTACAAAGATTTGCATTGACTGCAAAGATTGGCATTTGATTTACAATTGATCGATTACATACATATTGATAAATACAATACTACGTTGATAAATATCATTCAAAAATTGAAATCTAACTGTCGTTGAATAATTTTCAAGTAAAATGAATTAAGTCATGCAATTAAAAAAAAATTAATTTATATTATATGGTCAAATAGGCACAAAAATTTGAATTTTTTAATTAATTATTTTAACACTAATCTATTTGATTAATTTATAACTTTTCAATTATTTCTGAAAAAAAAAAGAAATACACACTGTCGCAACAGTATGAAAATCGTCCGGTAAGATATTCGAATCGACTCAATAAACATCAATGTGAGAGATCTTCGCGTCACGTGCCAGCATTCGGAAGCGTTATAATTTCTCCGCAGCCACGATATATACGAAGAGGTGATGGACGAATAAATTTTCATAAGATTTCGACAAGCCAAAAATAAAAGATTTTTTTTTTTAATAATAAAACGTGTTGCAGCAAGCTTAATTTTTATAAACTATCTTCCAACGTAGAAAATCGGATGATATACTGCGACGTAGGCAGTAAATGTAAAAGCCAATTAACAATAATTACTTAATTCTCTTGTTCTCTGTTTATCGTGTCGCAAATAAGGTTGAAATTATGCGATCTAAAATAAAACGAAGTGTCGCTGATGAAAATTAATTAATTAAGACTATCCCGGTATCAACGAGCATGAAAAAATTAATTACACTGGCATTCAATTAATTAACTTTTTAATCGAATCACAATTGGTAGGTAACAAAACCAAGTTTAGCTACCTACGACAGTCTACCAGCAAAACACTCGTCTTATCGCGGTCTGATGTCTGACCATTTACTCACGCGAATTTCCGTTGCTACTTCGGAACTTGTTACCGCGAAGAATGACGTTGACACCATCACTTCTTTCGCTTCCTCCTGCAATTACGCGGCAATTTTAATTAGAGGATTCGGAGGATTTTAATTAAGTTGGCGGTTTTCCTGACGGAGGACGCGTGTGCTCTATATACGAAATTCCACTCGGCGCCGAGTCTCACGCTCTTTCGAGCTGCCGTCTCGTCGTTGTCGTCGCCACGCAGTTACATCATCGAAAACAACGCGAAAATGTAGTATACTATAGTTCTAACCCGCCAACGCGAGGAAAACGCGAGCGTAACAAATTATATCGTAACAAAATTTACGACGAGCTGCAAGTTTGTCAGGGATTCGACTTCTCCGTTTTCAACGGTAGCGTATAGAAAAATTCTGGAGTGGAAAATTGTAAAAGAAAAGACGCAAGTATTTTCTCTTACAATTTTAATTTTTAACTTAATAACATTGCAATTATCACATTGCAATTATTTTTACAACATGAAAAAATTAAAATTAACAATACATTTGTAAAATACAGATATAATTGTATTTATTCAAATATATTTGCTTTGTCATCGCCATTCCTCTTTTTTATTTCTGATTGTTTATTTCTGATGAACGCGTTTGAATTTTATAATGCAAACATTTTTTTGTTTTTCTCATTACTCAAAATTCATTTTAATAAAAAGCTCCTAATAATTTTCCATCCTGTAAATCTACAAGAAAATATGCATGAACTTTCAGTGTGACACTTCGAAGCAAATTCCAGAATTAAGGAAATCGATTTTCTTCAAACGTGAGAATTGCAGCTCGCAATTTTCAGTTTATTTTCAGTTTTATTATTCGTCAGGATACACCTGGAGCGTTTTCAAAAGAAACATACATTTTCCGCATCTTCTCGTTAAGAGTTAAACGTGAAAACGTGACTTCGCCATAGCCACGGGCTTCAACCAGTCACGTTCAACATTTCGTTGTTGCCATGCGAATACTCCGGCTCATTACACCAAACCAAACAACGCTTCAACACTTGCTCGGTCCTTGCTACTCGTCTTTCGCTATATCCTAAATCCGTCTACACAGTACACAATATTTATCACGATATACCAAGTGATTGTAACGTACCATATGACGCGGCTGCTTCCGAATTTGACGATTTATCGCGAGTTCTCCGTGCACTTCTTCCGGGATCCAGCAGATACCGAACGTCTTGGGACCACCGTACACTGACTCTTCTTCGATCAGCAACGTGCACTATCACCCTAATATCATCCAAGCAATAACCCCCGGAACCAAAACACAATCGCGCGCCTTTCGCTCTGCTCAATCCTAGATCGACCGATCCCAGTACTGGCGATCGATCGATCGCCGGCCCACTTCGATCACCCCCGAGTCAATGACTGTCGCTTGGTTTCCGGCTTTCTCTTTCTCCCTCTCCCTTTTGCGCGCACTGATCATTCACCCACCACCACCACCGGGCACGACACGACGCGACGGCGACGACGGGTGGCGACGACGACGACGACGACGTGGACGATCGCGAGGTCGGTGGCGGACTGGCGCGGGGCAACGCGCGAGTCACCGTCGACGACGAGTCGAGTCGTTCTGACGAGGAGATCCTGGGGGGCCGTCAGGCTGGCTGGCGAGGAGGTGGCGGGTGAGACGCGAGAATCGTCAGCGGAGAAAGAGGGATGGGAGGGAGAGAGAAAGAGAAAGAGGGAGAAAGAGGGAGCGGCGGGAGCGAACGTTCAAGAGGGGAGGAAGGGACGACGGCGTCGGCGTCGGTTCTTCGCCGAGGGCGTGGTCCTGATGACGAGCGCGTTGTACCGGACTACAGAGCTAGAGATGGAGCGAGCGCTGGTCCAGATGCTGTTGATACTGGCTGGCGATTGCTGGTATCAGCGAGACCGGTTCCGATTCGCGAAGGCGCAACGACTCTGAAAATCTTATCCGGGAAACGCGAAAAGTCTGGAGCTCCAATTTTTGCCAATTTACTCGATGCAATCCGTTTTAACTGTTAAATTTATCGTGGATAACGAGAGATGCATTCCACGCAATGTTGCATAATTGGTATCTAAACTCTTCCCTCTTTGGGACTTACAACTTTTATAAAGATATTCTTTACATTTAGGGATTGATGCATAACGTAACATAGAAATAATTTTTGAAAAAATTTTTCTCTTTGTTGACAGTAGTCTGATGTATTTTCGAATAATAATTATAAGATTTCTCATGAGAAAATTATAAAATAAGATGTGCAGAAAGCTTCATAAGTGTATTGATAATTCACATCAAAAATTATCTGTATCAATCATAAATTAAAGATTTTAGCGTATCGATTAAAAAATCAATAAAAGAATTGAGGTCTTGGAGGAATCTTCGAAGAATCTCTCCAGCCAAGAAAATCCATCCCATTCTGAACATGTTGTTGTTATCTTTTCGTGTCCGTTCCGGCAAGATTCTAGCTACATAGGGCGAGCATTCGTTATCGTATTCTTTACCCGCAAAGGAAAACAGAAACAGGAATGAAATATCATCGTTATTCTATATTCTCTCTTTTTCCACATTCTTGCAGGAAGAACATTCGACTCCCGTCGGTATTCCACGCCCGCCGGAAATCACCGAAACTCACCACGTCCGTTCTTGCTCAGAATTTTGCGTTTTTGTCGCGAACAATGTTTCATTAGCGCAACGCGTTTGTTATCATTGGACGACAAATGCCACGATGAGGACGCGTTCGCCATTACTATTCGTCATTTTGAAGTCGTTACACGAGCTGTGGCGAATAGAAATTAATTAGAATCGTTGGAGGTCCTCGTTCGCTGTTGTTGTTTTACTGCCAGCGGATTACATGATGGCGCATGTTTCTTGAAAACAAAAAAGCCAGTAATCCATAAATGACGATGTTTCCTGTATATGTGTGTATTATGTGTGTGAAAGATAGTCTCACGTGTATTATCTTGTAATAAGATACTATAAATTTTCATATGAAAGTTAACGCTATATATATTTTAGTCTAGTAAGCACAGTATTATGATAACGATTAAAAGACAATATTGTCTGGCATGAAAATTGCCAGAATTAATTTAAATGCTTTAAAAAATAAAACAAACGCATTTATATTATTAATCAAAAATTTTATATAAAATTTGTAGAAAGAAATTCAAATTTTCTTGCAAGAACGAAAAATTACAAGATACATCAAAATAGTCCTAAAGTAGTTTCGATAGTTTAAATTAGTCAAAAAACATATCTTGATTGCAAATCATAATCTGATCTATTCTTTAAACTTGGACTGCGCAAGGATTGATTAGTTCTTCGTAATTAGTATTCGGTATGTTTGTAAGTAAGATTAGATGTAATTTAAAGAGAATCGATTTTCTGTTTACTGATTTCTGCATCTGCATATTGCAAATCCGATGTTACATGAGTATAGCCTGTGCGATCAATAGTTGCTGAAAGACGATGCAGGAAGTGACAATTGCGATCTTCTAAAGCAATTGCATCACAATACAGTCTGAGTGTCGCAACGAAAGTTAGCGCGCAATTAAACTTACAGTTTCGTTCTATTGTTAGAGATGGTTCGTCCAAGTAAATTATCCGGATCGATAATCTTCTGACGGTGGTTCGCCAATGCAAATATTACTGTACATTAACAAATGGAATAATTAACGATCAAGATAATTTGCATCGTTATCTATATATAAAAGGAAATAATAAAAGAGAATAGAAAGAAAATGAGTTTGCTTAATGTAAGACATATTAAACTCATCACTACTCAAAAGAATTTTCATATTAAAAGATGCTTGAAAAATAAAGTGAAATAAAGTAGCGAACAAAATTATGTTATGTGAAAGAAATTTTTAAGATAATTCTATTAAATATTCAAATTACCATTTGTTTCAATATAATATAATTCTTTCCATTTAGAAAGAAGTTTTCCAGTTCTATTTCTAGTGAAATGAAAAAATTCATTTTAGATACTAATTTTATTTAAAACGGAACTTCACACAGAAAAAAAGAACATAGATATAAATCATCAAAAGATTTATAATTATGCGCCCTAATGTATTTTTTACAATTTACGAAGTATTTTTCTCTCTTATTCTTGCAAAAAAACGATTTTTTTCTGTAAAATTTATTCGAAATTTAACAATATAATTAAAAATAAATGTAAAGTGAAATGGAAGCAATAATTTGATACAAACCATGCCTGTAAATAGATTCTTTTATATGAATATAAGATATCATAACTGTCCAATCTTTAAAATGTCTAAGATGTCAAAATTAAGATGTACATAGGCAGTTAATATGAATATAAAAATTACAAGTTTAGATCCCTTGGCGTTTAATTATCCGCATTATATTTTTGTTGAAATAATGAAAATATTATAAGACGTTTTGGCTACTCTCTTTAAAATTCTCTTTAAATGATTTTAAAAATTCGCTATTCATTCAAAAGTGCAAAATGTAATCGTTCGTGAACGAAAGCCCGTCTTTGAAGCATCGTAATAAATTATTATTGGTATATTATTGAATCGAGTGCAGGGGAGAAGGGAGGCGTGGGCTTAATCTGCCATCAGAGCTACATTCTGTCGGTGGCAGCTCGCGAAACGCTCCGAAAAGCAGACGTGGACCTGACCCAATTGGAACTACGTTTCGGGCGGGGAGTACAGTCGTAATAAAACGGCTAGGTGACATGCCTGACGGTCCACGTCGGGCAAGGTTAAGCGTCGACCCTCGCGCCGAGCTTATAAATAACTGCGATATTTCCCTGCTTTTCGGCTCGTCTCTCTTTCTCTCTCTCTCTTGCGTAGCCGCGATATCCCAGCCGAGAAAAGCTCGCGCGATCTCTTCCCGAGCGCGCGAAAGCTTCCCGATTTAATTGGGAAATGCGGTAATTGGGTCGCATCAAACGGGGAACGGAAATCTGATATGAAAATCCTCTTTATCCGGCCTAAAAAATAGATCTCTCGCGTGATGGGCATAATTTTTCGACTAAGACGCTACGGCGGTCTCGTCCCGATTCGTTCGATCATCATAATATCGCGAAGATAATCATAACGCAATAATGTACGAGGGCGATGGTTGCGATGATTGTATTATGTGTGTTTGACGCGCAAGAAATATGTATGTGTACAGAATGTGAGAAATTTTGAGATATGTCGTGTTTTTGGTGGTGTCCGAGAATTTTTGGACCACATTCATTTGCACTTATGTGCGAAAAGTAGGTCACGCGTTCTAGAATTAAAGCTCTTTTGTAGCTTATATGGATTAATGCTCTCGAATGGCATTAACTCGGGAAATTTAGAGTTGAGCTCTAACGCGCTGCTGTACGATGGTACATTAGCGATGGAATACACGTGAAATCTTCCCGATAGCCGCCAGGCGTTAGGGGACCATCAAAAATTCAATGGACGTCATTTGCCCCTCTCGAGAAAAGTTGCTGTAATCGATCGTTCAGGAATCTTCACCGCGAGCACATGACGCTATTCGACGCGAAATGTCGCGTACCGTTTCGTACAATAATTCATATGAAACTAATACAATTTTCGGTTTCGCAAAGAATCAGCTCTTATCTGGTTATCATGCGGAAGCGTCTTTGAGAACTTTGTGTGTGCAATTACGTGCGTGCGTTATGTGCACAGTAATGCATAGTAATTTAACTCGTGTACGAAACAGCATCATAGAAGGTAGCTGATTTTTACCAGAAAGAGGCTTCTCTCGCGTAGACGGAAACGAAGCATTGCTCCCGTAACCGGATGTTAAGTAATGAGATCGTTAAAAGCAGACTAAAGCATCAAGGCGCGATGTTTCTCCGTCGCTGAGTATACGCGGGATGTAGCTTCGGAAACAGTTACTAAAAATATCGATACGTTTATCCGATCGCGCCGGAAACTCATCGTTTCTTTCATACCAAAGACCCGCTGTGTGTCGGCATGTCACGAATTGTCATAAAATTTCCGCAAAAGCAAACAGAAACACGGAGGAAAATCTGATTTCTTTATTTGGAATAATATGTACAGACTAATAAAGCTGTATAAATATAAAGCTAGATCAAAAAGCTGTATTTTTTAAATTATTATTTTTATTAAAGATAGTTATATTTACGTCTATTTTAAGAAATGTTTTCATGAGAGAGCTTTTTGATTATTATGTCGGAATGCCGTTGCTGCGAATCGCTGTTTAATCGCGAGATGAACATATCTTTGAAGATATATGCGGCTGACCCGAGCCGGCTGTATCTACTGCACCGCCCGCATCAAGTCAACACGAATGACGAATAATCATAAAGAACACTCGAAGCTACATATTATTTTTATAAAAGGGCGAGATTTAGCTTATTTATTAACGTCAAAGGTCTTTATATATCGTGAACATTACATCGTTCATACATTGTTCATCGTTACTTAGGAAAATGAAGAAATGATAGATTTTCTTTTTATGGAAAAATTCGCTAGACTCATTTCAACGTGTACAAAAATGTTTGGTAATAAAATAAATTGGATCTCGATTTTCTTAAAAAATAGTAGATCTTTCGTCTTTCAAATACTTTTTATTGTTATACTTTGATTATTTGCTCGCCGGTACCTGCTCGATGTGAGCGGCGCAGTAGGTAAAGCCAGTTTTGGTCAGCCGCACGTGTCTTCAGTCGAAATGCGTCCATCTCGCAATCAAACGGCGATTCGAAGTGGTGGCTTCCGAATATGGTAAGTTCACAGCTTGGAACGAGCACGTCAGCGTGTTCATGCTACCAATTGGCAAACGGCCAAACCGTGAAAATTTCTCAAACCGGAGAACATCCAACAGTCTCTGATCGACATTCCAAGGCTAATACAAATGCGCGATGGATTTGTTAGTTGTTTCTAGCTTTTGCGGTCGCACATGGGGACCTTCGGATTACTTTTTATTCAATTTCAAGACAGCGACTTGTGTCGCGGATAACCAATGTCAAATTTGGCACGAGGGCACAAAGATTATCAATCGATCGAAATAGTTTAATGTCTCTTGGTGCTGCGATATTCATTATATGTTTGTTGCGCGAAGATTTTACACTACATAAAAGATTTGAATTGATTAAAATATATTCGAAAGAATTTACTCCATTTATATTAAAAAAGAAATATGTTCGAACCTATCCCTTCAGATATTACAAATTCAGATCTATGATCTTTTCAATCGTAAATTTATGTTTTTTCTATTAATTCTCATATTAATTTAAAAATAGGTTTAGGTTTCTCCAATAGAAGTTCAAAGATAAATGTCTCTTCTCTCAATTATATATTTTATATTTATATATAATCGCGTTTATTACAGCGAGGAAAAATAGTTGACGATTAAAAATACGGAACTTGTAATACACTATGTTATTCTGTGATAAAATCCAAAATAAATGAAAATAAAATAATAATTTCCGCTCATAAAGCGAACTTAAAAAGTCTCTCTTGTTTGATATTTAAGTTCGTTGAAACTTCCTTATTAAAATGCTAAACGCGTTTCCTTGAAGTAAGTAATAAAAATAAAACGGAAAGTTATGAATATATATATATATATATATATATATATAGAGGCTCAAATTTTCACACACATTATGCTACCATATTTTTGACGGAAATTTTACTTTATTAAAAAGAAGTGTACAATGACATGATAACATCAGCAAATTTTATTAATTGTAATATACAAAATTCTTTTTTAAATTTATACAATTTAAAAATAAGAACATTCAAAATGCTATCCACATAATTCTAGTATAATCGAAGCATCATGTCCATTATCATTTTCGTATTTTTCCAAAGCAGAAGTGTACAGTATACATCTTCGCAATAATTAATCATTAATTATATTTAAAAAGTATCATGTCTATATATATGTGTGTATATATACATATATATATACACACACACACATACATATATAAAAGTAAATATGTTATATGTTTTTAATCATTTATTCTTGCTATAACGTGAAATAAATTTTTAAGATTATGTCACATGAAAGCATTAAGCATATTTAATGTTTCCTACGTTTATCACGATCGTCTCTACGTTGTTCGCGTTCATCTTTGCGCTTTGTTGTTGTTGTAGTCGAACTACTGGCGCGCTTAGCCTGTTTCAAGAACTGATCCAAACCGAAAGGATCTTCTTCATCTTTCTCAAACTGTACTGGTCCCGATCGCGTGACTGATCTATCGACTCCACTAAATTCCTTGTCAGGAACGAATCTACAATAAAAAATAAGCAACGACTTTAAATTTATAGACAATTTATAAACACCACTCATAATTATTAAAATTAAATATTACTGCGGATAAAAATATAAATATTCTCACCTGTTTGTTTTAACTAATTTCTCCAAATCATCCCCATATGTATCTTTATCAATATTCTTGCTAGGACGATAAATGTGCGAAGCAATAGAATTGCCATCTTTCCACGGCTTGTCATAAACATTATACTCGTCGTCGTGTCCGTAACCACTATCCATTCCTTTGCTGGTATTAAAGAGGCGTTGATCAAACTGTGCCTCTCCTGTACTAGGAATGCTTTTTGCGGGTAAGCCAAGAGCGATTTGCTCGCTAATATCGCGCTCGCGTTCGCGTTGCAAACGAGAGCGTTTGTCAGGTGCGGCACGAGCTAAATTACGTTCACGAGCGCGATCCTTGTGTCGCTCTTGTCTGAGTTGATCTCTCTCGCGTGACTCTTCAGCCTTATCTGAGAGAAAAAAAGCACTTCTTTATCACTTGAATATTCGTATCTTGATTTAATTTTCAGGAATATTCCTTTTATTATTGTTTATTTTGTGAACTGGCAATCAATACAAACCTAACGTCGCGGCAGATTTCAAACCGGCGCGCTCTTCTCGGGCTTTTTGCGCGAGTTGCCTCAAGTGATCTTCCTTCTTCTCTTTTTCCTTCTGAGCCAATTTCTTTTCTAACTGCGCGCGCATTTCGACAGCCTGACGAGCTTTCCTGTCAGCAATATAAAGAGCTTCTGCTAGCTTAGCAAAGTTCTCGTTGATGTGAACTTGTTGCAAGCCTCGACCGTCTGCAGCAAGGCGTTTGTCTAACGGGATTGTGTAACCCTGAAATGAAACACAGCTTTGTTTAATCCTAGATAGAATCGAACATATTAAATTACATCATTTATCTTGTGATAGCGAGATACACGCGATATTAGGCATAAAATATTTATAGATACCTTTGCGTTTTTCCAATTACTTATGCACGGTGGAATTTTCCATTCTTTTTGTTCTTTCACGGTTACTTTTCTCGTGGGAGAATGCATGACAGGCGCAGGAGGCGATGGAGGTCCTCGCGGAATCTTTTTATTAATTCTGCAATTGAAAATCTTTACATTGATACGTCCAGTAATTGTATCTGTTCCTTATTTAATTTCCTATTTTCACAATCGTCTTATTTTCGGTATTACACACTTGAATTTTGGTGGTTCCAAAGGATCTACTTGTGCTTCCACCATTCTGATAACCCTCTGTTTTGCACCTGAATTGAATGATTGTCCTTGCTGCGACGGTGTGTAACGTATATATTGAGCCGGAGCTTGTTTCTCTGCGCATCTCACAGGCATGGCCGCTGCAATCTTTGACCTTGTTATCTTTTCTAACGCTTTTTTCGTTTTATCCGTGAGTTCGTCAATTTCATCATCAAGCGGTCGTTGCAAGGTAGGATCTTCTTCATTTGTAATTTCTGACGGTAGTAAATCGCTCAACTTGCTATAAACAATCTATAAAAAAATGAATGGATTAAAGATGTTAATTTGTAATCCCAGAATATATTTGTAGCAAGATTAAAACTTACTTTATCTTTGCTATGACCTTGTCTTGCTATAAGATCATACTTCACTTTTCCTTGAGCATCGAGTTGTATCGCCAAGGCATTGCTTGTCGATTCTTTGCCCTTCATTCCCATTCCAAGTGGGTACTGCGCAACATGAATCTCGGGAAAAGCTCCTCCATCTCCAAAGTCCTATATGTAACATACAATGTATTATGCTTTATTACAACTGTTATCATAATCATTCATGATTTTATAAATGCAAAAGTGCAATTGAATTGTGCTGATAAATGATGCTTGTTTGTTCAAATTTTCACTAAGTTAAATTATGATAATTGCTCACTTCTGGATTGCGTGGCACCCATCCTCGTCGTTGCCCATAAGGTGGTGCAGTAACAACGGCTTTCACCAGTGCCGAGACAGGTCTCTGGCGCAGCTTTTGTTCACGTGCCTCGTCCTCTCTGTCCCACACCACTTGGGTGGGAGCAGGTAACAAGCTAATTACAGAGAGAAATGAAACAAACTATTATTGCAATCAGGATTTACAATTCTGATTCTATGTTTAGGTTAAGATATCTGTTTTCAAGCCGAAAAATGTCTCTTTTTTATATTACTTAAGATTATGATAAATAGCAATAAATAACAATTTTATTAAACATATAATTATGCGCGTATAAAAGTATAAACAGCCCCTTACTTTGTTAAAGACATTGGAGAATACTATCAATTCACTATCCAGCTGCGCTCGCTTCGAACGCTCATGCGGCACGCACTGTAAGCTTTACTTTATCTTTCTTCCGCATGTCATGAGTAATAAGGATAGAATGAAGTTTATACGAATGAGCGATCTAACGACGAAGCTGCTAAGATACACACATACATAAATTGCATGAATATTACATGAACATTGAATCTGAAACTTTGTGCTTTTACCACGCGAGGTCTCCACTCGTGTGGGAATTGGAGGGGATTAATAATTCTCCTGTCAAGAGCTCTTTTCTGTAACTATCAGTTGATATGTTTCAAAGAATCAAATTTTTGTAGTGTTTACAGTACTTGATTATTTACATTCAAACTCGTAGAATGACTTCTAAGCCTGAGATTACGTTGGAACATTTTTATATTTTTAATGGCACTTATGCGAAGAAGGAAGGAGAGGTAAGTATGCAGAGATATGTCAAAGAATCTTTTTCTGATTAAATAAGTTGCTTGTGGTGTGAACATATGTTCCCTTTTCATATATTCAGGAGGAAAAGAAGATATTATATTATTATCCGGAAAAGGATCTGGATGTTCAAATCAAAAACATAGGGCTTAGCGAAGCGATAATCAAGTTTACAGAGTACGTATCATAATTGCATCTCCATAAAGAATATTCCTATGAAAAAAAACATATTACAGATCTTTCAATCCTGGGCAGCCATGTGACTATTGCCATACACATAAAACACGACAGATATACTATCAACCAGAGCCTAATTTCTGGATGGTAATGGTACGTACTTTAAAATGATATAACAGTTAGGTCAACATGAACATTTATCATTGTTAAACTAGTATGAACTGCGAACTATTTATTGATATTTTACAGATTGTTGGTGTACCATACATCTATAAAGAAAGAGATGGTAACAAGTATCAGAATGATGAAGTATCCAGCAGTGTTTGCCAAGCTATATTAAAACAGACATATATGATGTTTAGATTATTCATGGGTTCTTTTGAGACTATCATTAATGATCCTGAATGTGGTTCTATAATGTTGTTAAAGCTTAAACTGGAACATTTTTATTCTCGAGTAAATAAATGCATTTTTATATATATCAATCAAATGTAATCTAAATAAGCTTTATCTTTGTCTTATTTCACTTTCGACTTGTTTCAGTATCTGCTTTCACTAAAACTGAATAATAGTGATATACTAGATGTTTTTCAAGGTTTACAATTCTTACCTCTTGACAAGATTACGTTTCTCAAAGTGCAGTGCTTTATGAACCTTGTAGAAGCTATGTTTACACAAGTAAAATACACAGCATTTCTGTATAATGATCAAGTCGTTTGGTATGTTTTGCATTCGTTATTTTTCTATTGTGATATATACACACACACACACACACACATATCTTAAATAACTTTTATATAAGATTTGGTATGCAATTTAGGAGTGGCTTGGAACCTGAAGATATGCAAGTAGTTTATAATTATTTAGTGAGCACTCTTTTGCCAGCTCATCTTGAAAAAGAATTACATGGAGGCTCAATACCTAGAAATTCTCCTTCACCGTTTACTTCTTCACACTATGGAAAGTAAGACCAAATATATTTTTGTTCTAATTTAAATATAAATTGGGGTGAGAATGCTATTAAAAATATTTTTGTTTAGATTTGTTACTGGGCCTGCTAGTGTTAATGAACCCAGTTTAATTGGAAAATCACCCAAAGTTTTTATCAACTACTCTACCAAACCTGTGTCGTTGTATTTAGTAGTGTATCGAGCATTAAGTGCTACAATATGTCTTTTCGTCGATAGTAAGTGAAAATATTAAAATCCATTACATTTTTTAATCAACATAAAAATGAAAATATTTGTATTTTTTTACTTTTTAGAGAAAACTAGTTTATTAATTGATTTCTTCAAGAGCTTAGATAGTTTTCTGGGACCACAATTAACCACATTAGTTAGCTCTGTAGCTGAGCAATGCTCTAAACATTTAATAGTCACACCAGAATCGTGTACCAAGTATCTATATTTTAATAAGTTAAATTTAGCATACAAAAGTACAATACATTTAGATAATAGACGTTGTTCTAACGTACTTACGACACCTGAGGTATTGAGAATTATTACTGATATATACAATGACAGAAACAGGTACATATATTTTCAAAATTCATGTGTATTATAAAAAAATAAAAATAAAAATTACGTTAATCGATTATTCGATTCTTAGATTGAAGGAAGCCGGAGAAATAATTATAAAGACCATCAGCGATTATTGGGTTATTGGAAAGTTGTCTAATTTGAGAGAATTTTTTGTTGTCATACAGCAGAAAAGTGCAAGTATTATAGAAATTGATGGTGAGTACAACATATCTTATGTAATTGAATTCTATGATTGCTTAATAATCTCTCTGTTGGTTACAGATGAAGTTAAGAGGCTTTGCGAAAAACAATTAAAAAGTATTTTTTTCCATTGATGAATTATTTCCTTATTTTTACCATTAATCTTCCATAATAGTCTTATCTTGCTAATTATCGACAAGAAATATACATTATATGAAATAATTGTAGGAAGCTGTGTATTTATACACATGTGATATAAAATGTGAATTCTCTCTCTCCATATATATATATAACATACACATATATTTTATATTATTCATTATTATTGAAAAATTATAAAAAAAAATTTGTATATATAAGGTAAAATTATATATATATATATATATATATATATAATACTACAATAATAGTTACATGTGATAATAATAGCATTCTTGTAATCCAATTATAAAAAAAATTGTTGAACAATTTACTAAGAAAAATTTTAATCAGACGTTTCTTCTTTTACATTTTTCTGATTAAGAACATTGTTGGAGAATTTTTTCAATTTTGCTACAAAAAAACCATCCATGTTATGTACATGTGGATAAAATCGTTTAGTTAATTTCAGTGAGGGATGAAACCGATGTTGTCTGTAGCTTGTGAAACCATCAGTTCCAAATTCCAAACCAGTGGGTAGTAACTTAACGTCGCGCTTCTTAAGAGCATAATCGATAATCCATTCGTTCTCCTCCGGTAGAATTGAGCAAGTCGAATAAACAATAATACCACCCGTTTCTGAACGCGCGTTAACACAGTCGATTGCAGCTAATAACAGTTCTCTTTGTAATGTGCAACAGCGTTGAATATCTACTTCTGCTTTATTCGTCTTCACACTAGGATCTTTCGCAACTACTCCTGTACCTGTACACGGAGCATCTAACAAAACTCTGTCGAAGCCTTTTATAACCTATAAATTGTCAAATTGTCAATAAATTTTGAAAGAATCTTTACTGCGAGCTATAGACCTATAAAAAAAAAATTTCCTTACCGTAGGAAATTTTCGTCCGTCATAACTGCAGATTATAGAATTGACAATACCAAGTCTGTGGAAATTGCCAACAACAGCCTTCAATCGTTCTTTATTTATGTCGTTAGCAAATAGTGTTCCAGTGTTTTTCATGATAGCAGCAATATGTGAGGCTTTACCACCTGGTGCAGCACACATATCAAGAATTCTTTCATTTTCTTTTGGATCTAGCGCCATTACAGGCAAGAAGCTAGAAGCACCTTGTATAATATAATGTCCTGCTAAATATTCCGGTGTTGCACCCATAGGCACTTGTGTGGAATATACTACCAAACCAATCTTTGTCCATTTTCCTATTGGGTCAAGATTAACACCCCTATTAATGAGTGCCTGAAAATGAATTCGACATTACAATTATAACTAAATTGCTATATAAAAATAATATTAATTTATAGATATCAATCTACCTCAGCTAAATCGCGTCGTCGTGTTTTCAAAGTGTTCGCGCGAATAGTCATGGGTCTTTGTACTTCACTTGCTTCCAAAAATTCTAATAACTCGTCCAGTGGGAACATTTGCATCAGTTTTTCCATTAGGAAATCATTATAACTGTAATATGTACATAAATCTCGTCGAAGTAATTCGGTATATTCAGAACGTGATCTATTTTTCTCTCGCAATCTCTTGAAATCTGACAATACCATGATAACGTCTCGTATTCGTTGCTGAATATCTTTTAAGCTGATAACGTTAAGTTCTTCTTCACTTGGAAAAGAGAATACACTTTGATGTGCCATCATATCCTCCATTTCTTCTTCTGCAAGCTTTCTATTTAATAAAAAAATGGAAAAAGAATTATTTAAAAAACATTAGTTATTATGAATATATTAGTTTATTATGAATGGTAATTGACAATTTACTCACTGTTCTTTCTCTTTTTTCTTTTTCAATTTTTTATTAGCCTTTTCTATTGGAAGTAAATCATCGTCACTTTTATCATTTTCTTCTTCATCTTCTTCCATTTGCTCGTCTTCAACAGATTCTTCCTCATCACTGGATACCATTTCTTCACTGTCACTTCTATTATTCTTTATAAATTTTTCTACTTTCTTCAAGTTTTTCTTTGATTTTGCTGTAGAAAGTAATTGATTGTCATCCTCACTCGTATCCTCTTCATCCTTGCTTGTATCTTCTTCATCTTCGCTCATATTTTCATCCTCGCTCTTCTGCTCTTCATCCTCACTCATATCCTCTTTACCTTCACTCCAATATTCTTCATCCTCACTCATATTCTCTTCATCTTCTTCATCCATTTGTTCATTCTGATCATCGACTTCATCATTTTCACTTTTTACATCAATCTTAGCTTTCATTCTTTTCATCTTTTTGCTTTGTTTCGCTTTCTTGCCTAGTTTGGTTACTGGCTTATTAGAATATATTTCCATTTCTTCATCTTCACTATGATTATTCTTATTACTATCACTTTCTATATTGATTTTAGTTTTCATGTTTTTCGTCTTTTTACTTTGTTTCGCTTTCTTGCCTTGTTTGGATACTTGATTATTAGAATATATTTTTATTTCGTCATCTTTACTGTAATGATTATCATTTCTTATATTCTTGATTATATCTTTTTGTCTCATCTTTTTTTTCTTTTTACTTGGTTTCACTTTTGTTTCTAGCTTTGATCCTAAATCAGATTGGATTTCCATCTGATCATCTTTGTCATTGACAAATTTTACTTTTTTCTCTTTCTTCCATTTCTGTTGCTTTAATATATCTTCCTTCTAAAATTAATTAAAGATCATTTATATAAAAATTGCAAAAAGTAACAAACATTTATCATACAAATCAAGAACATACGTTTTTTGGCTGTATGTGTTCTTCTTCTACATTAGTTTTCTTTTTGAGTAATTTCTTTGCATTTTCTTTCAGTTGTTGATTCTTTAATAATCTTTTCTTTATCCTTTTCTGTTGCCGGTGACTTAATTTAGTAGATTCTTTAACTAAAACATAAAAAAGATAATGAGTCGATCTCATATATAATTTTATACAAATATTGACAAAAATGTCTTACTATCTTTTCTTTCTTCTTACCTAAGACTCCTTTTGGAAATGTTGGATCGCTTTGTTTTTTTGCCTTTCTACCATGACCACTAGGAACATGATCCTTACCAAATTTTGCTTTGCGACCCATTTAGCCTACAAACTGTTCAAATAAATTTTTTATTGAATAATCATTTTTTGTAAGATAAAAGTTTTTAAATTGTATTTTATAAGTGATAAATATTCCAACTTGTATTTTATATTTGATATAAAAATACTATAAATCTCTTTACCGCTTACTGTTTAAACAATTTCAGACTTCTAACCTCTACGTGGCATCAATAAGGAAATAAAATTATTATTTTGTATAATACAATACACTTTAATATCGAGATGTTAATTTTAATTATATAATAAAACTGTTGATAATATAGTCTTGTAAAATTATTTCGATATCTTGACAAATTATTTTATCAAAATGTTTCTCCGCAACTATGCACTACGATCGCGTGGTCGATGATTTCAACGTGGAGGGGATCACTTTCAGTTTTTTTTTTTTTTTTCAAGCATATTGATTGGCTGCAGAATAGAGAAATTTTCGAGTCTTTAGAAATTCTCTATCTTGTAGCTAATCAATACGCTTGAAAAACTTGTACAATAAACAAAATATTAATCTTAGGTCACGTGGCAACGATCGAATAACATCGCATTAAAAGTCCAAATCTCTTAACTATTTGTCTCATTATACACACACGTACACATGATGCACGCATTTTTAATTTATTATAAAAAAAAATTTAGGATAGTAGACTATTTTGAGGAATCGGAACATTAAAATTGAATCAAGTAGACAAAATCAATCGTAATAAAAATATTAAGGAATTAACCATGCAAAAGTCAAGATTTAAAGTAAAACAAAAAAATTTAATAATCTTATAATTTTTGCCAAAAAATGTGGAACGCTTCACGATTTTGCGTGTCATCCTTGCGCAGGGGCCATGCTAATCTTCTCTGTATCGTTCCAATTTTAGTATATGTACTGCCGAAGCAAGTACAACAGATACCTCTTCCATAATTGTATATATACTCCAAGATGTGCTTAAAATCACTTTCGAGAAAGTCTCGTTAAGGGACTGCAAAAGAATCTCGATCGGCAATCTAGCGGGCAATAGGTGAACTAAGAATGGATCTTTGAAATATTCAACAACGAATCCTTTTATTTCATAATTTTGTGTCAGTTTCATTATACGAGTTAAAACTTTTCGATCTTCGAAAAGAATTTTATTTATTCTATCATTAGATCTGTTTGTGTTGTTTGAAAAATTTTTGCACTTTAAACGAAATATATTCGGATGTTCGAAAGAAAGATTCTGAGTGTAAAAAGTGCAAGCAACACGAATAGACTTATTATTTATTACAATCGTGATTTATACGACCGTCTAATTGATTAAATGTCGCATTAAATGCCGCACGACACACGCGGGTACCGTACCGTCTTTTGAACACGCCGCGCATTGTGACGTAATCCTACGGGGCAATCACGACTAGAAGCACAGTTGCTCGCGCAGGCGAAGGACGCTCGTCGCGACGTGGTGTCTCTCGTCGTCGATTTCGCCGGTTCAAACGCGCGAACGGCACAAGTGTCTGTAATACTTGTTCCCGACAGGAACGCGGAATCGATTGTGCGTGAAACATTGCGTGCGGCGACCGGAATGTTCGCGATCGCCGTCTTCGTGCTTTTCGTCGTGCTCGAGCGCAGTCAAACCGTGAAGTTAGCTGAGTTTGCTCCGCGGAATGTCGGAAGCCTCGAACTTCTTTTCAATTCCCTCTTCTGATACCAGGTTTGTCGAGATTATGAATATCATGCGTACATGTGATTCAAGTACAGTCGAGGGAGGAAACGGAGGATAGATCTTCCAGAAACGACGGAATGGAATTTCGGTTTCCATTATCCGGACAAAAGGCAAGATCTCGAATTATTCGATCGAATTCTGTCAGACACGATTCAATTTTGATTTGTTATTTGTCTTATCATTGTCGTAGATGAAAAGTATATGCAGAAGCCCATCGAAAATGTGCGTTGTGATATAGTTCTACGATTCACGCGACTCATGACGTAATTGTTTGCACAGTTAAATTCCCTTGATTTCAACAAATGTGATAAGTATCTACGATACTCGTTGCCAATGACGCGAAATCGTGCGTAAATTAATGCGGCCGAATCATCTCGGTTATATTGACGAATGTTCGCTTTCGCGTCTCTCGTCGCAAAGTCAGTCGCGTTTGCTTTCGCAGAGGGATGCGATTTCGAGCTCGGGCTCGCTTGCAATTTTCCCTGTCTACTTACAGAGGCACTCCGCGTGATAAACTCGCTCGTAAATTGATATTATTATGTCGTCAGACATAATATCAATATTTTAAATTGATTTTTAACAACACAGCGTAAAAAAAAGCATATTAGACTTTTTGGTAAGACTATTTTCAAATTTATAAAAAGCAACTGGTTGAGTAGAAATTCAGTGAGCGAAAATAGAATTAGCAGACTTTTTCCTTCTTTTTTTTTTGCATAAGAGTCGAAAAATTCTGACTACACCTCTTTACTAGGCGGCATTTCACAACGTTTAAGTCGGAGAAGAAGTTTCAGTGGGGCGTGCGACACGATAAAGGAAAAGTTCGACATTCATGACAGAATTTTAAAGTTTACGGCCGCAAGAATATGAATGTTTAATGGCCGTGCCGCGACCAGGAGGAAAACGAGCGGTACACCGGCGAGTGCAATTTGATTTTTTCGCGCGACACTGATATCTAACGGTCGCTCGGTAATGCAATTTACATGCATTTACGAAAAAGGAAATGTTCGTCGACGATCCCTCCTGCCTTCGTTCGCGATCCCGGAAGCATTTCAATTATCTGAGATCTGTTTGTATTTCGTGACTGCACTTCTTCACCAGAAGGGACATTTCACTACCTTCGTACTTCATTTCTATTATGTATATCTGTTTTGCATGCATTTTATAAAGATATTTTTAAATTAAAATGCACGATATAAAAATGTATCTCCAGTTGTTATCATTTATAATAACTGGAATTGAAAAATTGAGCATGTCTCATTTCATCGTAATCGAAATATGAAATTCTTTAGTCCGAAGATACGAAATTAATCTTCGTGTAAAATAAAATTATTATCGATCTTGTAAAATTTCGGAAACTGATTTGATGCTTTTATATTTCCGTATGCTACTTCGATATTTCACTACTCTGATTGCAACGAACGGTCTACATGTCTAACATAATTATCGTTAAAATGTGCTAAAATTATTATTTAGCGGCAATATAAAAAATCGAAAATAAATGCATCTCTTCCTTCTTTTTGTTATATGATAGAGAGCTGAGAAAAGAAACGTATAAAATTCTTTAATTATGAGATTATGGGAAGATCTTTTAAATCGAAGTTTTTATTAGCTCCACACAACCATACACATCACAATTATAGGATTTTGAAACTGAGACGATATGTAGAAACGTCTTTGTATTCCTGTATGTCCGAATATTACTACGTTACAATGAATTACCATATGCGGACATAATCGCAGTAGCATAACAGCGGTCACGACTTCAATTAAAGCCGGTTGTTCAATTGTGCAAGCTTCTCTCTCTCTATCGAACGCGCGAATTGAGCACGGGATGTAGCACAGGTCAAATCAGATCCCGCGCGATTCGACTACGCAAAGCACGTATTTCGCGGCATCCATCGAGTCGTTAGAATTCAACCTCAGGCGCATTGTGCCCCAATCGTTGAAAATAATTAAGCTCTCTCTATACGGGTCAAACCCTATGGGACAAAATGGCCTTTAAAGGGAAGGAAGGGAGAAATGAAAATCGCTGGATTTTGACGTATAGATGACGACGGAATGCATTTCATGTTCGGAAAATTAATCGAATAGCGATGTAATTTTTCTAAAGCATTACATCGAAAAAAAGAATTTGTCGTGTCGTCCATGTTACCAGTTGCTTAATTTACTAATATAACGTCAAAAGCAATTAATGTTTCCTCGTAAAAATGATCTAATTATTGCTAAAATTATCGTCTCAGTATATAATTTCTTTCATTATTCTTTCTATCTTTCCCGAAATAATTTATTACCTATTCGCGACATTATTTCTTTTGATTATTAAATTAAATATATTCTCACAAAATGTTACAGGAACCAAGTACCAATCGAATATGTAGCACAAAGCGAGAGAGAAAATTTATTTACTAGAAAATATTAATTATTACGCTTTCGATGTAACGTTGTACATTGGACGAAACAGAAAATGGAATGAAGATATAGTATTTTAGGTAGGTTTTTGCGAGTAGTGGTAAAACTCTTCTTTCATTTAAAACGTAACACCCATCTCATAAATGTGCACTTTGCGCATGAGGAAGGAGCTTGTTTCATAGAAGTAGAAATTGTAAGAAGTAAAATACGGGATTAGGAAGAAGGGGCCGTGTTTGCCATGGAGACGACTTCAAATGGATTTGCTTGTAGCAAAGTGAGCTCAGGTCGGTCGCGGCCGACGTAATCGCCAGAATCCATCCTGTTATAACTTATGCAAGTATTCGCGTAATCCGGGAGCGTCCACCTTCTGTGTTATACATTTTCAAAATGCGCCAGAAAGCGTGCTGGACATGTAAATTTGGCGTTGCGCGGATTTTCATTTCAAACGAGTGGGCAATGACTATGCGCGGGGTGTAAAAATTTTCGTACGATGGATATTCATAGCTATTATCAAACCATAACGCTTTCGCGAATGAAATTTACGTCGCATATATCTATCTTTTTATTTTATAATTAACATTAATTTTATTAATATTAAAACATAAATTTTACATCTGCATATATGAAGATTTTGCTATGCTATATAAATAGATCCAAAATATTTCTATTAAAAATTTTAAAATTTCAAAAAAGTGATAATATAAGACCAATATGTGAAAATGCAGATTTTTTCTAATTAAAATTGCAAGAGTGTTTACGTATTCTACTATCATTTTTTACGTGTCGTTCTTATTTATAACATGTATATAATCTGCACTTTTATTAAGATCGCAATTTTTAAAAGACCGCGACAAGGATTTATGTGATTTATAGGTCTTTTTTAAATTTTCATGCAAATCGATTGGATTCGATGGCTCGACTATAATTTACAATATAAAATGGACATCCGCATGCATATACATATGTGCTCGTTACAATAGTAATTCCGCAAATTATTCTCATTTCACAATCGCTTCTAACTTGATTACATATTAATTTACAATTATTGTTAAGTGGAGCGTACATTTCATTCGGAGATTGTAGTAATTATAATGAAGCGTTAACTAAAAGTATGAATTAAAATATGATTATTCCTAATTACATCTGCGTTTAATCAATCAATTGCGTTTCAGATTTGCAATTTTGCCGAATTTAAAATTCAGCTAAATGCAAGATATTTGTATATAATTTTTTTTTTAAATTATCTCGATTAAATTTCTTTCGTAATCTCGATTGCGTTTGCAAATTATTATTACTAATTTATAAAGACATTTGAAATGATTTTTTTAACAAACTACTGTACTCAAACGAAAAGTACTTTAATCAGTACTCTCTTGATGCCACTGGGACAGAGTTTTTAGTTCTTCGTAGGTATTATTCGTTTTTCGCTTTTGTTGTCTTCGAGGAAATACCAGGAAAAAATTCAAGATACAAGTTGTAGCATGTGACGATAAGGAGATAAATGTTTAACCGTGAGAAATTTGTTTCGAGGAGAAGATGCGGAAGATACAGCCGGTACACAGGTTGCGCGCGCGGAGCAGGATAAACCTCCCGGAAATCTCACCAATAGTTTTCAACATTCGCTAGGGGAAGGTAGGAGACGAGAAGAAAAGGCATTCTCGAAAGCCCAGGTCCCCCACTTGACGCTGTTTCCTCTTTTTTCTTCACCTGCGTGCTGTTCACTTAACTGTTTCCCCCTCGTTTTTTACCGGTCTTTCTTGCGCCCGCCTCGCAAGTTTCCGCAGTTTCTATCTCTGCTTATACACCCGCCGCTTTTATCTTGCTTTTATCTTTCAAAAGATCGACGCGACGCGATGCTCCCGGGAAGAAATTCGCCGTGGTCTTGTTCGGCGCTTAAAGTAAAGTTTAAACCGCATCATTGAATCCATCGATCCTTCTCTTCTACCTTTTTCTTGCCGCCTACGTGCCCCGCTACAACCATTTCTTCAGTCTCCTTGCGCTCACTCCTCTCTGTTTTTACACTCCTCATTGTTTTCAACCTGTTTGCCGCGTTCATCTGATTGTTATCACGGTTTTTCAGGTTTCACCGTAACGCACAGAAACATTTTTTTTATTATTTTGCTCCTTTCCATCCTTTCTGCGTCTCCATTTATAAACTGTTTCCTCCAGTTTATCTTGTCTCGCTGTGGCTCCGCTCTATTAAAACTTTGCATTCCCTTTGTCTCTAACTTTACTGCACCGCCTATGCGCCGCACCTCATTTCTTCGTCGTCCCTCTCATTTTCAACCGTGTATCTCATCTTCCTTATTTGATCTCGCTGCCACCTTGCTACTTTTAGTCCATTCATTTTTTTTCAAGTAGCTGCGCATACCGCCATTAACCGTCGCCTTTTTCCCTGCTCGATGCCGTCTCCTCATACTCCAGAGAATATCACCCCTTTTTACCCTTCCTCGCCCATCCCTTGCTTACGTACTTTCTTTCCCTGCATTATTTCTACATATACAGGTCTTGTTGTCCGTACATTCTTTCACCGTCGGCATTACGTAGATATTCTTCATCTTTTTATTCCATCGCGCATGCATCGTTTTATTTTCTACATTTTCCTCGTCCTCTTTGGACATATGTCCATATGCATTTTGTCTCGTGTGTTCGAATAAAAAAGTATTCCAAGCAGAAGTCGCGAGAAAGCATCGAGCGTTTTCATAAAAGAGAATTTTCTGCAGTATTTAAAGTCGTTTTCATTATTTATTTTCAGCAAATATATGATCCTTGTTTGTAACAAATAGCTATCATGTAATTAAAATTACATATTACGCGAATTTTTATTTTATACAGTGGGAATACATTATATTGCACTTATTTGACAGAGAGTCGAATATATTGATTTATTCAAAATTTTTATTTCATGATACGCTTTACGTAGCTGTACTGATTATGTTAGTCATTCCATAATACGGGCAATGTGTGGTAGCTCTCTAATTATCATATCGATTAATCGATTAATTATCATACGATTGATCAACATACAATCTACCTACATTGTACAGATCATATTGATCTATAGTCTGTTGAAATCGATTGGCTGTCTTGAGATATTACAATATCTCAAAACAAAAAATCACCAAATCCATCGGATAATTTGAATTCGAAAAAGGACGCAGAAGCAATTTTCATTTCCCCTGTATTTTAATAATTTCTATACGAAAATTTCTGTAAAATGTTATAATATTATGAAGTAATATAAATATGATAGTATTTATAAAATAAATAGTTGAGAAGCATACAATTCGAATGTTAAAGCGTAATTTAATTTAAATTAAAATTTACTGAGCCCCCCCCACACGCATGCGCACACACACACGCACACGCACACACACACACACGCACACGCACACAATATCAGTCTCGTATTTAATCACAGATAGAGTGTGCGTGACAGACATTTGGATTGCAATGTCTGCTATAGAAGATTTGCTTTAAATAAAAACTTGTTATTATAATAACATGATATACATAAGAAATAAAATCTTTTAATTTTATTTTCTTTCTTTTTCCGCGTGTTACAATATTCATACTATTCTAATATATTGTGATAGGAAAGAACAAAAAGATATTTTATCTTTTTCAATGTAACGATCCATTCAAATATACATAAAAAACGTGTTTTTCGAATATTACTATATTTTCCAAGTTTTGCTATTTGTAAATTAAGATTTTCAAAAAATTTGAAGGAACAAGATAGGACTTTTATATTTAACGTGTCGTAGTACCTGACAGACTTCAGCATTTCTTCATCTCACAGATTACGTGTCTGACAAGATGTATTTTCGCAAATTGATAGGAATTTTCAATAATCGCAAGTGCAAAAAAACACGCATAAAAATATGCACGCATACGTATCTACACGGGACGTTGAGAAACATGCAAAGATACAGACAAAAGGAGTGACCTACATACACCGGGGGGTACGCCTAATCTGCATTCGCTTTGACTTTTAAATTCCGCGACACGGACTTTACAATGGGGCGAAGTGGCGGCGAGATGGGTGCGAGGGTGGCGAGGGAGGAGGAGGGTGCATGCTCGATACAGAGATGCAACGATGCCATTGCAACGTTGTAGTTCGGTGCAGACGCACCTCTGAGAACGGTGTAGATTTGCCTAAGGGTCAGAAACTCTTCTCATTTTCCACGTCCATCTGTCTATTCTTTTCACCCCTTACTTTGCCACGCTTTTACCCCTTTCGCATTCCTTTTTCACTTATTTTCACTTACGCCCGTGCTTGGCAGAAAGGTTATCGTTTATCTCGTAAATACTTGTTCTTTTGAAATGCAAATAACGAATTGTGTAAAAATAAATTATACGCCGTTCCTTAGGTAGTGCCTGTCCATTTCCGCTACGTAATAATTTACACGTTCGAGTGCGGATGAAAAATGTGGTCCAGCAAACGCAACGAAAATACGCGTTTACCTGTTTGTTTACTATTTTACGCGGAATATCGTTAAAAAGCAGTCGAGCATGCTTTTTTATTAGCCCTCTTCATGAGTGCAATTTATGTTAAATATAATCGAATTGTCGGTTGCGCGAACTTTTATTAACCTGATAATAGAATAATACTCGATAAGCGAAAAGCGTATACTACCATGATGTTTATTTGTACAATTCTACCAAAATTAACGGTTGTAAAATTAACTGCGATGCTCACCAACGTTAAAATATATGCTCACCGGCGTTGATGTAATTACTCGAATATTTTCGTTTGCGAACAGTAACAGGTGGTGATGCATTTTGTTGAGATATTTTCCATTTGTGTACATTCGTTTACCTTCGAACGTAAAGCGCAATGGAAACTTAAAATTCTATCTTTCCGACACAGTGATGGCATCTACCAATAGAAATCTAGAAACATAAATTGAAACTGCATTCCTGTTATATGCATAATGTTATAGCGCTGATAATACATTGTTTATTCTTTTACGAAGCATGAGCTTGATATTTTGCTACAATACATATCTCATCTTCATCGCTAAAATTTAAGCGTTCAGCATGACGGCTTAATATTACAAAAAAGCGTGCATTGATGAATGTCAAAGTTTCGCTTGCTTCATTTTCTATCGTATTTCCTTTACGTTCTTCATTAACGCAATTTCAAGTTCACTTCCTTCATCAAGTTTAGGGTCAATAACGACGTTGTGTACTCTTCTGCCCTCGCTTAAAGTGACGACATTAACGTGTCTAATATTTTCCTGTCACGTTATGCATAGTGCATAATATTCGCCCGTGAAAGTCAGACTAACGCACCTTACGCTAATATTGTTACGCCTATTAATTAGCAAAGTTGCTTCACGGCACAAGCTGCAAACTTTGTCCCTGAAGAGGGCAAAGGAGGGAGGGAGAGGGGCTGGGCAGGAAGGAAGCTTTTCTCGTTTTCCTCCTCTGCGGCCAACTCGAGTCAACTGATTTAAGTAAGTCAATTTCCCCGCTACTTTATTTTAACGCATTAGACGAAAAGTTATACCGTTCCTCACCGGTACAGAAAATCTTATCCAGTCGCTTTCCATGTTCTTGTAGAAACTGAGCTCAAGGAGAGATGCTCAAGTGGTATAAACATAACTATTAAGTTTGCGAGTAGTTGTCTATTCATTCAAAAGATTGATTTCACGTTTCGTTTCATATGAATAATTACAGATGCGAGAGATTCGTTTTATTTTTAAACATTCTTCATTGATTTTGGTATTTAATAATTTAGCGCGAGAATGATAGAATCGATGGAATTGCTTAAAGCACAGATTATTATTTTACGTATAAATTGTTTTGCAATCTCACGCGACGTACAATTGAATTATTCTTAAAGAGACCAGCTGTATTAGCAATAATAACGAAAGGCAATCGGTCGCGTTCAAAAGACAGCTGCGTGTCGTAACGAGAAGCGAGAGCAAAGAAATCAGAAGAAGGAGACGCACGAATATAACAGGGTGATGCAGTGCATTTTCTTTTCAGCGCACAAAGCGGAGTTTCTCGGGACGAAAGCTGGGACATCGCGCCGCTTTCTTTCTCTCTCTTTCTCTTCTCGCAAAAAGGAACGTTCTACGGAGAAACGCTATTTCATCCTATCCAATCGCTTTGTCTGCACCATGCCGAGGTTGACGGCCCCTTAACACAATTTTTCAAGTGGATCGCCGATGCCGCTTGCGACTCCTCCCTCCAGCGTCTCTCTCTCTCTCTCTCTCTCTCTCTCTCT
>JANQDE010000020.1:1332669-1348894 GCA_037157785.1 Cephalotes varians
CCTCTCCCTCTCTCTCTCTCTCTCTACATATATATTTATATGTGTATACATATATATACGTAAATATATTTCTTTTCCTTATACTACCCTAACTCGAACCGACTGGCCACTCCGACCACGCTCTCCTCCTGGTACATCGCGAAGATCAAAAGGCGCGTTCAGCACGAATAAACATTGTGCACTTTGGTCCTCGGCAACGTCGACGGACTTCTACGCCGCGCACGTGTATCCTTTCGAAGTTGCGGGAGCGTAAGACCCCTTGTAAGACGCACACCGAGTTTAAATGCAACGACGAAACTTGCGTCAACGAAACTACCTTTCGACTTCTTCCGGCTGGCGAATACTCTTCCACGTTAGCGCGAATCACTTGAATACATTGCCATATCCCGTACTTCTCCCGCACGAGTAATCGTGACTGGGAAAATTCGAAAGCGTTCTCGAATGCACCTCGTGTTTGCGTTTCGTAGTGAATACTCGAATACGCAAATGCTCGACCAAATCCACGCAATTCGTACCTACGTATAAGCCTCTCACGGCGGCGAAAGGATTATGCTCATTTCTCACGACATATAGTTGCTCGATGACATTCTAGCGACCCAACCAACCACTCGATCTTGTGCCCGACCCACGCACCCTTGTTATTCTCGCATTTCCATCTGAGTCTTCGTGGCCTTCCAACGTCCCAATCGACGATTGAATGTGTCGTCGCAATAGTTTACAGATTGCGCGTACAACGCGACTACGTGACGAGAACGTCCAACTAAATTAAACTAAACTAAAGCGCATTCGTTTCCTCGATGAGAGAGGGAGAGATAGAGGTAATGGTAACGTATTACCGAAAACGCGTCTATGGCTCCGGACTCGCGCGTCCGACCCGGACTCGAACTAACGGGATGCAATTAATGTCTGTCAATTTTCAGAATTCAATATTCTACGCTCCGCAGCATCCGACATGAGCTTGTAACGAGCGTTCCCGGCGTTCGTAACGATGCGTTAATATGATGCCGAAAGTGAAGTTAATGAATCTCTCTTGGCAGAAAGAAAAAAGAATTGCCGTCAGTCTTAGGGAATATTGAAATATATATGTATATATATATATATATATATATATATATATATATATCGCAGAGATATTAAATTATAATTATCCGTCATTTCTCTCATTTGACAGAAACGTTATATGAATTAAGATAAGAGTGTTTCCGTGTTAAAACCGCTATCTTAAACAAGATATACATTAAGCTACATCGCATTTATTACATGAGCCCGAAAAGTTCGGGCGCTCTCGTTTCCACGCTGTAGATGCATCTCATTAGCCCCCGGCCGCTTAATGATGCTTCGACTTAACTTTCTCGCGCGGCACAAAGTTGGTCCGCAGCAATTTCTTACTCGATTTCTTCTTGTCTCGGCCGCACCCTGGCAACGGATGTTCGACATTCTCGTCGCTGATTCTCCCGAGGGTCCTGTTCCTACTCGATTTTCTACCGTCTCTCTTCCCCAACCAACGAGAGAGCTCTCACTAATTGCTCGGGTTACATTATTGCACGTTGTAAAGAACAAGTACCAGTTCCTTAGTGCGCGAAATGGCAGATGAATAAATTAAAGAAACATTTTATGTCGAAGTTATACTTCGTTGTATTCATACTTTAATTCTGTATTCTCCAAAAGAAACAAAATTACCTAGTCCGTAGATTTGCATAAATTGCAAAAATTATAAATGAAATATATTAAAATAAAATAACTAATTATGATATATCTATGGGTTACATGCGATTTTAAATTTTGTAATTTTTCAAGAAATATGCTGTATTCGTTACGAGTATCTTAGCTGGTTAAGGTTTCAGGATGCAAAGTTCAGCAAGTGATCGGTGTAATTTCAACTATTTAATGAGTACCGCTCCTCTATTTCTTTGCGCATTTTAGAGCGACAAGTATCTTTTTTTCTTGTAAAACTGCCATTGAAGGCTGATCGTAACATAAATCAACCGTTTAATGTAATAGAAAAGGAAGGTAATTCTAGAACGTAACGAAGCAAAACTTCGTTAGCTTTAAAGTATGAAAGTTGGGATTTGCAGTGTCTACTTCAAATTCTGAAGAGCAATGTGATATAGCATGCGTATCAAACGTAAACACCCCGATAAAATTTATATTAGAGATGAAAATCCGAAATCTGAAAATTCCGCGGAAAGAGTATCTCATCGCAATTACGACTCTCAGAGATTTATGTGATTTTAGATACATGTGCGTGAATTTGCAAACAGTATTATTATTAATGTTATTAATATTTATACTAACGCAGAGATTTTATATTAATTAAAACGAGGACGCGCCAGTTGTCTAGATAAATACACATGTTGGCATTTGCATCCGATCGTTGCGTATAATTGTCAATATAATCGTTACAATAATTTATGGTCATCCTATGTGACGGTGTCGTGGAGGAGAACATCAGGCATGTATACATATTGCGCATGTATTATACATCTTGATATGTATACACACAACGGACATACGGTCGGTCCATGCACGCAAATTATTGCGAGTGGACTCTATTTCGAAGACGCACGGACCGAGATATTCAAGGGTCGTGAATATGTTATTCCCAAAGAAAATTTCATTAAGATGCCGTGAATCAGTGATCGAAATCTTTAATAAACCGAATTTGTAGTAATTTTTATTTTTATTGTACTTGTATATTATACTTCGGAAAAAAGTTCGTTCCGCGAATGGGTCTAGTTTTGTGTCGAACTTCTTGACACAAGACTCGTTCGGTGACATTGTTTTTACGCGGGCAAACTTTTTCATCGCAACGCCTTCCTAAAAGGTTGCAAAGGAGTTTCGTGAAATTTAGACGTGCGTGTAAGTGCACGCGCATGCATCGTATACGTGAAAAATTTATAAACATCTGACATGCTCCTGGAATATTTCCGCACGGGAGGATTGATCCGTACAATCCTTTGGGTTTAGCGAACCTACGGACTCGAGCTCATTATACTACGGACATTCACATACAGCTACACGTATCACACATCCACAAACATACACTTTTGATTTTATTTTTTTTTGCAAAGCTCTTTGATGTCGCAAATATACATTCAAGTTTGTATTTGTCTATTGACCGAATCGAATCCGTTTCTGAATGTCTTATAAGTTAGGAACAAAGTGAATCAATCTTGATCTTCTTTTAGCGGAACATCATTTTTTAAGAAACCTGACAGAACAACAAATTCCTTTCTTTGGTAACTTTTTATCAACAAAAGAGCAACAAAAATAATATTAGTTAGAATTGATTCTGCTCACTTTTCCGTTAACTTATAAGACGCCGTTTCTGATGCTCAAAGGCAATTAAAAGAAGAAGAAAAAGAAAAAGCTTCTGAAATATTATATTTGCGCGAATATAAAATGCTCGATACATACGGGATATGTCGCACTGCGATCAAATTTGTCAAAGAATCTATCATTAAAATTAATAGGATATAACACTCTATCGTGTTATAGTGTCGAAAAATTTTTGGCGTTCATTGTGGGACATCATTAATCATGGTAATTAATGTCGCTTTGTGGTTAGTTAGACATGGCTATTAATTACCATCATTTATTACCTATTTTATCGTAGTAATTATAGTTATATAAAGCGAAAGCTAGAACTCTCTATCACGTGCAATACATCCGTTCTCATTTTGTTGAACACATATTTTGTAATAATCTCGTTCATATTGCAAAAAATTAATTTTTCAAAGTATTTGATGCTTTTTGCAACGGGGAGAGGAGAAATTCAATGGTATTTTTAAAATAATTTTCATTATTATCGAATCCTCGCGCAGGGAAAGAATTCAGGATTACGTGTAATGGGCGAAATATACTTTCATTCTGCATTAAAAAAGCTTTTCTATAACACAGCCTTTAATACGATCGAAACACGTACAATAGAAAATCAGTTTAAATTCTTAAATTTCGATGAAGAGGTAAAAATCGTATCGTTATTTATAAAGCTTTACAACAATTTAATTGATGAAAATTCTTTATTTGCATGCATTCCTTGCAATAACGATCTCGGATTTGTGGACCGCGCGTTTTTATCTGCAGTACCGTAAGATATATGAAACGTGGACAAAACGCCACTGTAATATCTGTCTGAGCGATAATGTACCGCGCGCTCGCTCGGCGCATACGCCAACTGTACCGAAGTACGGTTAATTAATTATCCGTGGCGGTGCTCCATTTGCAAAAAGAGAGAGCAAATTGATAAGGTCGGTCCGGTAACACGGATCTAAGCCGGCGTGCGCGCGCAAAGAGTTACATTAACCGAGCAAATCGCGCCTGTTTCGGAGCGTATGCATACGATGTACCAGCGTGTCGTGTAAATCGAGAATCACGAGAACAACGTACGCACATAGATCACGTGCGCGCTCGCGATCGCGTATATATACGTATGTGCGTGCGTGCTTATGTGTGTGCGTTTATACGTAAATGTAGTCCCGTGTCTGAGCTATCAGACAACGGAGAACAATTCGGCACGCGAGTTAGATGCGGCCGGAGATGAGCCAGACGCGCAGTTCCGTGCCGAATTTACATGCCGTTGCGACTTTGCGGCGTTACATGCGGCGCCAAAGAGTGTGCGTAGACTTATCCGCTTCCTTCGTGATGTTTTAGAATTGCAGTGAGTATACGGCTGTGTTCTCATTTAACGCGGCCGACGCATGACGGTATTTGGACGTACGGACGTATTTGCTAAGTTACATTGGTATACACAAATACCAAATTGGCTAACAGGGATATGTGCAATGCGCTCTTCATATCGTTACAATACTAGATTGTAAACTTGTATCTAAGATTCTACCGCAGTTTGGAATTCGCATATGCGAATAAGCTTTAACCATATTAAATATTAAAAAATTTCATTTAAAAACTTACAATTAAAATTAATAAAATCTGTAATCGCGTTTCTGTTGAAGAAGTCGGTTCAATCTTGAGACATAAATGGATCTTGAGAGTCAATTTGATATTCGTAATGTAATATTTGTAATTCAGCTGAGGAACATCGAGATGGAGTTTGTATTGAGATACAGCTTGAGTTCTATCTCTCACGCTTCAATAATCGATTCTTGAAACAAGATAGAAAATATACGTATATATATATTAATTATTTTTTAATCTCGTATCAATCGAGTATTGAATTGGAAAAAATTGCGTATTATTTTATTGTGTTTTCAGAGACGATTCGAAAAGAGAACGATTATATTTACGCGAAAAATCTGACGTGAAACTTAAGAAAAGATTTATAAAATGGGATAAATTAGGGATTCTAGAAAATTGTTCTCTCTGTTATGATATTTTTATAAAATAATGTTGAACAATATTTTTTTTTTTTACAAATTTCTGGTGTTGCATATTAACTAATAAGACAGTACGACATGTAAAATTATCCTTTATTAAATTTTATACATATTATTAAATTTAATGTTCATAAATTTAATTTAAGAAATAAAATTTACTTTTGTTTCGATTGGAAAAATATTTATCGAAATAATAATATTATTAATTATATAAATCGTATTAATTATTTATTATGATCATTTATTATGATTATCTTTTGTAACTCAAGAAGAGTGAAATTCTGTGATTTTAACGAAGAAAAATGATTAAATTAAATCGCGACATTTTTCGCAATAAATCAACCTGATTTTCTTATTTAATTAAAATTATACAATATTCAATTTATTAAAATTATATAATTTTATTCGTCATCTCAAGCAAAAACGTGGAAGAAAGTAATAAATTTATAGGTAATTTATATGTTAATAGTTAATTTAAATGTTTTGTGATGCGAAACGCGAAGATAACTCTAATTCTTCATATGAGTGTTAGGTCTATTATTCGTTATGGAGTTGAAATTAACTTGGAATATGACAAAGAATATTCGGCATATAATTATTCCATAATACGTTAAACATTTTGTAGTAACGGTGACGTTTGAAATGACTGACGCGATGATTATTTTCGTTTCGCCCGTGACGTACAACGTCGTCGCGCTGTATACACGAGGTCACCGCGTTATCATTCGCACAGCGACACTCGAACAAGCTGGTCACGGTGCGTGCCGCTCCATCACACTACTTTTTACTTCTCGAAACGCGATCAATTATCTTGTGATCACTCAATTCTTATAATCAACTATTTCAATTTGCTATTGCATCGAAACGACGACTGCTTGTAGATATCTCATGTGAATTAGTTCGTAATAGATCGAATTGAGGAAAAACGAAGATTATAAATTAGTAATACCTTCTTAATATTGCTCGCATCGGAATCTTGCATCGCGCTTTTCATCAATTTAAATGCAGTTTGTTACTTTTAAATTGCGAACTCAGAGTAATACACGAATTTTACAGTTGAATATATTTCGTGATAGCGACGAATTGACTGATAAACACGACATTTAGTGCTCGTTTCTTGAAGTCAATTGCGTCTCTTTAGATGATATTCTCCCGTAGGTACTCGATGACGTGGTGGAAAGATCTGATTTAGAGATTTATTCCAAAGGGGAAACTAAGTACTCAAGCGCGCGCGATCGGGAGTGCCGCATCAAGTCTCGTGCGGTAGTCGCATGGTTACAATCGCTTTGGGAGTGCCGTACGAAGTCTCGCACGATCGTTATATTGTTACAGCCGTTTCGAGAGTGCCGCACAAAGTCTCGCGCGATCGTCGTATTATTACAACCGCTTCCGGAGTGCCACATAAAGTCTCGCGCGACCGCGATAATTAACTGTATTTTCGCGAGTGTTTTGCTAACTGCAGTCAACGAATCTGAGAGGAGCAGGAGGAGGAGGCCTGGGTGGCATCAAGCAACAGCGGAGCAACCATGAGGTGAATATATAATTTATCTTTTATGTGTATTATTTGCGATATTTATTTTTTATGTAAATTGTTTTGAATGATATAAATTATTCAAATAATTTAAGTAAAAATTAGACTCTTATTCATGAAATATTATAGAGGATTGCATTTAAAAAGAGAGAAAAGATCTTTTGTAAAAATTATATAATTACATTATTAAATATTTATTCGAAGATGAGTAAAAAATTCAATGCGCGCAGTAAATAAAAAAACATTAATTACTTTGGGCGTTTTAATAACTTGAATATATTTATATTTTACAGTTCAACGTAGTTTGCAACGTAGTTCAAAACTCCGCTGCTGCGCATCGTTCTCGTGAGTTTCAAATTATCTTTTATTTTTTTGAGCTAATGGATTTATGAAAAAAGAACATAGCATTAAATATAATGTATCTATATATTAAGTTAAATATTGAATGAGTATGACAGAAAAATATTACAGAATATACATATATAAAACATTTCATAGATTCGTTATTTCAAAATAAACAGGCTAAAACAGATAAGGATTAAAATATTTAATCTTAGAACACATTTTCTCTTATATACAAACAAGAGTTTCATAAAAGCTGAGTTGTGCACAAAATAATATAATATAATATTAATAATATTAATATGGATTTAAATAATATTAATGGTTTTAGTATTAGATGCGTTATAATTAATTAAATTATTAAATTAATTAGAAAAAGAAATTACAAAAAACAGAATTAGAATAAAATTATAATAAATGTAATAAATACTGATATTTATACACACACATATATATATATATATATATATATATATATATATATATGAAATAAATTAGTATTTGTAAAATTTAGAGTTGAAAAAAGTTATTAATATATATTTAAATGTATTTAAATTGCATTTAATAATTTTTTTCTTTTATCAATATTCTTTTAAGTCTTATGTTTAGCTTCTCATTCTTTTCTAAGATTAAATATTGTAAAAATGCAAGAAAGTAATATTTAAAAATTTTATAAATATGCGTACATATTATTAGTATAAATAAATAAATATGCTTAATAAATGTAAAACAGATAAAAGGATAGGAATTATTTCAGTCATATGTGTATCAGTTTATTAAATAAGAAACATGCTAATGTGTAATTATTAATTATTTATTCTATAATGCGCCAATTTTATCCTAATCTTTTTATAGCCTATAGGGGAGACCGAGGCAAGTTATCGTACGGCAAGTTATTATATAGGGGTTATTGTCAAAAAGCTTATAACTCAATCAATATATGCCAGAGAATTCTCTTTTTTATATTGTAGATTGCTGACGTAATATTAATTTAATTTGGTGTAAAATAGTTTGTCACAAGCATCGCTATATTACTTACAATAATTTTTAAGAAATCTAAGCAATATTCCTACGCACGCACACACACACATTCTTTATTAGCATATTATTCTTTCGCATGAAATAATTCACGCTGGTATAATCTGTCTTCATTTGACAGTAGCCATTCCTGAAATTTTTATTTTTGATATTATATAGTTTTTTCAAGTCGGATATTTTATCTTATGTATTTTAGTTTTCCGCGTAATGGATTGCTCTTGCAAGCTTGAGAGAGGAAGCTATTCGTACTGACTCGTTTATCACTTTGCAAAGTGAAAAACCGTTTCTCTTAATGATAAAGTAAACATCCGATTTTACTAGCGGCATACTTGCATCATGAGAAATTGCAAGTGTATAAGCTACGAATTCAATGTGCGTGTGCGAGCGAGTTTAGTGCACTAAAACGAAATGTCAGCAGATAGGCCGCGCGCATATGGCCGTTGTGTAAGTTCGCACCGATACGAACTCCTTGCAATATACTACTGTGCGAATTGTCGAGAACCAAACATACGAAAGACGAACTTGGCGAATGAGCATACGTGTTCTCGCCGTAACTTGCAATTTCGTAGTCGTATCGTTCGAAATAACTCATTAACTTTTCAAACTAACTTTGTGGCTTAACCATTCTCCTGGAATCCCGTTAATCGCATAACGAAATACTCGAGGTTTAAAAAAAAATCCACGAGATTAAACTATTTTCACGATCTAGGCAGATCTCGATCAAATCTCGATGTTATAAATTAGATATGCGTTTTTAGCAATAATCGCACATGCGTACACATGATGGTTCACAGGCAACTTTTATCCTGACAATGAGTGAAACGAGACATCGTACGAGCGCATTTCTGTCTGTATTTTCAGAGAGATCTGCGATTCTATCGGTTCGATGTCGCAAATTTGACACGCGTTTCTGACGATGAGACTTCCACGCGCCCTGTCACATACGCAGACACTCGTACATACGTCTTGACTGATCGCGGATATATACCGGCATAACGACTGTAGCGGCAAGTTTACGGACGGATGTACGTACGGATGCACGGACGGACGTCGGGATCGATCCGTGGCCCTGGAAAAGGTGCGGGGTACGGAGTCGGCAAGCAGCGTGAGGTGGATGGTGGCGTGGAGGGTCGCCCATCTCGCGACGGGAGGGAGAGAATGTAGAGAGGGATGGTAGTCCTGGTGACTGCTGCGCCGTCGCGACGTCGCTCGTCGTCGAGGCCAGCCGAGTCCACCCGACAGGGGTTGGTTCTTCTCTTTCTCTCTCTTTCTCCTCTCCCATCTATTTCTTCTTGCTCCATTCCCTGTCAACTCTCTCGTGCTCTTTCGTTCCGCTATTACTGCCGTCTTCGTTCATCCACTCCGTCGAATTGTCCGTCTCGCTTCGACCAGTTTGTTCTTCTTTCTTTCTCTCATTCTCCTCGTCTTCTCTCTCTCTCTCTCTCTCTCTCTCTCTCTCTCTCTCTCGCTTGCTTACTCGCTCACAACCCTCTCTCACCCTGTATCTCCCACTATGCTCCCAATCTCACTCTCTCGCCGCGTAGCTCTGCAAAAACAAGCATACGGCTATCCCCAGTAGCACCCCAGTGTACAGACCCGACCAGAGCGTCACGTCGGACGCGTGCCTAGGGGTAACGTGGATTCTACATCTCCCTCGTCTTGCCTTCTCACGACAACGTCACACATGAGTGTCGCGCGTCACGTGCTATCTACGCGTGACTCCCAGTACATCACGATAATTCCTCAACAGCGATTCCTCCTCGCATCGGTGGAAAATCATCCGAAGCAGACAAATATTACTCTACAAATTCTTCAACGAATCCTTCATCCACCTCTTCGTCAAATAGATAAGTTGTGCCAAGAACCCAGGATTATGCGCGTAGAACGATATCCTGCGTAAATTCGACATATCAATTGTGACCTATCTCACAGTGTTAGATATTGGACACCCTCGATCATCGATAGATATCGAGGCGATGCGAAATAGTCGAGAATGTCCTCGGTGATTTAACCGCGATCGTCGGGAAGTTAGTGATTACGGATACGAGAGAACCGCACGCGTAGTTGATAGTCGTGCGGAAATGAACGTGCTGAGATTAAATACAGGAGCAAATCGGTAGCGCGATGTTTTCTCAGACACGATCACGGAATCACGGATCTCGCTCTCGAGGATCTTTCCTCGGGATACAGGGGCACGAGCAATCAACGAGGACTACTCACTGGAAAGTTTGATCTTTACACGCGAATTAAAACTTGCATCGCACTCATCGTCGTCGTCGTCATCGTTGACGATGGTCGTCTTAGAATAGTTTCATCGAAATCATGATCGAAACCGGTGTGCTTCGTCATTTTCTCTTCTTCCTCTCCCTTCCCTGCCGTCGCGAAACTTTCCTGGATTTTTCCACGATCGTGAGAATTTGCACGGAACTGGAGAAATCATTAGAGCGTTATCATCACCGATCGATGTCAACCAAACTTTGTCCGGTTGTCGATAATTTATAGGAATCATCCGATCGTGGTTTCATGTCTCGTGTTCAGTCGCGCCTTTAATAACCGCATCACGCGTAATGATTGATCGTTCCCAGTTTCCAAACGAGGTTCTCGTATATAACATACATGAGTGGTTAGCGACTGGAAATGAACATTCCTTCGATTATTGCTCTTTGATCGGACTATTCGACGTATTACTGGACAGATTGGGCTTATCTTGAAGAGAAGTGTATTGTCCCGACACGATCGAAATTCTCGTTGGATATGAGAATCGAGATGTCGCGAATTCGATTGACCTCGAAGAGTTTAACTTGTCTTTTTCACGCGGTCCAGCAGTGCGTTCCCGTGACTCTCGACTTCGTACGAGCGAGTGTGGGCATGCAATACAGGGTGGCCCTCATCTGTTGACGCGTTCGCGAGGGTGAATCGGCGCGGAGCGTGTTTCGGACAATACAGATTATTCCGGGCACGAGGACCGGATGCTGCGAACGGCTGGCAGGACGTGGATTTACACGCCACGCTCAGCTGGAGAGAGACTCTGACCGCTCTCGCTGGTAAGTCGATGTTTGACGAATCCACTGTTAATCTGCTACGCGAATCTCTCATCCTTTCGCCTGTATCACGCATTATATTAATCGTGAATTTTTTTCGCAAACGAGTATAAAAAGCAGACCGCGTCGTAAATCTTTCATTGAACGGAAAACTTAGGGAAGCTCAATTAATAACTATTAAGAATTAAATATTGTGAGACCGTTACTAGATTTTAAGCTTTTATTGATACATTGTGAGAAAAAAACTTGGAATTGCTAAGAATATTAGTTTTATAAACAATCTTGTTATATTGGAATTTCTTTTTACAGAGAAACGATAGTATCGAACATGTAAAATGTAATCTTGAGAAGAATAAGTTATTAATCTTACTTTTCCCATAGAGAAAATTAAAATTTATAGCGCTATGTAAATTGTGTCGCAGATTATTTCTGGTCTTCTCTCGTTTAATAATACGCTTTTTCGAGTTCATCGAGCATTAGCCATGAAATAATTGTCGTTCGATTGATTACAGCTGGCACTCAATGTCCTTCATTGTGTGAAATAACCATTTACTGATGAAACGATTATACTTCGATGAGTTTTCGTGAATATCTTTTTTACTCTTTTATACTTTTTATACCTTTTTTACGTAGTTTGACCAATGGAAACTGGCGCTTTTCATGAGAAATGAAAAGCGAATTTAATGATTACTTTTAAAATTTATTTTATTCAATTCTAAATGCAGAGAAATTATAAAAATTATTTATGAGAGAGACAAAAATTTGAACAATTTATTTGAGAGAGACAAAAATTTGAAAATTGTTGAAAACCGTTGAAAATATAAAAATGAATACATTGTACCAAATCAGTTATTACGCCTAATTAAAATTGCTACAGATTCAGCAAATTGGGAGTGTCAGAATTAAAAATTTTTTATCGCTATGAATTGCAATAAATTTTTAGATTTATAAAAATAAATTTTTCATGGAAAAGTAAAATTTAGATATAGTTAAACCGTAAATAATTTTCGAGTAACCGGTCCTATCGCGTATATACTCGCGGTCAAACTGATTTGCAATCGAATGAAGTTCATAGCGCGCATCCTCGTAATTCCGTCCGCGATTGAATGCGCCTGACATTTTAACAACGATCGTAATGGCACGCCACACGCAAGCTTCCGAATCGTTATAGTTAACTACGCTCTGAATTAATTGATGAGCGCAATCGAATCTGACGGCGATTTCGCCCAAGTAAATCTAGTCGAATCGCGTTCAAACGTAATTATATGCCTGTAATATAATAGCCTTTACGAATTTGCGGATTCACTTTCGAACATAAACGTCTCAAATCCGGGTCACGTTGCTACCATTATCGAGGATTAGCACAGCTCGATTCGACAGCGATACTCCAATCGAAATTTCAATTTCGGTACTCTCGTTTTGGTATTATCGCTTTTATTTCTATTCGTCTTTCTCTCTTGAGGCTCGTGTATTGTCTTATTTCTTACGAGAATTACTTAGAGGTAATTTTGAAAATTGTTCCGACTATTATCCGATTCATCGAGTTAGTCTTCCTGTTCCGGCTGGAAGAATACTCGCAGAAGTTTTTGCTACTTTTCAAATGAGCGCCAGCACGCTCAATCTTGTTTACTGACGTTGCATTTTATCGTACGCCTATGGCGTCTTCAATATCGGAAATGTTTTTCCAACTGTCTTCGATTTTCCACTTCATTTCCAGCGCTACGCATAAAGTTTTTTCCCTCCGCATTCGATTCTTTCCGCATCCGGCAGTCTTAATCAGCGTGTATTGAATTTATAAAAGGAATACTGTTAGTTTAATCTTTTCCATTATACTGATTGCACCTATAAAAAAAATGGATTTTTTAGACATACTCTTTCTTCGCTACTGTAGAAAATGATTATATTGTACAGTATTTAACAGACACAAGCATAATAACTGCATTAAGAATCGATTGAGATGGCTTCATGAAATCCTCTAGCAGATCATAGCTTCAATTCGGTGGCATCATTTTCGTAATAGCGCGCACATGGACGGACGTGTTCATCGTAATGATTTGGTCTCTCACATAATAGTCACGATAGCGACCTGCCATATTGACCCGGTAGAACGTGCTTGGATGTGCTACACTCCATCACGTCTTCTCTCTCTCTCTCTCCCTCTCCTGTCTCTTATACACATCTAGATGTGTATAAGAGACAGGTATTTATTTTTTACAAAGAAAGATTGATCTATCATGAAAATATTTTGGAGAAATTAAAATAAGAATTTTTATTCGACCATATGTGGAAATGGAACTTTATAGTTAGGGTATTACGTGTGAGTGGAACAATTCCAGATGAAAAATAATTTATTACTCAATTACTTTGATTGCATTGAGTAGCTTTCACGATAAAAAAAATACAATTTTACATTTTGATGTGCTGGGGGATATAAACAGGATTGTAAAATTTTCGCGATTGCCGACTTAAAAATTTTAATGAGCGGGTAGCGTATGAACCATGTCTGACTTCCGGTAAAAGCTTATTAATTATAGCCTTTTTAATGTACGTTTGCCAATTATAATGCACAATAAAGTGCGACATTATTGTGAGAGAAAAATGTACGGAAATCCGGGATCAAAGTTAGATTCTTTCCGGTCTGTCGAAAATTTGTCCGAATAGTGAAGATATTTGTATCATACGCATATCACTAATTAAAAACATTATTTTTATTACTATTATTATTATTGTTGTTATTATTATAATACTAAGTTTGGAATATATTATAAATATGAGAATATAATACCACAGCAACTCTTATGCTTACCATTAATTACAATTTTGCTTCAGAACACTATTCGTCTCCTTGAATTTGCATTCGCTATCGTAACTCGCTACGAAATTGTAAATTGATTTCTCGGCGCAGTGCGGCAACTTGTTACAATCGTAAATAAATGCGGCACGTGTGCGCGAGACGGATCCGGGACTCCTGTTACTTTGCTATAAAATAAAAAACTCGCTATTAAAATCAGCACAATTTTCGATCGTGAGTTTTCAAGCTAGCGCGCGATTCTTGATGTCTCGTCGTCATAGGATTTTCAAGCCGGCGCCGGATACGTACCACGGTCGCACACGCGCTTTGCATATCAAGACTCGACTTGTGTATCAAGTTACTTTACCCTTTGTGCATCGCAGCCGACCTGGCACCAGGTTCATCCATCTCTCCTGCTCTTCGCATACGTATGCACACGTACCGCATACATATACGTGTGTCTGATCGTCCTGCCCGTCGTCCCATAGCGTTATCCTGTCGTTCGAGATTTTACGAGTTGATGCTTGCCCGGTAACCGTGTGATTACACGGTCGCATTTCTCGAATGCCGTACGTGTGCCGTGCATTCGCAAATACATGACATTTTCGCGACACGCAAGATTGTCACCGAAATCTCTCACAACGAACACTCGAAAATAGTTGAGACACTTTTACATGAATTTATTTCTACTAGAGCAAAGATAGAGACAATAAGAACCGAGACATTAAAGTAAATATACTAAAGTCTAATATATAAATTGTACTAATTATATTGTGATTGTTTGTCAGGATTATATTAAAGTTTTAATAATTAACATTATCATCTTTGGCTTACATCTATAAGAATAGATATGTACAAGTTACTTATGAAATATAAATCGTCAACTTCTGATATCGAGAAGATGACAGAATGCACTGGATAATAGTATGTCACTTTCCGTTTATACGTGATAGGAAACGATCACATTCTAGCTGTGATCTAGCGAGGATTCCAAGGGCTCCATGCGACCTTTTTCAAGAGAAATATCTATGTTTTGTATCATCGCATTTCGTATGATTTCCAGAAATTATTTCCTACGAGTTTGATGAATGCACTTATGCCACGGGACATTTAATTACTCGCGTCAAACGAGCAAAGTATAAACACTCCTTAACAAATTTGCGGTGCTAACAAGTTAACCGCCTCTAAATTAATCGCTTTATTTATTCCCGTACATTATCAATCGCGAGGTGTCGTTGCGTGAAAATCGAATTAGATGTGCGCGAGAACCAATAAAAAAAGGCTCTTTACGGGGGTAAGCTCGCGGGCGGTTAAACATTTCGCATTCGTGTTTCATTAAGTCGCACATCACCGAACGCTAAGCACTCTTGTCTCCCGTGAATTGTATACGTGTCGCGCACAGTGTACCGTTGTATACACTACTCTGAATACCACGAGATACGCAAAGGAGAGGAGATCCAGGCTATTGCCTGACGTAGAATTGGCACCGGTGAAGACATCGTCACCCTCGCACAAACCCCTGTATTCATTTGCCGGAGTGGCCCCAATTATTCACACGAATTTAACTGTGACGATAGTAGCATAAGTGAGATTCGTGTGAACGTCGTGCGCGATGTACAAAAGCGAGGCCATATTAATTCGACGTTTATACAAAGACGGCGTGGCGACGCGTCGTGACGCCAGGAGGTAACCAGCTTAATTAGGAGACGTGCGCCCCTTAATTAACTAGTTAGCGTACGCGGCGATAAAGTGCGCCGCCCGCCGACTCGTCGACACTCGTCGTTGATGTTATCGGACACCGCTCCTGTTTGAATTCTGTTCTGCGTGAATTAGATGAAATCGCGATCCGTAACGCGATTCGGCACACGCGGGATTTCTCCGAAAGCCGCGGTATTAAACCGGCATCATCGTGTTGAACTTTCCAGTTAACCGTTGGCGCCTGCAGAGATCGCGGTCGCTCGCTCGCTCGCACACGGAGATTATCGTACAAATTTCATTCGTGCAAATTACATTTCTCAGGCAAACGAATATTTCGGAGCATCGTACAATGCGTGATCTTGTGAACTCGTCGCGCTGCTCGTGTAACGTGGATGCTTGTATAAGTTCGACGTCTCTTTCTCTCTCTCTCTCTCTCTCTCTCTCTCTC